>PVKU01003021.1:0-196876 GCA_004027475.1 Anoura caudifer | reverse complement strand
GTTAGAGAATACATATTCTAAAGCACTGACAAAATAATAATTGGAGAACAAACAAAACTTTGAGCTATCTCTCAGCAAGGATAAAAATAAATGTTGTTGCATTTGCTCCTTTATTTAAAAGATAGGAATATCCAGGGAAAAGGGGAAGGGATTAGAGCAACAAGTATGAAAGACATATGGACAAAAGCTGGGGGGGGGGGGGGAAATGGGAGGGAGCTGGGTAGGGCTGGGGCGGAGGGACAGGATGGGAGTAGAAAACAGAAAACTGTATAAGAACAACAATTAAAATAAAATTTAATTAAAAAAAGAATGAATACGAAAACCTCAAAGAAGAGAAAGTATTGTTTTATTTTTAATTCTAAAATACATTTCTGAGAGCCTAGTAATTTGATATGATGATTAACAGTGTACTCTGAAATCAAACTGCCTTAGGTCAAATCCTATTTCTGCTGCTAACAAACTGGTGACTTTTCTCTATAGCAAAGGATTCTTGTTATGATTATGTAATATATATTTAAACCACTTAATATAACACTTAGTACCTAGGTTAGTATCTCTTCAAAGTTAACTACAAATATATTATTCACATAAGAAATAATTATCAATGTTGTCACAAACGGTAAGATTTCAACCTTCTTTACAACTGATTAATGTTCCATTGCATATATGTACACCACACCTTCTTTATCCAGTAGTCTTTTGATGGTCACTTGGGTTGCTTCATATCTTGGCTATTTTTAAAAACACTACAATGAATATAAGGGTGCATATATTTTTTCAACATAGATGGACATATTGGGTATTATGTTAAATGAAGTCAGGCAGAAAAAAACAAATATCTGATTTCACTCATATGTGGAATCTAAAGATTAAATAAACAAACAAAAGAGAAGCAGACTCATAGATACACTGAACAAACTGAGAATTGCCAAATGAAAGAGGGGTGGGAGGATGAATAGCAAAAGCAAAGAGAGTGAAAAGTTACAAAATAGTCATGGGGTATAAAGTTCAGTTTAGGAAATATAGTTAATATAATATAGTTAATTGTAACAACTATGTATGTTTCCAAGTGAATACTAGAATTATCAAGGGAATCATTGGTAAATCATATAATTGCCTAACCACTACACTGTACACCTGAAACAAATATAAAATTTAAAAGAACAAAGAAGTAAGTTTTGGGTACCTATTACTTTCCAGTCACTGTTTTAAACACTGGGGATATAGTAATTAGCCAAACAGACACAGCTCCTAGTTGCTGGTTGCATTCTGGGGCCATATAAATGCTATTAAGAAGATTAGGGCAAAGTGATAGGTAGAGGGTAATGGTACAAAGGAGTGTTCTATGTAAAGTACTGGAACAAAGAGTTCCAGGATGAACTCTTTGACAAAGTAATCTTTCATCAAAGGCCTGAAAAAAAAAAAAAAAAAAAAAGCCACATGGGGAAGTAGAAGAATATATTTGATACAATGAACTCGGAGTGTCAAGTATATTTCAGTGCATTCCTAATATATTCCAAGAACAACAAGGCCATATTGGTGGAATGAAAACTATGAAGTATTTTAAGAGCTGAGTGATGACTCTGGTTGCAAAGTCTATCTGGGCAAAGAATGACTGGAGGACACGGAATGCTTTGCCCCACACCTTAACAGATTCCAGAAGCCACCCATCCAAACACCTCTCACCGTTTGTAGATAAAGTCTAAGTTGGAGAAGCCTCAGAGACTAAGCACTTTTTACCTAGAGATACTGAATATTCCCTTGAAAGATTCTTAAGTAATTTATTTTCTATGGTAAATCTAGTTTTCCTGTTGATATTCCTTCAGCTTCAATCCAGGGAAGGGTTTTTGTAGGGCCTGTAAAAAAAAATTATTTATAGAGAAGAAACGACCTTTCATCTACACATGTGTGAAGTTGTTTGACAATTTTCTTGGGCCCTCTACATATTCATTATTTGAGATTTTGTTATGGGGGAAGGTGTGGCTTCTGTATCTGATAAAGAAACTTTATGATTATGTTTTCTTTAGTGCTCAATTTATTCAGTTTACAAATTTAAAAATATACTTGCCTTTAAACTTCTAAAAACTTATAATCTGGTATGTTCCATTATAAATATAGTAATGTGGGTTATCCTTAAATGCCTCTATTGGGGATATTTGTTTTTAATCATACTTTATTAGGGTATGCTTGATATACAAAAACTGTTTAATGTATACCATTTGATGAGCTTGGACGTAGGCAAACCCCTGTGATATCATCACCACAATCGAGGTAATAGTTATCCAATACCTTCCAAAGTTTCCTTCCTTGAGTTCCACTATTGTGTTCCACTTTTTATTTTTTAATAAGAACATTTATATGAGATCTACGTCCTAAAGAAGCTTTGAAGTGCACTGTACCTTGGTATTAACCATAGGCACTATGTTATACAGCAGATGTCTAGAATTTATTCATCTAGCATAACCGAAATGTTGTTTCCGCTGAACAACCCCCCCTCTCTCCACTCCCAGCCATGGTCAACCACCATTCTACTCTCTGCTTCTATCAGTTTGACTACTTTAGATACCTTATATAGGTAGAATCATGTTTTTTGTTCAATTGATATTCTTTTTTTCATTTTTGTTTATGCTGTTACAGTTGTTCCTGCATGTTTTTTCCTTTTTCCTACCTCCACCCACACTCACCCTCGCCCCTCCCTTTGTCAATCCCCTAATCATTGTCCACATCCCTGGGATGTGTATACCTACCTATTCTTTGGTTAATCCCTTCACCATCTTTAATCCAATCCCCATCTCTGTCAACTGTCCATCTATTTCATGTATCTATGCTTCTGTTTCAATTTGGTTCATTAGTTTATTGTGTTCATTAGATTCCACATATAACTGAGATTATGTGGTATTTGTCCCTCACTGACCAGCTTATTTCACTAGCAAAATATTCTCCAGGTTCATCCTTGTTGCAAAAGATAAGAGTTTCTTCTTTTTTACTGTTGCCTAATATTCCATTGTGTAAATGTACCACTGTTTTTTTTTTTTTACTTACTCATCTACTGATGAGCAATTAAGTTGTTTCCCAATCTTGGCTATGGTACATGGTGCTGCAATGAACATAGGAGTGCATATATTTTTTGTATTGATGTTTCAGGATTCTTAAGATATATTTTGAGAGGTAGAGTCTCTGGATCAAAAGGGCGTTTCATTTTTAATTTTTGATAATACTCCATAATGTTTTCCACAATGGCTGCACCAGTCTGCATTCCCACCAACAGTGCACTAGGGTTCCCTTTTCTCCACATCCTCACTACTTTGTTATTTATTGAGGATAGCCATTTTGGCAGGTATGAGATGATATTTCATTGTGGTTTCAATTAATATTCATTCTGATGAGAAATTTTCCTAAACATCTAGCAATGTTTACCAACTTGATTTTATCTGTTTCTAAGACAGCTCTAACTACATCTGAAAATTTAGTCTTAGCTGCTTGCAAATGTAGCCAGCTTCCTAATGTTTGAAAAACATTTACACCTACAAAACAGTCTAATTTTTCAAAAAATCACCTGAAGTGTTTCTAACAAAACTACAGACAGGCAGAGTGATTGTAAAACTTGTCACTACATCTGTTAAATAGATTTTAACCAAATATTAATGTTATAGCTTTTGATAAAAATCACATACAAACACTTGCATGCATACACGTATGCACAAACAATTATAGGCAAAAGGAACAACATTAAAAGAAATATATCGACTGCTTAAACACTGACCCACTCATAGACACCACCCACTTTCTCTCATTCTCCCACCCACTCGCTCTTACCTCACATTGGAATCATTCAAACCTGTCTGCAAAAAGACCCATACATACAAGTGCATATTTAACTCACATTTACATATACACATATAAATGTAACTGGAATACACTCATAAATGTTGGCATAATATCAATCCAAATAATCTTGCCATATTAAGATAGTCTGATGCTGTAAATATCTGTGTGGTATAATAGATAATATCAAAATACAATTGAATTGCTACATTTAGTGCTGCAATATAAAATATTCATGTTAATTCTTGAGAGATTGGCAACTGTGTATCATATCTGTTCTGTTTGGTTTAAAATACATTATTTCTTGGGTGATGTTCAGCTCCAGATATTTAAGGAGTCACTTTTAGTCCTTAAAGTGAATGTCATGATGAATGGAACATTTTTATATAGTATGTTTCTTATTAGATGTTGACACCTACTTCAGTCATTTTTATGATGATTTTAGGCTTTTGATCTTTTAATCTAGCCATTAGAACTTCCACTGCAACTTTTGTACAAACTTACTACAGTCATGAGGCTGGACTCAAACCGGCTCACGGTGGCCATTGTGAAATGGACATGAGGTGTATGCACAGTAGCAGTGGGGTTCGCAAACTGAAGCAGACAACAATCTAACTTATTCTGTTAAGATTAGATTTTAAAATAGAAGGGATAATTTTATGTAGTACACATTTGATTCATTTCTCATAATAAAACCTCCTGCTAGTTACCTTTTGGATAAAAAAATATTTTTGTGGTTCTGGATATATATAAAAATAAAGTTTTAATGCTTTAAAATATCTTTAGATTTATCTGAAGATACAGTGTATTTAAATATACTTTATTTATTAATGTTAAAATTTATGATTCGAGTTTATTTTTGGATTCAGTATGAATTCATAATTAGACCAACCATGGTTTGAACATAGTTTTATGTTTGTACCAAAGAAAGTGAGTATTTTGTGTAATTAAATCGTAAATTTGACCCAATATGCCTGGACTTTACATCTATATCTTTCAGAAGAGCTCTAACACCCTTAATTGCATCCTGTATTATTTTTTGCAAAATAGTTTTGCTTTATAGATTTATTGCATAATTGTTTCAGAACAATATTAGGACACAAAGCTTTCACATTCATTTTATAAACATATTTTTCTTTTTATTGTGTTTCATGGTTGTATAGGGAACTATAGTTCTGTATTTTGCATTTCATTTAAATATTGGATACTATATTAATTTATTTGAATTTTTTGCCTGTATTGACACATTTATTCTCAGTCTAATGATAAGGAGAACTTCATTCTTTTGAGGGCTTGGCTTTACAAAGAACATTTTATAATTTGTTTTGCCTTAGAAACAAAAGAGTAAACACAGGAGTACGTATCATTTTTGACATGCTAAATTTACAAAATGAAGACAGTATTTTCAAGTTAATAATCATTATGGGGTTAGAATATATATATATATATATATCAGATTATCAAATTGATAGGTCATATGGTAAGTCGATAGGAACTTTTTGAGGAACTGCCGAACTGGTTTCAAAAGCTGCTGACACCATCTTACATTTCCACCAAAAATGTATCAAGGTTCCAATTTCTCTACAAAATATTCTGTTTTCATTTTTTTATTGTTGTTCAGTTACAGTTGTCTCTATTTCCCCCATTACTCTCCCCGACCCTACCCACTCAACCTCCCACATTCAATCCTTCCCCAACCAGTTGTCTTTGTCCATGAGTCTTTTGTACATGTCCCTTGACGACCCTGTCTCTTCTCTGCCCCATTATTCCCCTCTGCCTTCCCCTCTCATCACTGTCAGCTTGTTCTTTGTTTCCATGTATCTGGTTATGTTTTGCTCACTTGTTTGTTTTATTGATTATGTAACACTTATTGGTAAAATCATATTGGATTTGTCTTTCACCACCTGGCTTATTTCACTTAGCATGATGCTCTCCAGTTCCATCCATGCTATTGCAAAGGATAGGAACTCCTTCTTTCTTTCTGCTGCATAGTATTCCATTGTGTAAATGTACCACCATTTTTGTATCCACTCATTTACTGATGGGCACTTAGGTTGCTTCCAGCACTTACCTATTATAAACTGTGCTGCTATGAACATTGGGGTGCATAGATTCTTTTGAATTGGTGTTTCAGGATTCTTAGGGTATATTCCCAGCAGTGGAATTGCTGGGTGAAAAAGCAGTTCCGCTTTTAAAGACTTACAGTAATCTACAGTGAAGAAACTAACTCTACCTTTTTGTTAGATGTGATGTACCACCAGATCTGCCATCTGGAAAGCTTACTGCCTAACAGTGGAAAGGAAGATGAGAAGACAGCTTCCAAATTCTTCAGGGGCTGAGCTCTACTCAGAGGTAGAGCCAGCCTGCCCTAACTTATGCCCTTTCCTGTACCCAGTGACTGAGAGAAATGAGGGGACAAGGGCCTGGTTCTTTGGGCCCAACAGGCTATCAACTGATGAGCAACACTCTCCTGAGAGTTATGTGCCAGGTTGACCAAAGCTTTTCTTGAGCTTCCAGTACAGTTCAATTATTCTTCTACTCAAAGCCCATACCCAGCAGTAGCAGTAACTGGTATATTTTTTAAAATGCAAAGTCTCAGAACAATCTTAGAACAACTGCATCAGATATTCTGGGAGTGGGTAGCAGCAATTTGGGGGTGATTTTGATGTTTGATAACTGCTCTCTTCAAACATGACTGACAGCCCAATCCTTTCTCAGCAAGCACATATTAGGAACCCCAGCTGTGACAACTTCGTTACACCAGTGCCTAAGTGAATCAAAGCTCTTAATATCAACCTGAAATAAATATGTATGACATTTTTAAGAACTCACAGAACTCATATGTGGTAAGGTCTTTACTAACCTGAAAGCATTACAACATTCTGTCAGGGAGCACTTGCTAACCTACCCTCTAAATTTCTCTCAGTGATGCTGGCTTTGGAAATCTGTAAACTGCATTTATCCAACTCCTTTACCCTCTGAGCTTCAGTCTCTCCTAGTGGTAGTCAGTGGTGAATGATTAAAAGGATGGAAGTTAGGAGAAGAGCTTCCAGCTCCCTGGTCCTTGTTGATCTCATGCTGCTTACAACAGGTAAGTTGGGAAATCAGCAACTTTTGACACCCTCTGGATTATGAATAACAGCCCAGAAACAAGAGCTCAGGAATTAGAGATTCAGGAGCACCGAGCTGCAACTACCTCTCCTCTGCACTCTGAACTCCTCAGACCACAGCCCCTCGGAGAAGTCCGCACAGATGCAGGAAGTGCCCTCCACTAGACCCAGGGAATGTCACCTCTCTCCTTTGGTTTCTCTGCTCAGAGGATGATAGGAGCTTTATGCCACTTTGATTTTCTGTGTGCATGTCCGTGTGTGTGTATATGCTGGAGAAGGGCGTATGTCATATGCCTACAGAGTTTGGATGTTTAGGTAACTAAATAGAAAAACATCAGACTGCAGAATGTTTGGCTCTTTCTCATGGTCTTGTCTTGAAAGAGGGAGAGACATACTTTACTAAGAATTAGATACATTGGAGGATTGTGAAGACCATGTGAGAACTTTGGTTTTTGCTTTGAGTGAAATGGAGAGCCTCTGAAACATTTTAAACAATGAAATGATATGACTCAATACAATCATTTTAAAGTTTCATTCTGGTTTTTGAGTAGAGAATGGACATCAGAAATGCAACAAACATCCATTTGGGAATCTGTTACAATGATCTAACTGAGAAATAGTAGTGGTAGAGGGTCGTAGCAGTGGGTGTAGTAAGAAGTGGTCAGAAATTCAGATATATAGGTCAGTCTAGACATACTAACTATGAAAGAGGATTAGCTGATTGTCTCATAGTGATCAGCCAGACAAATTGAGTAACAAGTAACCTTTCATTATCTGGAAATAGTGACCCCTTCCAGTTTCCTGGAGACCCCTCAATGCCTTTTTTTAGCTCTCTCAGTGGAAACAGGGCCACAGTGAGATATTTCAGAGCTCATTTAACCAGCTGCTATACTAGCAAATAAAGACTGTCAAATACCCACGTGTTAGTGGAGAAATAGTCACATCTATCTAATTGCATCAAGAATTTCATACCTTAGAGTCTGTTAGATGACACCTCACTTCCAAGTATCAGATTAAGCATTGGGAAAATTTTGACTGAAAATGAAATTTAAAAACCACAAATTAGTTCTAATACAAGAAAATGTAGTATCTAACATGAGAATTTGATGAGGGAAACTGAATTCAAGTTTCACTTTTCCTGTTGACTTGGCCTAGTCCTACAGCACAGCCTTTTGTGATCTCTCCAGATGGCCTTCCACCATGCCAACAGATGAGTACCAGAGACCCTTTGTCACATCTCATAGTGCAGCAGATTTTGAAGGGACTTTTCTCTCTTGATGTTTCTTAAAATCAATATTTAAGAGTGTGTCTCATTAGCACTGTTCAAGTTACATGCCTAATTCTTTGACAAACGCAAAGAATGAGAAGGCATAACTGATCTGATCTTCCTCATTATTTCCCCCAAACCTGGAAGTCTAGATTCTTGGAATGCCTCACCACAAGGATGCTACAAGAAAGTGATTTCCCAAAGGGAGGTATGATATGAGCTCCACTGGGGTGTGGCTGGGAAGAGGAGATCTCTCTGACTTTTTTTGGTTTTGCTATACTATGTAGTGTATGTCTTTTCTTCTAATAAGACATGGTAATGTTTGCCACTTTAAAAATTCTGCATTTTTCACTGTAACAAACACTTCTACCCTGAAAGAGAATGCCACATTTTTCTAAGAGAAATGAACAACAGTCTAGGTATTGAAGTTTTTGTTCAAGAAACTTCATGGGTGACACGAATCAGGAAGAGTCAGGAGGCTGCAGTGGCATTTATGAAAAACACAATTTAAAGCCATATATAGGTAAAGGCCCCAGATTTTAAATTTAAAGTTTAAAGTTTATGATACAGATAGAAACAAACCACTATAGCTATTAATAGAGGAAAGATTTTGGATCTAAGGAATTATAAATTGATAGTTTTCCATTATAAAAGACAACCAATTATAACATAATAGCATGCATAAATAAATAAATAAATAAATTCACCTAACAAAAATATAAAAGAGCTTTATGTAAAATTTTAAACCTCTATTAAAGAACATGAAAGAATACCTATATAAATGCAGACATAGACCATATGATGAAAAATATCAATACTGTAAAGACACCATTCTCTCCAAAATAATTTAAATATAAATTTAAATAGATACAACCAAAAATATGGTATTATATAAAGGATTCTTAATACTTACATGGAAAAATAAATGCCTACAGCAAACAATTAAAGAGAACATACACAAAGAGAAACCAAGAAAAATGCCTCCAAACAGATATTAAGCTATCTGCAACCATTACAATTAAACAATAAGGAACTGATACAGACAAATAAACCAAAACAAAAAATCCAGAAGTCAGTATGGTTTATATAGAGGTATCATCATAAACAAATGTGAAAATAATACAATGTTCAATAATTTGGGAGCTTTGACTCACTGTATGAAAAAATTAAGATTTTATTATCACTAACCCACATCCTATATGAAAATAAGCCCCAGTGGATTAAATACCCAGATATGACAAGCAAAATCATAATGCCTAAGAAGGTAAAGTTAAGGTGATTTTATGAAATGGAAAGAGTTTCTTATACAGGGCCTAAAAGACAAACAATTAAGGTAAATCTTTGATAAATTTCACCATAAAATATAATGATATATATACATTTATTTAGCTACTATAACTTTGATCTAAATAATTTCCAATATAAAATCATCAACAATTATTAAGTAATTAAATTAAAAATACAAAAATTACTACTGGGGCCACAAAAAGTAAATCGAATGAAAACTCCCTTTTCAAGAAGTTGACATGTGCATTGATAATATATTATATATATTAATAATCATGATTCTAAGTAAAATTTGATAGATTTTTATTGTAACTCAAATTACTGGTTGTTTTTGCTCACTTCATATTTTAAGCACAATTTGCTGTAAAAAATCTTTTCTTTTTCCCACAGAATTCAGTATAAAGATACATTTAATAATTTTTATGAATTTTTATTTAATATTACCAAACATACTAATATGTTTGCAAAAGTGCTTCTAAGTATTCATTAATTTCCACTTAACTTTAAACTAACCTAAATAGGAAAATTTATAAATGCTTACAATAGCTTTTTGATCAACAAGCCAGTGTTGTTTAATAATTGTTGTTAAAATTCTATAGGCTCTCCCTCCTGCTATGGTTGTATTATAAATATTTTCACATAAGCCATATACCACATGGACCATACCAGAGAAAATTAACTTAGCACATTATAAAAGGCTTTTCTTTTCTCATTAATTAGGACATTAATGCTATACAAAATAAATCACATTAACCACTGCATCTCAGGTTTGCCACAAAATTATTAACTGCAAGATTTAGATTCACTTAAATATTTTGTAATCCCTTTTAAACTGGCAAATATGTCCACTCTTTTCACATGTCCAGTTATAAGAATATAATGGTAAATAATTAATATTTTAGAATTAAGTATATAATTTCTATATCCAGAAAAGTTAGGTGTTTAAAATATGCATTTAGGAACTTCCAGCCAAGATGGAGGCATAGGTAGACAGGCTGTGCCTCCTCTCATAACCAAGATTAAGGACAACAAAAATATAGATAAAAAAACAACCAGGACAGAGAGAAAATTGAACTGTACAGGAGTCCAACAATGATTCACCCAGACTGATAAGAGGGGCAGAGTTAGTGGCCGGCAGAGTCCACAGCCAGCAGAGTAGGGTCACTGCGGGATAAGACGGTGGCTGGTGGTCCCAGGAGTGCAGTCACCCCAGGCGCACAGGCAGCGGTTGCCAGTTGCTGAATGCAAGGAGGCCAAGCGGAGCACACAAGGCAGCTGACCACAGACACACATTCACACACAGATAAACAAGGCAAAAATGGGCAACAAGACAGACTACGCAACGCAGGGACTAAAAGCTGGGAAGTGAAGCCTAAAAGCACCCATTGAAAACACTTGTAGGGGCTGAGGTGCAAGGAGGGAGTCCCAGCCTCACAGAGGAGTTTGTTGGGGAGACCCACGGGGCCCTGGAGCATGCACAGGCTGACCCACATGGAAATCAGCACCAGAAGGGCCCAATTTGCTACGGGAAAGTGGCTGAGGGACTGGAATCCCCGAGAGATCGAAGAGCAAGCACCATTGTTCCCTCTCAGACCCCACCCCCACATCCAGCATCACAACCCAGCAACTGGGCTGCCCCTGCCCTGGTAAATGCCTAAGGCTCTGGCCCTCACTACATAACAGCGTGACCAGACAAAATCAAAAAACAAAAAAACAAACAACAAAAAACCCAAAACAAACAAACAAACAACAAAAAAAAAAAAAAAAAAAAAAAAAAAAAAAAAAAAAAAAAAAAACAAGGATGGCTCAAACAGGAGAACAGACCGGGGCCCAGGAGCTAATTCATCTGAGCAGCCAGGAGGTGGTCAACCTATCAGATGCAGAGCTCACAGCACTGGTAGCCAACCTATCAGAAGCACAGTTCAAAGCACTGGTGATTAGTAAGCTCACAGAAATGGTTGATTTTGGAAACAAATTAGATAAACAAATGAAGGCTACAATAAGTGAAGTGAAGAAAAGCACAGGGAACCAAATAGTGATGGGAGGAAAACTGGAACTCAAATCAATGGAGTGGGCCAGAAGGAAGAAAGAAACAACCAAACAGAAAAGAAGGAAGAAACAAGAATTCAAAAAAATGAGGAGAGGCTTAGGAACCTCCAGGACATCTTTAAATGTCCCAACATCCGAATTATAGGGAGACCAGAAGGGAAAGAGGAAGAGCAACAAGTGGAAAACTTATTTAAACAAATAATAAAGGAGAACTTCCCCAATCTGGCAAAGGAAATAGACCTCCAGGAAGCCCAGGAAGCTCAGAGAGTCTCAAAGAAGTTGGACCCAAGGAGGAACACACCAAGGCACATCATAATTACATTAGCCAAGGTTAAAATGAAGGAGAGAATTCTAGAAGCAGCAAGGGATAAGGGGACAGTCACCTGCAAAGGAGTTCCTATCAGACTGTCAGCTGATTTCTCAAAAGAGACCTTACAGGCAAGAAGGGGCTGGAAAGAAGTATTCCAAGTCATGAAGCTCAAGGACCTACATCCAAGATTGCTCTATCCAGCGAAGCTGTCACTTAGAATGGAAGAGAAGATAAAGTGCATCTCAGATAAGATCAAGTTAAAGAGTTCATCATCACCAAGCCCTTATTATATGAAATGTTAAAGGGACTTATCTAAGAAAAAGAAGATAAAAGATAGGACAGTAAAAAGACAGCAAACTCACAGATATTAACAACCACACCTAAAACAAAAGCAAAAAACTAGACCAGGAGTAGGAACACAGAAATGGAGATCACATGGAGGGTTAGCAACAGGGGAGTGGGAGGAGGAGAGAGGGGGACAAGGTACATAGAACAAGTAGCATAGACAGTGGGTAGAAAATAGACAGGGAGAGGGCAAGAATAGTGTGGGAAAACTAGAAGCTAAAGAACTTACGAAACATGGACATGAACTAAAGGAGAGAATATGGGTGGGAGGGGTTGTGCAGGGTGGAGAGGAATGATGGGGGAGATATGGGACAACTGTAATAGCATAATCAATAAAACATAAGTAAAAATATGCATTTTGGTAAACATGATCAGAAATGAAAGAGGATAGATTACAACTGATACCACAGAAATACAAAAGATTGTAAGAAATTACTATGAAGAACACTATGCCAAAAAATATGAAAACCTAGGTGAAATGGACAAACTTCTAGAAAAAAATAATCTTCCAAAACTCAATGAAGAAGAAGCAGAAAGCCTGAAAAGACCAGTAACAGCAGATGAAATTGAAGCAGTAATCAAAAATCTCCTGACACACAAAAGCCCTGGACTGGATGGTTTCACAGGAGAATTCCACAAAGTATTTAAGGAAGAGCTAACCCTTATCCTTCACATACCACTCCAAAAAATCTGTAAAGAAGGAAGACTCCCAAACTCTTTTTCTGAAGCCAGCATCATCCTAATCACAAAACCAGATAAATGCACAACAAAGAAAGAAAACTTATTGCTAGCAATATCGCTGATGAACATAGACGCTAAAATCCTTAACAAAATATTGGCAAACCGCATCCAACAATACATGAAAAAGATCGTACAACATGACCAAGTGGGATTCATCCCAGGGATGCAAGGATGATTCAATATTCTCAAATCAGTAAATGTAATAAACACATAAACAAAAGCAAACACAAAAATCACAAGATCATATCAATAGATGTGGAAAAAGCATTTGATAAGGTACAACACCCATTTATGATGAAAACACTCAGCAAAATGCAAATAGAGGGAGCATTCCTCAACATAATAAAGGCCATATATTAGAGACCTACAGCCAACATCATACTCAATGGGCAAAAACTAAAATCTTTTCCATTAAGATCAGGAAAAAGACAGAGTTGTCCACTTCTGTCACTTCTATTCTATATAGTATTAGAAGTTTTAGCCACAGTGATCTGCCAAGAAAAGGAAATAAAAGGCATCCAAATTGGACAGTAGGAAACAAAACTGTCATTGTTTGCAGATGACATGATAGTGTACATAGAAAAGTCTATAGAATCCACCAAAAAACTGCTCAACCTAATAAATGAATTTGGCCAAACAGCAGGATACAAAGTCAATATCCAGAAATCAAATGCATTTCTGTATACCAACAATAAAACACCAGAAGCAGAAATCAAGAAAAAATCCCATTCATCATAGCAAAAGGAAAAATAAAATATCTAGGAATAAACCTAACCAAGTAGTTAAAAGACCTGTATGCAAAACACTACACCACACTGAGGAAAGAAATCAAGGAAGACACAAATGGAAAAATATGCCGTGTTCATGGATCAGAAGAATTAACATCATCAAAATGTCCATACTACCCAAAGCAATTTACAGATTCAATGCAATACCTATTAAAGTACCAATGGCATATTTCACAGACATAGAACAAACACTTCAAAAATTTATATGGAACCATAAACGACCTTGAACAGCTGCAGCAATTTTGAGAAAGAAGAACAAAGTAGGAGGGATCACAATACCTGATACCAAACTCTATTACAAGGCTACTGTAATCAAAACAGCCTGGTTCTGGCATAAAACCAGGCACATGGACCAATGGAATAGAACAGAGAGCCCAGAAATAAACCCAAGTCTCTACAGTCAATTAATATTCAACAAAGGGGGCAGCAACATAAAATGGAGTAAAAATAGCCTCTTCAACAAGTGGTGTTGGGAGAACTGGACAGCTACTTGCAAAAAAATGAAACTCAAGCCCCAACTTACACCATACACAAAAATAAATTCAAGTTGGATAAAAGATTCAAATATAAGCCATAACACCATTAAAGTCCTAGAGGAGAACATAGGCAGGAAAATCTCAGATGTTTCACCCGGCAACATTTTTACTGATATGTCCCCTAAAGCAAGGGACATAAAGGAAAGAATAAACAAATGGGATTTCATCAAAATAAAAAGCTTCTGCATGGCTAAAGAAAATAGTATTAAAATAAAAAGAGAACCGACTGTATGGGAAAACATATTTGCCCATGATACCTCAGACAAGGGTTTAATCTCCGAAATATATAAAGAACTCACATGACTCCACTCTAAGAAGACAAGCAACCCAATTTAAAAAATGGGCAAGGGACTTGAACAGACACTTCTCCAAGGAGGACATACAGAGGATCCAGAGACACATGAAAAGATGCTCAGTATCACTAGCTATCAGAGAGATGCAAATTAAAACCACAATGAGATACCACTTCACACCAGTCAGAATGGCCATCATAAACAAAGCAACAAACAAGTGTTGAAGAGGTTGTGGAGAGAAGGGAACCCTAGTGCAGTGCTGGTGGGATTGCAGACTGGTACAACCATTATGGAAAGCAGTATGGAATTTCCTCACAAAACTAAAAATGGATCTACCTTTTGACCTAGCAATTCCACTGCTAGAATTATATCCTAAGAACCCTGAAACACCAATCCAAAAGAACCTGTGCACCCCAATGTTCACAGCAGCAAAATTTACAATAGCCAAGTGCTGGAAGCAACCCAAGTGCTCATCAGTAAATGAATGGATCAAAAAACTATGGTACATTTACACAATGGAATTCTATGCAGCAGAAAGAAAGAAGGAGCTCCTACCCTTCATAACAGCATGGATGGAACTGGAGAGCATCATGCTAAGCGAAATAAGCCAGGCGGTGAAAGACAAATACCATATGATCTCACCTTTAGCAGTAATCTAATCAACAAAACAAACAAACAAGCAAAATATAATCAAAGACACTAAAATTGAGAACAGGATGACACTGACCAGAGGGAAGAGGGGAGGGAATTTCAGCGGAAGGGGGGAAGGGTTTGTAGGTACTAGTATAAAGGACACATGGACAATAACAATGAGGGGTGGAGATGGGTGGGAGGAAGGGAGGACTGAGGGGTGGGCTGGGGTGGGGGTACAGGACTGAGAACTACTTGAACAACAATTAAAATTTTTAAAAATAAATAAATAAATAAATAAGTATTTTGGCTTATCTGGATATAACCTAAAAATGGTATGATTATCTCACTGGGTAATATTACTGCATCTGTTCAGTTATATTCAAATGTAAGCTGGCAAGTACTATATTAAGTGATCATAATTTTTTTAAAAACACACAACATAATATATCACATAATGTGAATATTCAATAAATATCCAAAATGTCAATTTTTTGTCCTTTCTCTTAAGGCAAAATTAACATGTACTCATTTGTGGAATATTGTAACAATTTCTTATTATGCTTCCCAACACCAGCTTCTCTCCTTTTAATTATCTCAACATCATGCTGCTTGCTTATTCTTTCAAAGGCACCTTCAAATTCAAATAATTTCTATGAAGAGTCATAAATTCTCCATTGTCTGTAGGTGAAATGTTTACATTCATTATCTTACTTAATGTCTTTTATAATTTTGTCCACATAGTTTTTTATCTATAGTTTCCACTAACATCCTACAGAAAGTTTGCATTTAAAGATCAAGAGTCTACTGACTGTCACTTGTAATTTACTGAAATCATTGAGCACCTACTGTGTGTTAGGTACCACTCTAGCACCTTTTTTTATCGAGTATACATCACATATTCTCCTCTGGAGATTCTAATTATTACAAGTCTACACATCATTCACATCCCCAGAGCAGCCCCCACTTGGACCTTGATACCTTTCTTGACTATTTAAATTTAGTCATATCCATTTGTACCAATAATTTTTGTTCCATACAGTGGAAAATACTGACAACGTACTTCTTTGTGTAGTGTTATATGGGGTTTTTTTTGTATTTTTTTATGTTTTGATACTTACAGTTTAAGTGTAATTGATGTATATACATCTTGCAGAAAAATATTAGTTCCTTCAGTGCAGAGGTAAAGTATGTAGTATGAATAAAATATTGTTCCTGCTTTCAAGTTCTTGCAGGCTACAAGTAGATAGCAGATGACCACTCAAATATTTTTACCCTTATATGCCTCAGTAGGCATCCAATATATCACCACAAACATACACATACACGGACACACACATAGACACTGAGCAGTCATACTAACTTCAAGAAAGTGCTTCTCCAGCTCTGGCAGATGTGGGTCAGTGGATTGAGTGATGGCCTGTGAACCAAAGGGTCACCGATTCGATTCCTAGTCATTCTCAAATGACTCCCAGTCAAATCAAACCTGCTTGAATCTGTTCTGTATACTCTGCCTTTCCTTGTGTTTCTATGGTTCATCTGTTCTAGGTCCTATATAAATTCAAATACTCCCCTGTGCCCTGAACTAAGGTTATTAAACAGCTGTCCCTCTATATCTGTGGATTCAACCAACCATGGATTGAAAATACTTGGGGGAAAAAATGTCACCTGGTTGCTGATGTACTTAGGCCAACAATTACCTCTGGACTGAAACTGTACAGATTTCTTTCTTATCATTACTCCCTAAACAATACATATAACAACTGTTTACATAGCATTTACATTGTATTATGTATTATAACTAATATAGAGATGGTTTAAAATATACCAGAGGATGTATATAGGTTATATGCAAATACTATGCCATTGTATATAAGGAACTTGAATATTGGAGGATTTGGGTATCCAGGGGATCCTTGGACCAATCCCCACATGGATGCTGAGGGACAATTGCACATCCTTAATTTGCCCAGGCTCCTCTTGTTTTATACATGTGTTTTTCATGTAACAACCACTGGTATGATTTCATATATATATGAAAATCATATATATATTTCACTGCCTGTATTTCTTTTCAGGTTATTGTTATTATTTGAGGATTTTTCATGGTTATAATTGAAAAAATTTAATTGTATAGAGGAAGAATGTGTTAAGAAATTATTTTCTCTAGGTGTCAAATACATTAACATAAGCTACTATCCTCAAGTAGAAAGTCCAATGGTCAATTTCCTTTCCTTGACATATCAGCAGAGTTTGATATAGCTTATCACTTCCTCTTCCTTTAACATTCTTTCCTTCAGGACATCACTTTCCTGGTATTCCTGCCCTTCATCAGCTATGGCTGTTGTACATGCCCACAATAAGCTGAGTGATTGGCAGTTTTTGACCAAAAATGGCATAATCCCCATGCTCCACCTGCCCTATTCACCCAAATTGCACCCCCAACAACTCCTCTCTACCCTGCCAGATGAAGAAAGGTCCTCAATAGGAAACATTTTGCCAATGTGGAAGAGATAAAACAAAAAACGGCAGAAGCACTAAAAGGCATCAAAATTGATGAGTTCAAAAACTGTTTCAAGCAATGGATGGCATCAAATAGAGAGTACTTTTAAAGGGACTGAAGTTTAAATATATAAGAATAAGTACAATTTTGGGGTCACCTCTGAGATACTATGATTATACAAAGCATATAGTTAGAATATATTAAGAGTACATCAAGAATATCGGTTAACAAGATTCAGTAAGTTTGACAGAAGATATAAACATATGTATATTAATAAAGCTCAGTAAGTAAGTGACATGAATCCCCAAATATAAACCACTAGCCTAGAAGATGCAAAATTCAAATTAAGGAAGTAGCAGTCAAGTTAACATTTAAAAAATAACTGAAAATATGGCTGGTGATATTAAGTTGTTCATGCCTGATATAAGTCAATAGAGCCACCAGGAGTTGGATAAATAGAAATGTATCATTAATATCTAGGCATGAAAAAAATCTTTAGGAACTTCCCATATTACATATAATTTCTAAAATATTTATATTAATAACATTTTACCCATGCAAATTTAACATAGAGAAGTGATACTGTCTCTTCTGACTTTACACCCTTCATGCATCTCATCAATAGTAACATGGCAAATAAATTTAATTGTTTCTAATGCCTCTCTTTTTGTAAAGCGTAAAACAAATCTTTGTGATTTTTTCAGGGCTTCTCTGGGACATCTCAGAGGTTGTTTCTGGTGCAAAACATAGCCTTAAATTTTTATATTATTTTATATTTAGGATTTGATTTTAGAAAAACAAATATCAAAAATTATCAGGAGATTTGAAAACCTAAAATAGGAAGAGGGTCGTTGTTATAGATATCCAGTTTTTAATAAGGAACATTTATTGAGCAGATCCACTCTATGTTAATCTAATTTTCATTTCATTTCTCGTTATAAATTAAGTTAACCTACTAGTTTACATGTTTTTAAATACCATGTGCCTTATTAGCTTAAGTTATTAGTCCCTAGTTCAGAACAGGAATAAAATACGTTGACCTTTCCATATTAATCTCAGGCACACAAATCTAAATCTCAGGCCCTAGGCATATGGGGTCACATTTCTGGATTATGTAGCAGATAAGTTGTGAAAAATAAGAGAAATTTTACTATAGTAAAATGTGTTAAAGAAAAATGTTCTACAAGTTTTAATTCATAAAATTTCTATGAGTTATAATAGAGAAGGTCACTCATATGACCTGTCATTGAATACGAAAATAAAAAGCAAATATTTCGTATTTTCCCACTTCAAAATAAGAAACCTCATTCCTACATGAGAGAAACATATTGCTATACTAGTTCAAGAATGAAGAGGGGGGAAAAACTTATTTTGAACTTGGTGAAGAGAAAAGGAATTGGAATTCCAAAATGTGGTCTTCATAACAATACAATTTTTTTTGCACTGAAAAAATGAGCTTTTCAGAAAAGTATTAAATGCTTTCTTTCTTTCTTTTAAAGAAAATAAAATATAATGCTGAAATAATAGCCAAACTAAGAGTCAGTGGAGGCACTTATCAGATTTTATGGACAGCTGTTTACTGCCTGACATTTAAAACATTAGGTTTCGAATTTCTGTCTCAAAATGCAGAGACTATATAGCAAAGATAGAGAGTTTATATTGCTCAAATTGAAGCATCTGTGTGGCTTTATTGTTATCTGGCAGCAGCACAGCAATCAATAGATTGCCTTAGCAGCTTTGTGGAGATAATTCACCACAGAGAAGCAATCACTTTCCTCCTTCACATCGCACTTGTATTTTCAGTGAAGCCCTCCATGAATTCCCTGTTTAAAATCTCAACCAGGCTCCCTGCCACTGGCACACCCTCCTTATTTCTCTCCATTAAGACATGTGAGAATTGAAGCCATTTACAGTAAATCCACAGTTTACCGCCTACACTAATGACTTTTAGTTGTCCATGGTCTTCATCAACACAATCAAGTGGACATAAAGTGGTGATGGCTTTGATGTTTTGTTGTTGTTGTTGATTTCCTAGAAAATTTTTGCTCAGGAAGAAAAAGTTAGAAATAACTATTATTCATATTAGGAACTTCCTGACAAGCCTATTTCACTGAACATCAGGTTAATATTTTTTCAATTAATTTTTTCACATGATAGTTTTCTCCTCTACACTTTTCTAAGCTTTTCCTCAAAACACTCACTTTGCTGTATCTGCCAGTCATAAACTATTATGCCATGATCTTCACCAAATTTTAAGCAAGCTGTAATTTGAAAACTTCATAAAATTCACAATTCTATCTTCTCTGCTTTGACTTGCTAAGAATCAATGCATTGCTCTCTCTTAACACAGAAAATAATTATCTTAACTTTGTCTTATTAATGTTACTTCCCTGATATTTTGGGGGAACCAGTATTTAACATTTGTCTTTACTAATATATTATGCATTTGTTTATGGTATGTGTACCGAGCTATATAATAAAACTAAAATCCTTAAGAGTAATTTGAGAGCCTAAGGATCAAACATGCTTGGAGGGTAAAGTGTGATGCAGGGAGAAATTAGACCAGAAGGCTAGAGAAGAAATCAGATGGTTGAAACATATTTTCTTTGAATTTGAAGAGAAATGTTGTATTTTGGGATTTCCTCTCTCTGCATTATCACATATCTTGATTTGCAAACTGATATTTAAATCAATTTTATTCATAATAGCTAAAAACTAGAAATGACACAAATGCCCATTGACAAGAACTGAAAGAAGCCAGATGAAAAATATTTTATGGTTCAGTTCATATTGAATTCCAGAATAGGAAAATCAAAGCTATGGGGATATAATCAGACCAGATTACTCAGAAGCATTGTAGGCAAAGAAGCAGGAGAAGCTTTCAATGATTATAGAAATAATTTTTACCTTGATTGAGATTTTGGTTGTACAGTGTATAGTTTGTCAAAACTCATTAAACTGTGTTCTTAAAATATGATCATGTTTTAAAGATGGTAGCCTAGATAAACACAGCTTGTCTCCTTGCACAACAACTTCAAAATTACAACTAAACTGTAACAACCATCACTCAAAACCATCAGAAATCGAACAAAATGGAAGTCCACAACTATGGAATTAAAAAAGAAACCACATTTATTCAAATTGCAGGAGGGGCAGAGATTCAGACCTCAGAGCAGTCTGGTACCACATCCACATGTGATGGATAAAACTCAGGAGGAATATCTCGGGAGTGAGGAGTCTTAGTCCCACACCAGGTCCCCCATCCCAGGGTTCCAGTGTCAGGAAAATAGGTCCCCAAACTCCTGGCTATAAAAACCAGTGGGTATTGAGTTGGTGGAAGAAACTTCAGGATTCCCAGGCAGTTCTTCTTAAAGGACCCATGCATGGATTTACTCAGACCCACTCCCTCTAAACTCCAGCAACAAGGCAGCAGCTTGAAAGGCACCAGTGGCATATGTGTAGGAACTGAAGTGTCTAGCATCAGGGCAAGAGATGGGAGACAATTTCTCCCAGAACTTTTGGAAGAGGCCACTGTGTCTTTTCTGAGCCCTTTCTTGTGTCTTTTATGGAGCAGAAGGTACCATACCGGAGAATACATCAACCTGGCTTGCACTGTTTGCCTCACTCTGGTGATTCCCTGAATCTCTACCCCACCCAACTTATAGGCCTACCAAAACTATTAATAATGGCCCTTCCATAACAATGGCTTGTCTTGGCTCCTGCTTCATATCTTCCTATATCCTCTCAAACAAGCAGCACCTGGCCCTGGCAAAGTACCGTATCCCTGGCTAAGTCACCCTAGGCCTGGCATTAACAGCAGCTGGCTATGGTTCACAGCCTGGTTGTCCTTGGGTACTTTCAAGTGCAACACAAGTAACAGCCATCTGCAGATGGCTTTATAGCTTATACCAAGTGGCCCCAGATAGAACATAGGCAGTGCCTGACCTTAGACTGCACCTCCAAGAAACCCCAGAGCTTGTCCACTGAGTGAACAACTGCAGACCATGTGAGAACACCATCATCCAACCACCTCCACAAGTGACACACTCTAGGACCAGACTCAGCAAAGAACAGAGCCGTGCTGAAGTAAGTAAGTCCTGCTCTGCAGAGTGGGCCCTGGCATAGTTGATCCTCCATGGAGGCCAGATGTTGGTGGTCAGTGGTATTAGCCAGTCCTTGCAGTTGACAGACCTAGGTAAATCCCTCCCATTGACCTGCTAACAACAATAGGCTCAACTACAAGAGGAGAGTGTACTCACCCTATACAGAGGGTGTATATCGAGTACCAAGCTTAGGTGATAATGGAGGCCATGCCACTGGACCCTATAGGACACCTACCACATTAAGCTGCACTACCAAGACATGGAGCCAAAGCAGCTCTACCTAATACACAGGAAACAAACACAGGGAAGCTAGCAAAACAAGGAGACAAAGAAATGTGTCCCAAATGAAAGCACAGATCAAAATTCTAGAAAAGGACTAAATGAAATGGAGATAAGCAATCTATGAGACACGGAGCTCAAAACACTGATTATAAGGATGATCAATTAAATTAGTGAGGCCCTTGGCACCATAAAAAATGATCAAGCTAGAAACAAAGGATACACTAAAAAAAAGAACAATTTATGTGGAAACAACAGTAGAGAAGATGAAGCTAAGAATCAAATCAATGATTTTGGAACATAAGGAAGCAAAAAACAACCAATCAGAGCAACAAAAAGAAAAAAGAACCCCCCAAAAATGAGGAAAGTATAAGCACACTCTGAGACAACATCAAGCTTTCCAGCATTCACATCATAGGAGTGCCAGAAGGAGAAGAGAAAGAACAAGAAGTTGGAAATCTATTTGAAAAAATAATGAAAGAAAACTTCCTAATTTGGTGAAGGAAATAGACATGTAAGTCCAGGAAGCACAGAATTCCAAATAAGATGGATCCTAACATGCCCACTCCAAGACACAACATAATTAAAATGTCAAAGGTTAAAGATAAAAAGAGAATCTTAAAAGCAGCAAAAGAAAAGAAGTTAGTCACCTACAGGGGAGTTCCCATAAAACTGTCAGCTGATTTCTCAAAAGAAACTACAAGCTGAAGGGATTGGTAAGAAATACTCAAAGTCATGAAAAGCAGGGACCTACAGACAAGATTGCTCTACCCAGCAAAGCTATCATTTAGATTTGAAGGGCAGATAAAGAACTTTCCAGACAAGAAAAAAACTAAAGGAGTTCATCATCACCAAACCATTATTATATGAAATGTTAAAGGGACTTATTTAAGAAAAAAAGAAGATCAAAACTATAAACAATAAAATGGTTTCAACATATCTATCAACAATTGAATCTAAAAAACAAACTAAGCAAACAAGAACAGAGACAGAATCATGGATATGGAGAATATTTTGATGGTTGCCAGGTGGAAGTGGGGTGTGGGTGTGAAAAGCTGAGGGGATAAGGAAATACTAATAGGTAGCTACAGAATAGCCATGGTGATATAAACTGCAGGATCAGAAATGGAGCAAAGAACTTAAATGCATGACCTATATTCATGAACAATGGTGTGGGAATTGCCTGAAGGAGTGGGGGTTGCTGGGTGGAGAGAAAGGGGGGAAAATTCAGGACAACTTTAATAGCATAATCAATGTAATGTAATCTTAAAAAAGATAAAGAAAGAATATTAAAAGCAACAAGAGAAAAGAAGGTGGTTACTACAAGTGAGTTACATAAGACTGTCAGCTAATTTTCAAAAGAAACTTTGCAGCATAGAAGGGATCTGCAAGAAATTTCAAAGTTATGAAAACCAAGGACATACAACCAAGATTACTCAGCAAAGCTATTACTTAGAATCAAAGGGCAGATAAAGAGCTTTCCAGACAAGACAAAACTAAAGGAGTTAATAATCACCAAACCACTATTATATGAAATGTTAAAGGGGCTTATTTAAGAAAAAGATAAAAACCATGAACAATAAAATGGCAATAAATGTATATCTATCAACAACTGAAACTGAAAACAAAGTAAGCAAACTAACAGAACAGAAATAGAAGGGTAGATAAAGAGAATGTTTTGATAGTTGCCAGAAAGGAGGAATATCTGGGGGAATGGGTGAAAAGGTGAGGGGACTAAGAAGTACAAATTGGTAGTTATAGAATAGTCGTGGGGATGTAAAGTACAGTATAGGAAAGGGAGGAGCCAAAGAATTTATACACATGACCCATGGACATGAACAATGGTGTCACAATTGCCTGAGGGAGTGGAAGATACTAGGTGGAAGGATGGCAAAGGAAGAAAAATTGGGACAACTGCAATAGCATAATCAATAAAACATAATTTTTAAAAATCTGATCATTTTAATTTATGTAAGCTATACCTCAGTGTAATTGATTTTTAATAATCTGGAAAAAATATGTCCACCCACAGATAAATGAATAAACACTTAAGGTATACACCTGTAATGGAATGGAATATTTCGTGGCTATAAAAATGAGTGAACTACTGGTTCATGAAACAACATGGATAAATCTGGGAAACACTGTGTACAGATAAAAGAGAGCACATGGTACAAAATGGATTTACACAAATTTCTAAAAATCAACAAACTAAGCTAAGGTGCTAAAAGTGTAAAGATTGACTGCTTTGGGGTGGTTTCAGGATATTGGATAAATGGGGGCAACATAAATTTCTCAGATGATTTGAATGCTTTATACCTTGATTTGACAAGTCTGTCAAATATACAATTAAAATTGTTCATTTTCTTGCATGTTAATTATATCTCAATAATAAGCAAAAACATACACATCTATGGGTGTATATCTGAAAGCAGGCTTTTTGGCTATTATTTCACTTTCTAAATATTTTGTGATATCTCAAATAGTATTAAATGCCTAATACACATAAATATGATAGAAATATTAAGGGTTCAAACAACATTTTTGGTAGTTTTAAACAGTATTGTAAGCTAAATGAAATTTTCATATAAAATTAAAATTCTCTGAAAATAAATTCAAAATTGAGGAGATTATGGGTTAGGGGATTATGTTAATAAAAGAAAACCTGCATGACTCAAGTTTTTGTATGAATATATATAAATAGTAAACAGATAGATAAATGAATATATTGATGAATACACTTTCTCTTCTGATAAATGAAGATACTGGTTTACTATCTCATGGACACTAAAACAAAACAAAATTTCAATGTGCAGTATTTGCTTGATGTTTTCAGTGCTTCAAAAAGATAACTTCTTGTCTTATATACCAAGATGTAATCATGCAGCTCAGTGGCCTGCATCGATGACTCTACTGCTTGCAAGTGAATTTTGCTCATTACACTTATAAAGGCTAAATTGGAGCTCAAGTCAATGAATCATCTGTTTAAATTTTTTTCACTTATGATACAAAAATTACTAGGCAGATAATATCTGACTATAAGATTGCTCTTTTCCATTTCATTTGGTAGTTTTAAAAACATGCTTAGAAACCAATAATTCTTCAAATTAATGTAACATTTTTATTTTTTCTAAAGTTTAGATTATATTCACATTTTAAGGAGAAAGACAGAAATCAATTCAAATATAAGTTGAAAAATCCTGGCTTACCTCCCAGAGAAGTATGCCTTGCACCAAATATCTAGGGCCCTGCCCCTCCTCGTTTTGTTCATCTAATGTGTTTCACAATTTCAGACTCCTTATTGTTGCCAGGTCTCCTTTAAGTCCTCTAACTTGCCGCCACTGGCCATTTATAATTCAGTCCTCATGTCATCTAATTAAAATCCAGAAATATACACTACTTGTAGTTGTAATATAAGCTCAGCCAGGACAGAATTCTCTAAATCAGTGGTTTTTAATCATTTTTGAGCCCACAGATGCTTTCGAGAATGATATAAGTACCAGCTAATTCTCCCAAGAAAGTACATGTGCACACACACATTTATATATACACACATGTTACATATATGCTTATATGTAATTTATCAAGTTACATACATTATTATCAAAGTATATTATTAACCAGCACAAGGGCCCTCAAGCGGATTCTGCAGGTTTTCCGGTCACCAGATTGAGAAACCTTTCCTAAGCAGCCTCCATATTTGGTTTTATATACTCTGGGCACTACTGTTTTTGCAGGTTCAAATTTCCATCTACATCATTTTCTGAAGTAGACTTTGACAAAAGTTTTATTTAACTGGCAGGACTTTTTAACAATAAAAAACTTTAGAAGTATATCAAGAATAATAAATGTTATAGATTGTGGTTCTATTATCAGTTTCTAGAACACTAACATCAAAAAGCTATCATATGAAAACTGTGCAGGCATTAGGGAGAATGTTTATACTATTAAGACAAGGAAAGCAGTGCCCTGGCTAGTATAGCTCAGTGGATTGAGCACGGGGTTGTGCTCAATCAAAGGGTTGTGGTTCGATTCCCAGCCAGGGCATATGCCTGGGTTACAGGCCAGGTCCCCAGTGGAAGACCGGTAAAGTAGGAATGATTTTCATCCGTTGCACTAAATGTAATGAATTCCTTTGCTCTTTCTCAGTTTGGGGAAGCTTCCTGCCATGTCCCTATATAAGCAGGAAGACAAGATAACCTCAGAATAAATCATTGTTCTTTAGAGACATTTGAGAAGCTCCAAGTTTACACAAATTTAAATAAAATGAACACTTTGTGCAAAAAAGAAAAAAGAAAAATCCTCAACATAGCATGACTGCACTATGTCTTGTTATCAATATTCAGGAATCAGAAGGAAATGGACCTGTTTAAATAAGAAAATGAGAACTCTTCCTCATGGGGAGAGTGAGCGAGGAAGCAAATCAAACTGAATTTCACTCTTCTTATGGCTCACAGTTCTCAAAATCCATTAGATAGTTTTGGGTATCCTGGATCAAGGGTATAATTTACCATCATAAATGACATTAATTAACTGACCACAAGGAAAGAATGGGAATTAAAACATGGACTCAACAAAGGACATAAAGTTCTTCACACAGATCTTACGATTTGGGAAAAAAGGATGTGTAGACCTTGTAGCTCAGATTGGTGAATTGAAGTGACCCAAGGAGGGTGGTCTGTTACCTATTGTGGGTTCCACTTCTCTGAGTGAACCTGACAGATACAGAATTGGCAGAGTGACTCCAGAGAAACAGACTCTTAAGGATGAGTAAGTTTCTGGACTGGCTCTCAGTGGTATGGAATGAGAGCTCTCAGCTGGCTAGAAATAAAAGCATTAATGACTCTGCTTTTGACAGTAAAGGCAGCACTGAGAGTCTGTGACATACCCTGGAAAAAGTTACCCAAAATATCATGCTAAGATGCTTGTAATCAAGTGTCTGCCAAAGGCAAGGTTCTGAGTGATTATATATCTGCTCCCATAGGATGTTAGTGAACATAAATAGAATAATGCAAATGGTTGGCTGCTTGCTTGCAAAACTGTATTGCAGAGCTTGAAGAAAGAAAAAGAGCTCAGAGCTTTAAACTCCTAGTTCAAGGCCTTTAATAAGGAACATGAAAGCCTCAACGACTTCCGTGAAAGAAAGTCTTCCCCCTGTATCCACGGGGCTAATATTTCTGAGAACCAAAATAATCAAGTTGAACCCCTAACTTGCAGCGTCTCTTTTGTTAAAGTCAGGGCATTGATTAAGAAGGAATGAGATTCTAACAATTGAAATATGGTTAGAGGAGAGATTCCAATGAAGATGGGAAACCTAAAGTAAGCTGAGAGGGAACTGCCCACCTGTGAACACATGCTACATTTCCTGAAAAAGGAAATATGACTTATAAAAGCCCAGATGGGAAATTTCAGACCATTCAGACCATTTAAGCAACTTCCAATATTCCGTATGGATTTCAGAAATTCTGTGGACCAATGAGTCACTTGAACCTCCCATTTCCCACATTTGGAACTGGAATGTCTGCTGTGGTTGCTGTGTACCTGTCACACCATTGTATGTTAAGCGTGTGAGGAACACATAACTCATCTTTTTAACAGATCAAAATGAACCATGCTCAAAGAGCTATACTTAAGAAACTACATCTGAGGAACCTCATCCACAACTGGGCCTGATTTAAAGGGCAAGATTTTGGCCCCTGGGTCAATACTATAATGAGATGAGACTTCGGGTAGCTTGGGAGGGAGACAGTGTGTTTTGCATGTGGGAGGTACTTGGAAGCCAGCATCTGAGAGGCCCCCAATAATCTCTACTTCCAGATATTCAGTCTTTTGTATAATTCCCTCTCTATGTGTGTGGGTTGGAGTTAGTGACTCACTTCTAATAAATACAAGATATGTGATAATATGTCACTTCTGAGATTACGTTGTAAACATCCAAGGTGTATTCTCACTCATGCCCTCTTAAGTCACTTGCTCTGGGTGAAGGCAGCTGCCACATTGCAAGTTTTCCTACAGGAAGGTCCACATAGAAAGGCTAACAACCAGGGTTGAATTGACACCCTAAGTTCAATAGCCCACAAGGAACTGAGGTTTGCCAAAAATCTTGTGCATAACTTTAGGAGCAGATTCTGCTCTGGTCAAACCTTCCAATGAGAATGCAGACCCAGCTCACAATAAGATCACAGCATAATGAGAGACTTTAAACAAGAATAATCCATTTCAGCTGCTCCTGAACTCATGATACACGGGAGTTGTAGGATAATATTTGGAGTTTTACCTGTTAAATTTTGAAGTAATTCTTAACACAATATGTAACTAATATAGTACTTCCAAAATAAATAAACAGAATTATATAAATGTAGATGTGGTTCTGATAGCAGTCTGCTAGGTTTTCTACAAAGCAACTGAAAAGTTAACCTAGTAGCTTTTCTGCTCTTTCCTTTTCTGGGGAAGAGTATCTTTTCTGCTCTGATTTCCATTATATGTGTTTCATTTATACTGACTCTCTTTTATGGATTTAATATTCTTTTATTTCTTTATATCATCAGTATTAGAATTCCACTTGTTTCAATGCCTTTGCTATTAAGTTTTTAACCTTTGTATGTTCAATGCTGCCAGTACACCTCAAGTACTGGCTCTTTATCAGTTGATTTTCAATGCAGAGTCTATTTCTAACATGTTCTACAAAGGCCAGCTACCTAATTTACTTGTAAACCTTGAGAATGACTGTTACCTGTTTGCTTGCCTGTTCAGGTCCTTCTGCGACTAATCAGCTTGCCTTTAATTCATACTTTTTACTGAACTGTGTCATTTCTGCATGCTAAAGCAAATGTAAGTTTTTATTCTCACTTTCATTACAAGGAGTAGGAAAAAGGATAAATAATATGTCTGAAGTCTTATATAGTTATGCATTAGCTTTTTACTTAAAATTTATTTGGGGGTGAATAAATCTCCAGATTATAGTCCCAGTTTATGCTTGTTATCCCAGCATAAGTGTTAGCACATCTTTTTACTCCAGATATAAATAATAACTTTTGACAACTGCATTTATACACAAACTGTCCAATTTAGAGAGGCAATTTGAGTTGAGATAAGGAGTACCAGTTCTGAAAACTGTAATTAAAATACTAATACCAACTTTTTCCAGATATTTTTTTGCTCTTAGGCAAATCATTAAACTCTTCATTATTTTAAAAATAAAAAAAGTAATAGGAGCTCATAAGTCTGTTGTGAGTACTCAATGAATTAATATATGTAAAATTCTGAGAAAAGTACAGGTATATTGTTAGTTTGGTTCCTGATCACCACAATGAAGTGAGTATCACAATAACATACATTGTAATCATTTTGCTGGTGGAGGCTCTTGCCTTACATTTGTAAAAAATGCAACATCTGTGAAGTATAATAAAGCAAAGCACAATAACATGAGGTATGCCTACAACTCAGAAAGTATTGGGTTGACCAAACTGTACATTTGTTTATTTTCCATAAGATGGCTCCAGTAGCATTTAGTTGTCTTCAACTTCATTTCAAACAATTTTGTTAGATTATATTGTAACAGCTGTCATATCAGTGTTCATTTTTTAAAGAAAATTTATCAAAATTGGTGAATTTTTGTGTAGCCATTTTAATACTGAAGATGGAAGAACATAAGCAACATTTTCAGCATATTATGTTTTATTATTTCAAGAAAGGTAAAATGCAACTGATACACAAAGAAAGATTCATGCAGTGTATGGAGAAGGTTCTGTGACTGATCAAATGTGTGAAAAGTAGTTTGTGAAGTTTTGGCTGGAGATTTCTTGTTGGACAATACTCCATGGTTGGGTGGACCAGTTAAAGTTGATAGCAATCAAATTGAGACATTAATTGAGAACAATCAGTGTTAAACCATGTAGGAGATAGCTGATATACTCAAAATATCCAAATCAATAAAGTTATTGGTGACAATGAAAAATGTGTGTTTTATTTTCATGGACAAAACCATACAGACTTTTTGGCCATTCCAATAATAGTCACTCAATAAATGAGTATTGTCATGGTTGCTTGTCTGTGTTAATTTGGGCCATAGAGTAGTCAGATATTTTATTTGGTCAAACATGAATGTGGGTATTTCTGTAAGACTGTACTTGAATGATATTAACATTGACATTGGTGGACTAAGTAAAGCGGATTGTCCTCTTTAATGTGGGTGGGCCTCATCCAATCCACTGAAGGCCTGAACAGAATAAAAAGGCTCATTCTCCCTGAGGAAGAATGAATTTCTCCTGGCTGACCACCTTCAAACTGGGACATTGGCTTTTTTCTTACTTTGGATTTAAACTGAAAGATCAGTGCATCCTGAGCCTTGAGACTGCAGGTCTTCAGCGTAAAACTACACCATCAGCTCTCCTAGGACTCCAGCTTGCCAGCTCACCATGTAGATCTTTGGATTTGTCAGACCCCATAATTGTGTGAGCCAGTTCCTTATCACATACACACAAACAAACACACAAACATTCTATCGGTTCTGTTTCTCTGCAGAACCCTAATTAGTACAAGTATTAAGTAGGCTGTGAGAAAATTGCTTAAGAACTGTGTATGCTTGAGAAAGAAGAGGATACCTTTGTCAACTTTTCTACCTGTAACATTTTTTAAAAAGAGGGATTCAACACTGACCATGAGTAAATCAATTTATAAAATATTCTGTAGGGAATACGATTAAACTGGCATAAAATGAAAAAAGAAAATTGGAATACTATTAATCAGAGAATGGGAACTTGTACTTCTGTAATCATGATGAAGATGATGATGGCTATGGTTATGGAAATCAAAACAACTATTACAACATTTCCATTAACACAATACTATCAAGATTTGAAACCATCAAAGACATAGACTCTATTTTTAAAAAGTCAAAGAAAAAAAAGTTTCCTCTATAGGGAACCTATTCACATGGAATGGCAAATGTAGCCCAGCCCTATCGGAAAGCCCATAGGTGTGTGTCTGCACACAGTAAGCCAAACCTACAGATCGGGGCTGGGGCGGGGGTGGGGGGGTGCTTTCCCATGGGAATCTGGGCCTGCATTATACCTAGGCCGCTTTGAGACTTGCTCTTGCTAAAACTCCCTCACCCTGAGTTGAAGCAGCAAATGCTTACTGCATATCCTTAAAGTAACTTCCTGAAGTCTGTGCTAATTCTCCCAGTGAACTATAACCAGACCAATTACTCTTATCATTCCCTTGCATTTGCAACATATTGTCCTTGTTAATCTGTAAGAAGTAATCAGTAGCATCCTTTCCATTGCTATCTGTAAAAAGTAATTACCTAAAGCAAACCTAAGCATAATGAATGAGAACCTTCTTTGATGTATGCTATTAGAAATCCAATAAAAGTCTGTCAAGGCAAGGATCGAGGTGCTCTCCCTTTAAGAGAGTGGCCATGCCATCCCTTTTTCTACATAGGACTTTGGTAGTCCTTGTGAATTTGTTTTGTCTCATCCACAACACTGCGGACACTGCTGGCCCGGAGTCCACATCATTCCTCATCATTAAAATACAAATTATTCAAATAAAAATAAAGATGAAGCAGAATTTAACCTATTAAAATAGCGAAGTATTTTATTTTCAAATAATAATAACTGGTTTTGAATACCATCCTGTGAAATGAATGGTTTCTTAAGTTTAAAGCAATTAAAACCTTAAAATTAATTTAACTTTATAAGAGTTTATCTAGGAACCCTGGCCAGGTATCTCAATTGGTTACAATAACATCCTGATGCACTGAGGTTGCAGATTCGATATCCAGTCAGGATACATACAAGGAACAACCAATGAATGCATATAAATAAGTGGAACAATAAATCTCTCTCTCTCTCTCAAAATCAATAAATAAAAGAGTTTAGGAGACATGCATACCCAAGAAACAAACAAAAAATTAGTCTTATTTAAATAGGTGAATAATTAAAAGAGCAATTATTATTCAAGTTCTACCACATAATTTTAAGAGAATATGCAAACAAAAATTATGTTTATGAAAATTTTTAATGGTATGCCAAAATAATGTTAAATGACAAAAAATATAAGATATAGTATGATTGCAACCAAACTTTTAAAAATTCTAAAAGTGGCAAATAAAATTTAATGTTAACTTTATTTCTGGGTAAGAAGATCACAGATTTTAAAGGTGATATTCTCAAAAATTTTAAATATATTTTTTTCCAATTTTTCACCAACAAGCAATAATGCTTTAATTACATGGGCAAGGGAAGAAACAATAAATATTATTAACAAAATAAACCAACAAAAGCTGGGTCTGCACATTTGTTGTCATACGTTTTGTGCTCAGGTGCATGCCTATAAAGAGCTTACAATCTGATTGAGAAAATAAAATATTTACTGAACAAAGATGAACTTGGCTTGTCATGTTGATTTTAAAGCACAATGGTACATAAAGCAATCTTTTATGTTATCCAGATATGTGAGCTAGGAATCATCTGTTATTTAAAGTGCCAATTTTGCAAACAATATAAACCTCTCACCTTTAGGAGCAAAGTAGAATCTTGTATCTCCAACACAGCAGCACCCATAGTATGAACTCTGGAAGAATACGACTGAGTGAATGTATTAAAGTCCTAAATTATTATTTCTTAATCTCCACAGTAATTATGCCATTTCACTACACTTTAATATTCTTGATTATTTTTCTTAAATATAAATAAATAGAAGTAAAAACTCCAATAATCCTAACTCACTATATTGTTCTAAGTGAACATCTCCATTAAAACCACCCATAAAGGATAACTGCTGTTCGTAGTTCATGTCTCTTTCCCTAAATGCCTTTCTAGGCATCTATGCCTGTCTGAGTCTCTCTCTCTCTCTCTCTGTTCTTTCTCTCTCATACTATGGAAACTATAAAATGACTTTTTCATTATATATATAAAATGAAATATACACACAAACAATATCTATGTATCTGAATCCATCAATCTAAAATTTTGTTAAGATAGTGAATAGCATGGTCTTTGTAATCATAAAGACTGCATTCAAATTCATACAGGCTGTGTCACTTAGAAGAAAAGTATGTAAATCTCTCTAAAGTCCAGTTTCCTAATATATATAATGGAGATAATGTACTCTGCTCTGACTCATAGGATTCTAATAAAAATTCAGGGAGATAATACGTGTAAAGCTTTTAGCACAATACTTCACAGATGAATGTGAAATATGTTCAGTTATTGGTATTATTTACTACTCGTTTATATTTTACAATGAAGTAGCATTTTACATGCAGAAAACATTTTCTTCCATCCATTTCTATTGCAAAATTTTCTTATTACAAATCCCTTGTCCTTACCACTATACAACGGAAAAAGATACCAATGCAAATATTGCTTAAGAATTAACTCTTGTAAGTACAATTATAGATCTAAGTTTTTTCATCTTAAATATTTTAAATAGTTTTGGCTAATTTATATGCTTTACTAAAATATGTGAGAATTATGTCAATGCATCTTTTTGTACATACTTATAAACAATAAATATTTTCTGCTTTTTAAAAAACTTGCCGTAAAAGGAAGTGAAGATTATGTTTTATTTTTATTTTTCATGTCTTTAAGCATTCCAGTTGAACTTGATTGTCTTTTAATTAATGTATGTATATTAGAGATTTGAATTTGACAGCACATCACAGACCTCCTAGTACTATTAAATAAACAAATGAGAAATTTAGAGATTTTTTTCTTTCCAATAACAAATAAGTAAATAGATAGTTTTATGCATTGGTTCTTATTTTAGGTAAAAAACAATAAAATAAAAGTATGTGTATCACCTGTCCGAGGTGAATGAAGCTTTCCCCAAATGCCAAATGTTTCTGCTTAATCAAATTGACAAGACCTGTGATGTGGACAACTACAGGGGAGCCTGGGAAATACACCTCACTGGGTTCATCAATGCCTGATCTCAGAAGTCCAGCCTTCGAAACTGTGAACCATAAATTTCTGCTTTCTATAAGCTACCCAGTCTGTGACATTTTGTTATAACAGCCTGAATGGGCTAAAACAAAAATTGGTAACCAGAAGTGGGGGGTGCTGCTGTAGTAAGTCTTAAAAGTGTGGAAGCAGCTTTGAAACTGGGCCATCAGCAGAGGCTGCATACTGGAAAAAACTTACATCACTGTGAACAGACCATTAAAAGTGATTTCTGTGGGGACTCAGAAGAAGATACCTGCAGAGAGAGCTTCTGTTTTCTTAAAGAATGCCTAAGTGGCTGAGAACAGAATGAGAAATATGGATGGTAAAGCCCTTCTCATGAGGTCCAGATAGAAATGAGGAACATGTTATTGAAAACTTTAGGAAAGGCTGTAACTGCACACGGGTTTGGCTGCCTGCTGCTTCAAAGGCCTGTACTCAACTTACAAGTGCTGGTAGAAAGGAGAGTGGTTTATTTCAGGTGCCGGCAACCTGGAAGATGGGGACTCTTGTCTCAAAGCCCATCTTAACATCTCATTGCAGACAGAGGTTTTTGTAAGGAGGGAGAGGGAAAGCAAAACAAAAAGATCAAGGGAAGGGGTATGAAAAGTTCTCTACGTGCAGACGAGCACCGTCCATTCCAATAAGACAAGTGATGGTCCAGTGTGCATTATCCTGGTTTAGTCATCCTGCTTCACATCATCCTGGCTTCACATCATCCTGGCTTCACATCATCCTGACTTCACGGCTGAAGGTCAGCAAAACTTCCCGAGCTGAAGGTCTGAGTCTATATCTTTTGAAGTTAGTCCCTAGGATTCTTACACAAACATGCTGCTTATTTACAAGCTACATATTAGTCAGAGTCAGCACTATTAGTCAAGAGAATGGTGGAGTGGGTTACAATTCTCCACTACTACACGGCAATCCCTGTTATAAAGTGGCAAAGAGCTTGACTGAATTGTGTTCATGTTCTAGTGTTTTGTGGAAGGTAGAATGTGCGGACAACATTAGATATTTGGCTAAAGCTATTTCTAAGCAGGGCTAAAAGGTTGACTCCTCTTGGATACCCATAGTAAAATGTGAGGAATGACCTAAACAAGTATTGTTAATCAAAAGGGAAGCAGAGATTTAAAATTTAGCAAAACATTATCTTTTCCATATTGTAAAGAATGAGAAAGCACATTCTGAATTGAACACTAAGGGTGTGATCAAGTGATCCTTAGAAAAGGAGATTGACAGGGTAAAATCTGAATTCTTGACAACTTTCATCCTCCAATAAACTAGATGGTTGTGATTGACAATCTTCATGTGGCCTCAGGATGGCCTCTTGCTGCTCCCGCCCTGTGGGATGCCCCCCATCCTTGAGTATGGGTTGAAACTGTGACTTGCTTCAAACCAATAGACCATGGCAACCAACATGGTCGGTATGTGATTATATGTATGTAATTACATGACATGATTGCATGACATCTTTTGAGGATTTTTTTTCCCCTGACTGACTTTAAGGTAACAAAACAGTCAAATGGAGGACCCCACATGTCAAGGAATGCAGGAAGCCTCTGGGAACAAAGAACTGAATTCCTCCAGCATCTTAAGTCAGCCCCACCTCAGATGAGGCTGCAGGCCCCAGCCAAAACTTTGACTACAGCTTTCTGAGACCCAGACTGAAGCACTGAGGTAAACTGTGTCTGAACTCCTAAACCACAGAAACTGTGATAAAGTAAACGTTTGTATTTTCAAGGCATCAAATTGGTGGAAATAGTGTTATGCAGCAATAGATAACTAACACATTAATTTTCTCACAGAGTAGCCTCAGGGAAGCATTACAAAGGAAGAAAAGCAGAAGCTCCAAGATCTAAATATAGCCTCTGCCGTCAAATAACATCACTCTAATCCCATTCTATAGGTGAAAGTAAATTAGAAGGTAACTTGATATTAAAGCAGTGGGGTAATAAACTCCAAGTTTTGAGCAATCCACTAAAATCTGCTCTGATCTTGCTAATTCACAGCCTTAACATGTGCAAAGTAAACTCATTCCCTTCTCCCAAGACCCCAAAATCTCCCTGATCACTTCCTGGCTTCAGGCTCAAAGTCTTGAGATGCAGATTAGGTTCCTCAGGCAAGATTAGTTTTAATTTTTTTTCTTTTTGTGGCTAAAAGAAGTCTAGAAGGAAATGTCCTTTGTTAAGGTAACACAGTACTGCATATACAATCAAGACAACAAATAACTGGGTAAGAGCCCGCTCCTAAAGATAGAAAAATATTGCTATCCTCCACCTTATCTTTACTCCTTCATGTTTCTCGCCTCTCAACTTAGTTTTACTGTATGTCTTAAACTTTTCCTCTCCATATACTACAACCATCACTGAAATTACCAGCGACTCACTTGCTTGCCCTTTAGGCGATGAGTTATAATCTGTCTTCCTTCAAAGTGACAGCAATGAAATTAGCTGCAAAAAAATGTAAAAGAAGCATGTTAGGGCGGGAAGGGAGCATATGCATATACTCATCACCTAGGACTAAGAATTAAGGAAGTATATGTAGATTATGGAATTTGGGGGTTCATTTTGTTATCATTGTTTTATAATCTTTTTCTTCACATGAAATAGCTATAATTTCAGGCACTGGAATGAGCGAATTTTTTTAATTGATAAGAAGCTCCTTCCATTAGAATGTGCTACCTTCCCCCTTTCTAGCTTCTATTCTCACCTATAGATTCTTCTTGTGGGGATGAGAAAAAAGATGATGACTACTGTTAAATAAATCTGCCCAATTGTCCCTTACGCTCCAGAACAGGGCTTGGCAAACTTTTTCTGTAAAGAGCCAGATAGTAAATATTTTAGGCTTCACGGGCCATATGTTGTCTACTGCACCTACTTAACTCAGCAACGGTAGCCTGAAAGTGGCCATAAACAGAGCGGAAACGCCGGGGTGTGTGTGGCTGCTTCATAAATAGTCATCAGGGCTGGATTTTGCCAGCAGGCAGTAGTTTGCTGGCTCCAGCCTTGGAGCAGCAGGGTCACCTAGCAGTGTGCGAACCACACACCTAGCTTTCCATTTTTCAGTAGCATCATTGGAAAAACTAAAAAGGAAGAGGTAGAATTAAGTTTAATACTATTATTTTACTTCATCCACTAAATCTAAAATACTATCATTTCAACCTGTACTCAATATATATAATTGGTATTTTATAGTCATTTTCTTATAAAATAACTATATTTAACATACTGTAATATCTTTATAATAGATTTTTATAAACCTCTAGATATTTTATTCCTTTGCTTTTTTTGTAATAACTTCAAAATTTCATGTGCATCTTATCCTTCCAGAACATTTTAATTTGGACTTGCTGCATTTCACATGCTTAATAGCCACATGTGCCCAGTGACAACCTCATTAAATATTACAGCCTGAGAGTGTCAGAAAATGAAAACAGCATGAAATACTACCCAAAAGCTATTTCACGCTTCCTTTTGCCAGTTCAATTTCTCTTATATTATGTATGAATTAGAAAGTTTAAGTAGATACTTTAGCATTCAATAACAAGAAAATTCATATAGTATTATTCCAACTTTACCTGAAAAGGGGCATGCATAGAGGAAAATGTTGTAGTGGTCAAATAGTTATGTAATAGTTTTTGAAGTTTTATGATCACGCAAAATAGTTTGGTCCCCTGTTAGTCATAGAGAATTCTCCTAGAAATTCTATTTTAATGAATCTGGCCTACAAGTTTATGTTTAATTAATACCCCATATGGGTTTTGAGAGCCCAAACATGTTTATGTGAAGTTATCAAGTAAAGATAAAACTATGCATGCATGTGTATACACACACACACACACACACACACACGCACACACACACACTGAATTATATAATAGCCTGAAAACTAAAACTGTTTATTATTTAGACAATTGCATAAGCAAAAACAAACACAAACACTCAGTTTCTTGGTATAGAAGTGGATTTTGGAAATTTTCATCATCGCTTCACTCAACAAATGATCCTTACCCATTCATTCTCTATTTTATGTTTTATTTTCTCACTTGTCCTTTCTTGGTTTTATTTTCCCTTGACTTTCTCCTTAGCTCTTACCAGCTGAGCTTCTTTCTTCATGAGACCTTTCCCTTACCACTCCAGGATTTCCATTCCAGAAATTTACTATCAACTTCTCACTAACAGATTTGCTCTCTTTCCTTTATCCTTACTCCTGTTTCCATACTTGTTCCCTTCATGTCACTGTGTTCCTTGCATTGTCCCTCCAATACATCTCCAACTATGTCCATGACTTAAATCATTTCAATAGCCAGCTTTCACTTTATTCATTTCAAAATTCTACTTCAATAAAACTGACTGAAATAGAGCATGAGATTTCAGCAGTTCACCATAGTCTGTTAAAAATGAAATAGACCTTAAAATAGTCCCTGCCTCTAGAGATTCCTGCTCCACTGGAGAGAATTTTTCACTTACATGATACATTCTAGAATATTTCCAGAAGATGGCTGGTCTGATGTTTGCTACATCAGGCTTCAGCAGTTACAGTAACTTGGTAAACATAAAACCAGGTGATAAATGTGAAACTCTGTACATATTTTAATTGAAAAATATACAGAGGACACCAAAGAAAGTAACACAGAAAAGTAAAGAGAGAAAAAAAGTCAGAGAAACCCAAAGAGGGACAGACATAACACAGATGGAGGAAAACAGAGACAAAGAAAGAATAAAGACAAAGAGAGAAACCAATAGGAAGATATCCGATGAGGCAGAGGAAAAATTCTGATAGGAAATACGTAAAAATGACATGATTAATTATCGTTAGGTGGCATCACTGAAAGATATTTCCATTTTTTATCCTTTATTTTTTTATGTTTCCTACATGCAAGCATTCATTTCTTTTATAACTAGTTTAAAGATACATCTTATGTCACAATAAGAAAAATCATATAGTTTTTCAGTGGAATTTAATATAAAAATCAAATAATTTTACCCACCCTAATGTAAAAATATGATATATATTTAGTCTTCATCTGAAAAAATAGATAAACATCATTGCAGTGCTATTTACAATAGCCTGGATATGAAAGCAACTCTAGTGCCCATCAATAGATGACTGGATGAAGATGTGGTGTATATACATGCAATGGAATATTACTCGGCCTTAAAAAAGAATGAAATCTTACCATTTGCATGGATGGACCTAAAGGGTCAGTCAGAGAATGAAAAATAGCATATGATTTCACCTATATGTGAAATCTAAAGAACAATACCAACATATAGAAAGAGACTCATAAATACAGAGAACAGATTGATTTGTTGCCAAAGGAGAGGCTAGGCAAGTAGGCAGAAAAGATAAAGGGATTGAGAAGCACACAGGGGTAGTTACAAAATAATCATGTGGCTATAAAGTACAGCATAGGAAAAATAGTCAATAATATTGTAATAACTATATGTGGTGCCAGACAGGTACAAGAAATATCAGGGGGCGCACTTTGTAAAGTATCTAAGTGTCTCACCACTGTGTCATACACCTGAACTAATATCAAACAATACTGAATGTAAACAGTAACTTTAAATATTTTAAAAATTTAAAAATAAGTGAACCTAAAGGGTTTTATTATAAATATGGCTTTTAATCTCAGAACTACTTTAAAAGAGTAATAATTAAGTTTTTGCAACTACATCTGGACTCTCAAAATTCTAAATGCTCATTGTCTAATTTTATGTTCAACTCACCTTTTATATATAAGATATTCCCACTGGTCTTCTTGAATTTTAAGGCATTTCTCTCTCAAGGCTTATCCACTTCTTAAAAACTAAATTAACTGTATCAACAGTTTAGTCACTTAATAAATATATTTTATCTTCTGCTTTATGCCCAGAATTGTTTCCAAACCCTTGCTATAAAAACATAAATTGAAAGGCCTCTGCCTTTAAGATCTTGTGAAATGAGATCTGTAACTTCGTGTTAGGTCCTAAAAAAGGAAAGAATGAAGGACTGGACTCACTCCAATGCATCTAGATAAAACTTCATAAATAGTAGGTGCCCCAAAGCATATAATAATGTTTTAAATTAATAAACTGAATAGCATGTAGTTAATCTATATGGAATTTATGCAGAATTAATTTGCCTTGTTTTTCACAAACTATCAATACATAGCAATGTTGGCATGTCCGATATCTTTATATAAAACTTGGTAATGTATCTTGAAAGACTTTTTTAAATGGGTCAGTAATGCATTTGGGAAAATGATTTACCGACAACTAGTGTGTAGTACCAATACAAGATTAGTTTATCCTTTAAGGATTTTGTTTAAATTCTTTCTTTTAGAGTTTTGTTTATTCTGTATCTGGCTGGCTTTATTTTTTATAAGTCCATTCTATTTGAATCTTCTTTCAATCTTACTCTTTTTCATCTTCACTTTTAACTTAACAATATTTGAAGATAGTATAACTTGAAATAAAAAATTAAAAGGTAAGAAAAAACAAGTAAAAAATGATTTTGCAGCACATTAACCTAATGATCTGAAACAAAAATAAATACAGTCTTCAAATGACAGTTATTTTAGCATGCACCAATTTGTATAGGTGCACTTCACTGCCTTTTAAAAGCCCTTTAGTATCAAAGGAATATATGCAAAAAGTAAGAGGATTTCAGACAGCAGTTTTTAGAATGAAAGAAGTGTAGGAAGAAGCTGCTACTTTCATGTTTTAATTTCTTTTATGTCAGACAGTTGTGTTAAACTAACAATAATCTAGATCCTGAACAGTCAAGACACAGAGATGGTTGGTTTTTACCTTTTATTTATGTAACCTGGTGTTGAATACATTCAGCCGTTAAATTACAAGAATCATCTATGAAAATGAATATCATGTAAAAATAATAAGTAATGAAATAAATGCACAAGTCATTCTGATTAATAGCATTTTATTATAAGCCTTCAACTGTGTAGTTACACAAGTTGCCTTGGTAACTATTCTGGGAGATTTTGTTTTCAAAGCTAAAGTGATTTTCCTTATGAGAACAATGGAATAGTAAAGGTATGTGATCAACTCTTCTGTTATCCCCAGCCCACAAAGGAAATAATAAATGGAAATCTTGTGTGTTTGATGTTAGCTGCTTAATGCAACCACAAATGTCGTATTTTAAGAAAAATTCTTGGTTTGCTAGAGCAGAAGAGGGAAATGCAGTGCTGCTATTACCAAGTGTTACTTCTGAGTTTTGTTACAATATCATTGCCTAATAATTAAGCAAGTTGATTAGATAAATGAGAAGGCTTTGGAACCACATGGTTTGGGGTTGACTCCGCCATTTTTAAGTAGGCGTCCATGGATAAATTTTTAAAACACTTTGTGCTTGAATTCCTTCATTAGTAGAACTCAAAAAGTCTTGTGCCTGCCTCACAGTACACCTCAGTAAATGCTAGTCATCACTGATGACGAACACTAAAACAAGCTTACCAACAACACTGTGGGAACAGAATCCTGGGAAGTACCTTTTGTTACTTTCCAGTTTTTTCCAGCTTTTATGCAAGAAGATAAGACAGTTAAGGAACATGCTACCCACATCGTTAGAATATGAAGGAATAGGGTTCTACTTGGATCTGACTATATGTGTACCATCCTAATCCACACCTTGGATGATGTCCTGCTCAGCATCTTCCTCTAACTTATCCTCCCCTGCTAGTCCACTCCACCTCAGCTATTTTCTTCATCCACCACTACCACCACAGTCAGGAGTTATTGCTAACTATGTGCCAGGTTTATTGTTTTGCAGTCATTATCTAATTATTTCTCACAATCATTCTGGAAATTTGTTGCAATTTTATCCCATTTTACAAAGAAGGACACTGAAGCTTTCAAGTGGTTAGGGAAGTTTTCCAAAGTCTTTGAGCTAAGTGATAAAACAGAAATGAATAATTTGTGTAATGCTAACTCTTTATTTAAAAAAAAAACAGCTTTGTTGAGATGTAATTTACAATCATGCAATTTACCCATTTAAAGTATACAATCCAATGGTTTATGTATAATACATTATTTTTTAATTGTGGTAAAATATATGTAACAAAACCTACCATCTGGACATTTTAAGTGTATAATACAGTGACGTTAATTACATTCACCGTGTTGTACAGCAATCAATACTCTCTATTTCTAAATTGCTTTTATTACCCCAAATAGAAACTCTGTAACCACTAAGTAATGACTTCACGTTTCCCTTCCTCCAGCCAGTGGAACTTCAAATTCACTATGAATTCTGTCTCTGTGAATTTGCCTAGTCTAGACATTTTGTATAAATGAAGTCATGCAAAATCTGTCCTTTGTGTCTGGTTAATTTAATTTAGAGTAATATTTTCAAGTTCACCTATGTTGTCACATGTATTAGAATTTCATTCCTCCCATAGAGGAAAATTATTCTATTAATGTGTGTATTATATTTTATTCATCCATTCACATGTTGATGAACATTTGGGTTGTTTTCACCTTATGACTATCATGAATAATACTGCAAAGAACACTGGTGTACAAGTATTTGTTCAAGTACCTGCTTCCAATAACTTTGGGTGTATACTTAGAAGTAGAGTTGTTGGGTTACATAGCAAGTCTACGTAATGTTTTGTGAGGAATCACCAAAGTACTGTTTATAACAGCTGCATCATTTGGCATTCCCACAGCACAGTAATAGGGGTTTTAATTTCACATTTTTGCAAACATTTAGTATTTTTCTCTCTCTTTTATTATTTTTATTAAATTTATTGAGGTACAGGTTTCCAGTGTACAACTCAATAAAACATCATCTGCACACAGCATTGTGTGCCCATCGCCCCAAGCAAAGTCTCTTTTCATCCCCATTTCCCCCCCACTTTGCCCACCTGCACCTCTACCCCACCCTCGTTTCCCTCTGGCTGTCATCACACTGTTGTCTGTGCTTATGCATGTATGTGTACATGTGTACACACAGGTATAGATAATGTGTATGTGTGTGTGTATATATATACACATATATACACTTTTTTTTGCTTGATCACTTCACCTTCTTTCATCCAGTCTCCCAATACCCCTCCCTCTGACAGCTGTCAATCTGTTCCATGTATCAATGCCCGTGTTTCTATTTTGTACATCAGTTTATTTTGTGAAGTAGTATCTCACTGTAGGGTTTTTTAAAATTTTAATTTTTTTATTTCCATTTATACCCTCATACCCACTTCCACCTCTACCCACTTCCATCCCCCCTACAATCACCACACTATTGTCCCTGTCCATGAGTTCATTATATTTTTTCTTTTATGCTCAATCCCTCAACACCCCCATTCCCCCAGCTCCCAAAACTGCCATCCTGCTCTCTTTTTTTGCTCTTAGTTCAATTTGTTCATTAGATTCTACATATGAGTGAAATAATACAGTGCTTGTCTTTCTCTGACTGGTTTATCTCACTTTGTTAATAAATAATGATGTTGAGCATCTTTTCCACCCACACTCCCCCCCTCAGTTCATGTCCATGTGTTAAGTTCTTTAGCTTCTACATTTCCCACACTATTCTTGCCCTCCCCCCGTCTATTTTCTACCCACCATCTATGCTACTTATTCTCTATACCTTTTCCCCCTCTCTCCTCCTCCCACTCCCCTGTTGCTAACATTCCATATGATCTCCATTTCTGTATTTCTGCTCCTGTTCTACCTGTTTGCTTAGTTTGCTTCTGTTTTAGGTGTGGTTGTTAATATCTGTGTTTGCTGTCTTTTTACTGTCCTATTTTTTATCTTCTTTTTCTTAGATAAGCCCCTTTAACATTTCATATAATAAGGGCTTGGTGATGATGAACTCCTTTAACTTGACCTTATCTGAGAAGCACTTTATCTTCCCTTCCATTCTAAATGACAACTTTGCTGAATAGAGCAATCTTGGATGCAGGTCTTTGACTTTCATGACTTGGAATGCTTCTTTTCAGCCCCTTCTTGCCTTGAAGGTCTCTTTTGAGAAATCAGCTAACAGTCTAATGGGAACTCCTTTGTAGGTGACTGTGCCCTTATCCCCTGCTGCTTCTAGAATTCTCTCCTTCATTTTAATCTTGGCTAATGTAATTCTGATGTGCTTTGGTGTGTTCCTCCTTGGGTCCACCTTGTTTGGGACTCTCTGAGCTTCCTGGACTTCCTGGAAGTCTATTTCCTTTGCCAGATTGGGGAATTTCTCCTTTATTATTTGCTCAAATAAGTTTTCCACTTGTTGCTCCTCTTCTTCTCCTTCTGGTACCCCTATAATTTGGATGTTAGGACGTTTAAAGATGTCCTGGAGGTTCCTAAGCCTCTCCTCATTTTTTTGATTTCTTGTTTCTTCCTTCTTTTCTGTTTGGTTGTTTGTTTCTTCCTTCTGATCCACTCCATTGATTTGAGTCCCAGTTTTCCTCCCATCACTATTGGTTCCCTGTGCGTTTTTCTTCATTTCACTTATTGTAGCCTCCATTTGTTCATCTAATTTTTGACCAAAATCAACCAATTCTGTGAGCTTCCTAATCACCAGTGCTTTGAACTGTGCATCTGATAGGTTGGCTACCTCTTGGTCGCTTAGATGAATTAGCTCTAGGGCCCCAATCTGTTATCCCATTTAAGCCATCCTTGTTTTTTGTTTTTGTTTTTGTTTTTGTTTTTGTTTTGTCTGGCCACAGCTGTTATGTACTGAGGGCTGGAACTTTAGGCCTTCACCAGGGCAGGGCAACCCAGTCTCTGGATTGTGATGCTGGATGTGGGGGCAGGGTCCGAGAGGGAACAATGGCACCTGCTCCACTCTCAGATTCCAGTCCCTTCAGCCACTTTCCCCAAGGAAATTGGGCCCTTCTGGTGCTGATTTCCATGTGGGTGGGCTCAGGAACACTCTAGGACCCTGTGGGTCTCTCCAATGAACTCTCCGGTGAGGCTGGGACTCCCTCCAGGCACCCCTACCCTCACAAGTGCTCTCAGTCGGTGCCCTTTAGGCTCTAATTTCCCAGAGCTGGGGCCCTTCACTGCGCTATCCGTCTTGCTGCCCATTTTCGCCTGGCTTACCTGTGCACGAATGTGTGACTGCAGTCAGCCACCTTGTGTGCCACGCTTGGTCTGCTTGTTGCCTTCCTGCGCTCAGTAACTGCCACCTGTGTACCTGGGACTACCAGCTACTGCTTCTTCCCGACACGACCCCTCTCCGTCAGCCGCTGACTCCACCCCTCTTACCGGTCTTGGTGAATGGTTGTCGGACTTCCATACAATTCAATCCTCTATCCGTTCTGGTTGGGGTTTTTTTGGTTCTATATTTTTGTTGTCCTTAATCTTGGTTGTGAGAGGAGGTGCAGTGTGTCTGTCTACGCCTCCATCTTGGCCGGAAGTTGATGTTGAGCATCTTTTCATGTGCATTTTGCAATTTGTATATCTTCTTTGGGAAATGTATATTCAAGTTCATTGCTCATGTTTAAATTGTGTTGCTTCTCTTTTGTTGTTAATTTATCTTGGTTCTTTTATATTCTAGATATTATAACCTTTTCAGGTATATTCTTTGAAAATATTTTTCCTATTCTGTAGATTGTCTTTACAGTTTCTTAATTGTGTTCTTTAAGGCAGGGACATTGAGTTTTGCAGCACTTCTGCGCTGAATCAAGAGCATGCCCTCCTGCCCCCCAGCAAGATGGCAGCAGGAAAAAGTTCTTACACTGAGCACACATAAGGCTAGTGAGATAATTGCATAACAGGGGAAAAGCCCTCCTACCCGCTTCCAGGACCATGTTAAAGGTGCAACCAGGAGAAGGCAGGCACATGTACAATAGAAAGGGGAGTACAATAGAAAGGGCAGCAAGGGGAGTTGCTGGACCAAACAGAACTGTCTATCTAGCCAGGGGAAAGAAGGGATTGGTTGGGAGGTAGGCCCACCCAAAGCACATGAAAGGCTAGGAAGTTATTTGGTCATTCTGAGAAAGCACCTGTTCATTCTCATTCCTAAAGCTAATATAAACCCAGTGTTTAAAAAAAAATCTCTCTCTTGCTTGTTGCCACCTGATTGGACCTGTACTCACATGGTGCACTGGCCTGTCCTCTCCGTGGGCCATGTGGCCTTAGCCATCACGTGGCCCATGGCCTCTAGAGAGAAGTCTCTCTCTCTCTTGCCAACTTGGAGCATTCACTGGTGTATTTGCCTGATCTCTGGCCTAGGAGTATGGTACCTTGTAGCCTTTGAAACCATGTGGCCAGTGGCAGTGCCAGCTCCACATGCAGCCTGCAGGAAGGAGCCTGAAACTGGACAGCTGCTGGGAACAAGCAAAGCTACTTGGATAACAGCTTAGCAGCCACCACAGTTTCCAAAGGACAGTACCTTTAAATTGGATTTTGTCTGGGTTTTGTGGAAAAGATGAGCTTCAGGATGGGAAGTTCCCCATTCTTCTGGATCATTCAGCATGACAAAACCCTTTTTCCTTTTTCCCTATTGTCTGCCTCTAGAGTTTGCCTTTTGGTGGCAGTGGGTAGCCAAACCCCACTTTGATTCAGTAACAGTTTATTAAAACTACTAAACATAAGCCTGACTGGTGTAGTTCAGTGGGTTAGGTATTATCCCACAAACCAAAATGTCACTGGTTTGATTCCCAGTCAGGACACATGCCTGGGTTAGGGGCCAGGTCCCACTGCAGGGTGTGTGAGAGGCATCTGATGGATGTTTCTCTAACATCAGCATTTCTCTCCCTCTCTTTCTCCCTCCTTTCCCTTCTCTCTAAAAAATAAATAAATAAAATCTTTTTAAAAAATGCTAAATATAATCTTACCATACAATCTAGCAATCATGCTGCTTGGTAGTTACCCAAATGAGTTGAAAACTTATTTCCATATAAAAAGCTAAACATAGATGTTTACAGCAACTTTACCCAAAATTGCCAAAACTTTGAAGCAATCAAGATCTTTAATAGATGAATGGATAAAAAACAGCAATAATCCATTCAATGCAACAAGTAGAAATAGCTACCGAACCATGAAAACTCTTGGGGAAACCTTAAATACCTGTTGCTAAGTCAAAGAACCATGAAATTTATATTTTATTCTGAAGAAACATTAAAATATTAGGCATGGAAGGAACATCATCAAGTTTAAATACCAAAATATTTCAAGGCACTTATGAAGAGAGAATGGAGAAATGAAGATCAAAGATTATTTTAGAGATTTTTGAGATTATTTAACCTGACAACTGTTGTGACTGAATTGAGAGATACAAAAACAAAACTCTTTTCTTAAATATCATTATATATATCAGGTGTACAGGTCCAAGGACATGACTAGCTTGAACATTATGCCTTAACATTAGTCACATACAAACATGCACCTGATACATATAATAATATTTAATAAAAGACTTTGTTTATATCTCAGATCAGCTGTGACTAGGTTAAGCAAGAAAGAAAGGAATCTGAAATAAAATAGTAGCAATGGCAATTTTCTTGGACTTGGTCCCTATTAGAGACTGAATACTTTGGTCACACCCCCCAAATTCATATGTTGAAACCCTAACACCAATGTGAGTATTTGGGGAGAAGCGGCTCTAAGAAAGTAATTAAGGTTCAATGAGATTATAAGGGTGGGGCCCTGATTTGATAGGATTGGTGCCCTTATAAAAGGCCAGAGAGCTCACTCACATTCTCTCTCTACAAGCACACAAAGAAAAGCTAATGTGAGCACAGAGCAAGGTGCATTTAGTTACCTATCAGCCAAGAGAAAAGACCTGAGAATAATCCTACCTGGCTGGTGCCTTCATCTTGGACTTCTCACCCTCCCAAACTGTGAAATACAAATTTCTGTTGATTAAGCCACCCAGGCTGTGATATTTTGTTATGCAGCTGAAGCAGACTACTATAGCCCCTTATTGAATATTGGGATGTGAGAGGTGGAGAAAGGAATACATACAAAAGGGAAAGGGCTTTCTTGATAGGCCAGTGGAATAACAAATGCATTAATGAAAAAATATATATTTGATTACTCTTTAAAGTATTCCACATCACTATAAAATACAGCTTATTACATGTGCCCATATGATTAAATTGATTAGAATATACATATGTTCATAGTCACATAATGTGATTTAAGGTAGCAACAGGGTACATAGTACTAATTTCAAAATTCCAGTTTTAAAAATTGCAATTTTTTAAAGTACTTCATTTCATTTCTGAGATCTGGGATCTTATTTAGTTGATAATGCCTTCATTAAAATCTCTGAAGATCATGAACCTATGTAAATTCATATTCTGATCCCTCTAATGTAGCTACTATTGCTTTGAATATAAAAAGCAAGGTAAGTGGATTCCTGCAACTTTTAGTATATTAGAGCTCTAGATATCCCTACCCAATAAATAGTAGAAAACAAAACATAACCATCAGCCAAATCTAGTTTTACAAGTGTTTCAATATGTGTACCGTATTAAACTACACTAATTTAATGTTAAAAATCATCTATCTAAAGGAAAGATGATTATTTCCACACCTATTAGGTAGAATCTTTCATAGACAAGTTATCAAAGACCTTTACAGTACTCACAGAAACCCACTATGCTCAGTCTAACTAGGCAATGCCCGTTCAACTCAACTAACATGATATCAGCTAAGGAACGATGGGAGGATCCTTGCAGGAATGCACACAACCATACCACACGCATACACATTCCTCACTCCTCACTCCAAGTTAGAGTTCACCAATACAGGTTTGTATTTTAGGTTGCTAACAGAGAGCCTGAAAAGATGTCACACACTTCAGCCTAATCGCTTACTAGTTCAAATCAAATAGAAATGATATCTAAAACTGGAATCTCAGGAATGAGACTATGTTGAAAAGTAACTTTGGAATACACCAAAATTAGATTTTTTTAAGATTCAGTATTGTTACTTTTCACTTATGCTTCAGGCACTATACATTGTATTTGTCAACCTCTGTGTCTAGAGAAAGCTTTGTACCTTAGTAAAGTTGTTTTTATGTCACATAAAGTAGTCAGTATGGTGTGCCTTAGACTACACAATCTTTTTTTTACTTTTTTCTTGTTGCTCAAGTACAGTTGTCTCCATTTTCCACCCCACCATTCCTCTCCACCCAAGCCATCCCCACTTCCCACCCTTGATCCTACCCCCCTTTGGTTTTGTCCAAGTCTTGACAATAGAAAATCAGTTCATATACTCAGCAAACTGAGGACCATATGATGACAGTGTGAAATCAATAATTTTTCAGGTCTCCATGGATCAGTCTTACTGGTTCTGACAAAGGTTACTGTCTGTCAATGTCCTTAGAGTTTATGGCCCTAAGCACAGCCTTGGGTGGGGAGTGAGCAACTAAAATGCAGGGGAAAGCCATGTGTTTCGTATGGCCATAAGAACAAATAAGAGAATAAGGAGATACTAAGAATGCTATAGAATTTAGCAACACACATGAGACCTATTTCTTCTTCCTTTTTCCTTTCCTCTTCTCCCTTTTTTATATTTATCTCCTCTCCTCTCTCTCTCTTACACACACACCACACAGCCAACATCATCTGCTCTCTACTGACAATCAAATAAAAGAGGATAAGATTGATGTATTCTTACAAAGAGAACCCTGCCTGTCAAAACCTAAAAACCTCCCTCTAAACATCTGTTTTCAATAGTTCTTCAGTGACTTAATCAATAATTGAACATAATTTTCTAAAACATCATCAAGAATTAAAGAAAATATTAAGCATCTTGTAAGCAGAGACTATATCTATCCTGTTTAAATTTGAATCCCCAGCCCCGTGGGATACCTGTTATGAACCTGTATATGTTTCCTGATCTTAAAAATTATCAAGTGATAGCAAACCCTCAGCACACCTTTATAGTGGACCTTGTGGACATCTGCCCAGTGCCCTCATGCCGTCTGTGGTGGGAACAGCAAAGACTGCACAAAGTGGTTCTGGGCTCAGGTTTGGAACCTAACAGACTCAGCAAATGAACCTTTCCCCTGAGTGACTTAGAGTCAGAATTAGGTTCAAGACTCATTCAGGACTGCCTCTGCTGTGTCCCACAGGTTGGAACTAGAGAGTATTACACTAAGCAAAATAAGCCAATCTCACTTTTAAGGGAAATCTAATGAATAAAATAAACTAATGAGCAAAATAGAACCAGAAGCATGGAATCATGGAATAGACTGACAGCTGTAAGAGTTGGGGGAGTTGCTGAGGGCTGATTGATAGGAGGTGATAGCATTAGTCAAAGAACATATATAAAGAACCCATTGACATTGACAATTGTGTGGGAATTAATTATGGAAGTAAGGGGGCAGGCTGGGTGGAAGATGCAAAGGGGAAGAATTGGGAAAACTGTAATAGCGTAAATAATAAAATATTTTTAAAAAGAGATCAATAATCAGTCTGACTGCTTTCTTGAAAAGAAAAGTATGTAAACTCAAAAGTGGGAAAGAGCGCATCCTGGTCTGTAATTGCTGAGATGAATGAAGCTGATGTTCAAAAGCAAAAAGGCAGCGGAAAGTAGACTGCAAAGAAGCTCCCTGTGAGGTTCCCCTTTCATGCTCCCTGGCCCTGTTCTAGCAATGCCCAGCTTTATCCCTCTCTGTTTCTGTGAGAGATTTCAGAATCCTTAAATTAAAATTAGCTCACATTTTACAAGACACCTCAAAAGTTCTTTTTTCATGTAGAAACTAAAGTCTTAATCAATTCAGTCCTGCTATCATCTGTGAATATTTTTCAAAATAAAAATGACAGTGCTCCCCCCCAGGAGGGTCAGACCCAGCCTGAGACTCAGCGGGAATGAATGGGGGTCCTGGCCTTCTCACTATATTTTTTTAAGCTTCACAGATCATGCTGATACTCACCTGAGGTTCAATTTTACTGCATTGTAGGAAAACATAAAACAAAAGTAGGACAGTAACCCAGTACTCTAGGGATTTTGGATTTCATTAATTATATTGGCCTTGCATATCTAAATTAGACTTAAGCATGCTTTCAAAGAATGTATCAAATATTTCAGCTATGTTCAGAAGCAATGAATGAATAGGCAGAGAAATAGGAACTGGAGTTATAGCAAACTATGTCTTTTAGAAACGTGCATTCATCTCAATCTCAAACGAACCTTTTATCACTGTTTTAGAAAACTTCAACTTCTTACTGATACAAAAATGATGGTCATTTAAGTAAAGATGACATAATTTGAGGTTAAATGAAAGGTTCCAAATGTTCAAATCATGCAAATAAATTGCAAATTAGGATTAGCTTCTTGAAATATTAAAACCATAAGACTGAAAATTTCATTTGATTTATTGCCGGATAAGTCCATCCCACGTAAATTCTGTATATCTGCTCTGGGCTATTCTTCTTTGAATTATATGCTATCCATCATCCTGACATTACTAAAATAACATAAACTTCTGTTGATAAAGAATGCATTTTACATGCCAGTGCTAGTATTCTGTTTATATTTCCATGTACATCAGGAGAGAGTCCTAAAAATTAGCAATAGGTAAGTAACATATTGATCAATACACAATTTGATCCCAGAGGAAGAAAAACATGAATGTGTGATGATTTTTCTCCATTAATTTACTTACTTATTACTCATAGATACCCTCTTAATATGGTGAAACATATAGAAATGTTATTTACAAGCCCAGAAACATACAGGGCTCTCAACTCCTAGGCTACTCATTTCCACTTTTGCCTCTATTTAACATCCATCTATATTTTGTATAGTATGACAGCCACACATTCCTTCTGATTGGTAAGTAAAAAAGACATTCTTGCTTTCCTTCTTTGCACTTTATAACCCTGAATTCCAGTAGCATTTTTCATGCCTTTGTGGGTATGCAATAATTTTTTAAATGTTTTTTTTTAAATGTTATGATCACTCAAAACTTTTCCTCTTTCAAACATATATGATCACTGCTTGTAAACTTAAATCATTCTGTAAAACTTCAATGTACAATTAATTAACTAGTATTGATTTTGGAGCCAGAATATAGAAGTCTATCTCCTAGATGAAGGGCCAGCACATTCCAGTCTTCAACTTTAGAGGCACAGAAAGAAGATGCTCATTTGCTGAGTATTTTTTCAAGTTTTTCAATCATATGCACTTTTATTTTTCTGAACTATGTATTCAATTTTTGCCCCATTTTGCTGATGCAGTGTCATCATTTTCTCATTGATTTGTAATAATATTTTATCCTATGCATTGCCAATATTTTCCCCATTTTTTAATTTTTCTTTGATTTGCTATTTACCTTTTAAGTTGTCAGAGTTTTAAATATTTGTGTGACCCAAATTAATTTTCTTTATTGACTTATTTATCTTCATAACTATCTAGGATATTTATTACAGATAACATAGAAATGAATATCATTTTTAAAAAGCCTGGCTAAAATTGTCTATATTAGTGGAGATTTGGTCATTTTTCTTGATTCTTAGCAGCATGTACATGATTGAGCTCTTTCTTGAAATTATTTTTTCCATGAAAATAACAGTCTCCTGGTTTTCCTCTCTTGTCCCTCTTTTCCTATCTTCTTCATGGACCAATCCTACTTTACCCAAACAATAAATACCATAGTTCCTTAAGACTTGGTGCTTGGACCTTCTGACATTTTGCACTCTCGCTCACACTGAGTTTAACTGCTGTCTGTGGACCATTGATTACTTGCATCCTTGTATCTCCAGCCTGAATCATTCATCAGAGCCCCATGTATGTCCAACTCTCAACTTTCCACACCTGCTAATAAAACTTCAAAGGCACCTGAAACTCAGCATGTCCAAAACCATGTTCCTACTCCCCTTCTCCTTCTCTAACATGATCCTCTTCCGATATTAACTTGCTCAGTGAATGCTGTCAACATGCACATGAAATTCAGAAATTCGGGGGCTATTTTTTGATAGCACTCTTTCCTTTATTTCCATACCCATTGCATTATGAAATGGAGGTATGACTGTACTCTTAGATTCACTTGTATCTCTTTTTCTTTGTAAACTACTATCAGCTCTTCCTGGGCCACTGCAATAGCTGAAATCAAGAGTCAGTAAACTTTTTCTGGAAAGAGCCATATAATAAATATTTTAGCCTTTTTGAGCTGCATGGTCTCTGTTGCAACTACAAACTCTGAGGTTGTAGTAATGACAGCAACCATACACTGTATATAATGAATGTGCCTGGCTATATTCCAATAAAACTTTATTTATAAACCCTGGAATTTGAGCTTCGTGTAATTTTCATGTGACATAAAATTTTATTCTTCTTTTGCTTTCCTTAAAACTGAAAAAAAAAATTAACTCATGGGCTGTAAAAAAAAAAAAAAAGGTGGGGCAGCTGGCTGGATTTAGTCCATAGATCCCTGGTTTGCTAACTCCTCCCTCTTTTATGTCAGACATTTTGACAGCGTTTCAAGGCTCTGCAGGATCAGATTCCTACTTTTTTCTGGTCTTACACTCTCTTGATAGATATACTCGATGCATTTCTCTTACCAATAACTTTTGACCAGTACTTTTTATCAATGTAAGATAGAGACTCTGATTCTTAATTTTTATGTCTTTTATCACACATGACATGATTCCCATGTATATGTTAGAAAATGTTTAGTTAGAAATAGATCACTGAACTGTTTGTGAGAAATAGTGTGATGCCATATAATTATAATCCTCAAGTCAGTTTCTAACTCTATTTCATATATTTCAGAAATCATGTTAAACACCTAGCAATCTTAATTGAATATTTTTAATACACCCATGTAGTGGAATTTACAAATTCACTCATGTGTAACAAAATAAAAGTATCTTTTACTCTGAATTAAATGTTACTTTCTACATGAATAATCTGTCCTGAATATCACTTTTAAAAGAGTTTACCTAAATGACTTTTGACAAGCTATTAATTAATGTCCATAAGCCAATAACTCATAAATATGAGATTGTTATTATATGTGACAGTTGACTCTGTGAGGGGCACCCTGTCCACTTTAATCAAAAGAAATTCACCTCGCTTCTGTATGTATGCTGATATTTGACAGTGTCAATTAAATGAGTTAGCTATGCTAAAACATTAATCTAATCAGCACATTAAATGGTAAATATATCAGTGGTTATATAAAAATCAATCTCTATAGAAATAGTAATAATGACATCTTGATCCTTTCTATTAAGATCATAATTCATTGTTTAAAGTAGTTACACAAAATTGATCTAAATCTAGGTGTTATAAATTATGATTCCTCACAACGGCTATTTGTAGGCTAAACAATAGATTATGAGAGCTGGACAACTTAAGTGTTCGTTAACTAATATGATTTAAAGAAAGAATTTATTTATTATATTATATTTTCCATTACTATTTAAACCCCTTAGACCCTTCTTCCCCTGACCCACAATCACCACACTGTTGTCCATGTCCATGAGGCCTTTTTCCTTTTGCTCCATTCCTCCACCCTCCTAACTTCTCCCCTCCCCATAGCTGTTATCTGCTCTCTATCTATGAGTTTGCCTCTATTTGCTTGTTAGTTCAGATGGTTCATTACACATATGAGTGAAATCACATGGTATCTGTCTTTCTCTAACTGGCTTACTGCACTTAGCATAATGTTCTCCAGGTCATCCATCCTGTTGCTAAGGGTAAAATCTTCTTTTTTTACATCCATTGTGTGAATGTCCCATAGTTGTTTTATCCACTCATCTACTGATGGACACTTGGACTGCTTCCACATCTTGGCAGTTGTAATAATGCTGCAATGATCATACGGGTGCTTACATTCTTTTGAATTAGTGCTTTGGGTTTCTTCAAAATTTAGAGCTGTAAGAACTAATTAGTTGACTTTAGGCAAGTCATTTAACTTCTCTAAATGTAAGATATGTCAAAGTTAAAATGGTACAATAGCAACCTCATAAAATAACATATATTAGATAATTGCATGTGTATGTAAATATTGTCATACACATATAAGGTATTATAATGACTATTTTCCTATGGTTCATTTGCCTGACTGATGAGCCAATCAAATTTTTATTGTTGGATTGTTCTAAAATATAATTGAATATCTGATACAAGCTGAACAGTATCACTTTCAAAACACATCTATTCTGATCATGCTGTTTTAAACTACAACTTAATGAACATACCCTGTACTCCCAAATCACAATCTACTCTGCTCTGTTTATTCCACAGTGTTTATCACAATCTTCCATATAACAATTTTTGTATACATACTTCTTTTCTTTCTTTTTTCCCACTACACTTTAAATTATGTGAGTTATGAGTGCAAAAACATTGTCTTACATTGTGCAACATCAAGAACAATTTTTATCATATGTTAAACATTTAGAAGCTGTGTACTGAATTAATGAATTAAATGAACTTGACACTTTGGCTCTCTGATGCCCTACTTCATTACCCTAGTTAGTTCTAAGAGTTACCTAAAGCCTCCAAAAATAACCTCTCATTCCAGTCTCATATTCCCCTAACACCAGTTTATTTCTCAGTACTTGCTCATCTAGTTATATCTAATTTTAGTAATGTTACTGATTCAGCTATTATAAATAATTTCAATTAACTTTCCAAGAAAGCAAATTAAGTGTTCTTATAATCTTTTGGGAGAGATTTTGTGATTCAATAACTGATTTTTTTTCTTGGATATCTTTGTTATATCAGGGAAATATGCTGTCATAGTGTCTAGTAAATTTTATGAGCACAGGTCATCCAATAAAAATCCCTTAGTGTAATCTAAATCATAGGATAAAACAACATCTTAGGTTAATTATGACTATTCTTATTCTAAAGCATATAACAACTTTACCACTTACTTTTCTCCTTTCATTCTTACAAACATTTGTATTTTTGTTAATTTGAAATAACTGTTTAAAAATGTCTATGTTAAGATTTGAGGTAATATAAATTGGCATAGAAAAGTCCCTGGAGTGAAACACTTTAGGCCATAATTCACTTTTGTGGGAGGTCATCAGTGAAAATTATAACATTGGAGAGAAATTAATTCAGGGGGTGTTGAAGTCTCTAGATGTTATGACCAATTCACACAGGATGTAACACTTTTAGAGGGGCAACAAATGCAAAAAGCTCAATCAGTCCAGAGCACAGATTAAACCATGAGCCAGTGCCAAGGCTTCAAAATAACTCAGAACAAAGTTCTCAAACTTTCAAAGGTCTTATTTGTCCCTTAAAATAGGCTTAAAAATGTTTTTTAAAATACATATATGTATCCTCAGAATACCTGTTCAGACAGCTAAAAATATTTAAATAATATGAAGGATACATTTTTAACTTTAAAAGATAAGTAATTATTTTAAAAATTGCAAAATTAACCAATAATTCAGGCATTTAATCTAGTCTTATACCTGAAATTTAGGTTATAAGATGAAAAACTTTAAAAAACATCTCAAAGTTTGACTATTTTTTATTAAAAGTTATTGAATAAATAAATAGGAATGGGTGTTAATGCAATAAAAATATATATTTTAGATCATATTTGCTTATATCTCAGAAATTGTTCATGTAAAATGTATACATTGAATGTATGTCTGTTGTGATGATTTGGGCAGCAAGTAGGCAGAATTCCAACCCAACTGGCTAACAATGAGGAAGGTGTAATACTCTGCCTAAGAAAATACACCAACATCAGCAACTCATTTTTCTAATTCAACATTTGAACTAGCCGTGTCCTTCTCATCATTCTCCTCAGCTATGCTCAGTGTTTTCTCTGCTAGTTTTCATATGGACAAGACAACACGTAGTGAATAAACAGATGTCTATGCCCATGTTTCTTGCTGAGTAAGGAAATTAACTTCTAGAAGCCAATCTGCACATGCCTCCTCACATTTTATCATCCAAAAAAATATCATATACCTTTTAGGACAGCGTTACTAGCAAAGGGAATGGGGTTATTCTTTTGGGACCCTGAGAAGGAGAATGGTTTATCTGAACAAAATGAGGATTCTGCATAAAAGAAATGGGTGATGACAGGATTCTGATGAATCCTATGTCAACAATGTCCATCACAGTGATCATTTATTTTATTTATTAAGTAAACATTCATTGAATGCATACTATGTTCCAGGTACTGTGTATTAGGTATTGAAATTAAAACCAAGAACAGGAAAAGTAAGATCTCTGGCCTCATAGCCTCAGTTTGTTATAAAAACACAAATGTTTATTTAAAAGCATGATGCAAAAAAAATTGAACACAGTGAATACTAGTAAAGAAAAAGAAATAGATATCAGGTATATTCTAAAGAGGTAACAATATTTGCTGATGGACAGAATGTGAATAGTGAGAGCAAGGTAGAAACCTGGTGGATTACTGTATTTACTGAGAAAGTGAAACATGCGTGAGGACCAGTTATGTAGGAGAAGTGTGGGGGTATCAACAGTTCTGTTCTGGTCATGTTGCTCTCAGGTACACAAGAGAGAGTTAGGGAAAATTTTAGCATTATCAACCCATAGTGTCTGGAAGAATCTCTATTGTTTCCTGATGAAATTCCATACTGATTTCCACAGTGGCTGCACCAGTCTGCATTCCTACCAACAGTGCACTAGGGTTCCCTTTTCTCTGAAACCTTGCAAGCACTTGTAGTTTGTTGATTTCTTTATCCTAGCCATTCTGACTGGTGTGAAATGGTATCTCACTGCAATTTTTATTTGCATCTCTCTGATGGCTACTGATGCTAAGCATCCTTTCATATGTCTCTGGGCCCTCTGTATGTCCTCCTTGGAGAAGTGTCTGTTCAGGTTCTTTGGTCATTTTTTAATTGGGCTGTTTGTCTTCCTGGAGTGGAGTCATGTGAGTTCCTTACATATTTTGAAGATCAAACCTTTGTCCAAGGTATCATTGGCAAATGTATTTTCCCATAAGGTTGGTTCACTTTCATTTTGCTGATGTTTTCTTTAGTCATTAAGAAGCTTTTCTGCCTTTTGACTCAGCAATTCTACTGCTGGGATTACACCCTAAGAATCCTGAGATATCAATTCAAAAGAACATATGCACCCCAATGTTCATAGTAGCACAATTTATGATAGCCAAGTGCTGGAAACAACCTAAGTACCCATCATTAAATGAGTGGATCCAAAAATTATGGTACATTTACATAATGGAATACTATGTAGCAGAAAGAAAGAAGGAGCTCCCAACCTTTGCTGTTGCAAAGGTTGTGACAAGGTTCATCAGCTATAAACTCTGGTCTGGCATCTTGATCATTTAGGAGGCTGTGAATATCTGGGGGCAGGGTGTATATGGGAACTGTGACTTTCTCTTCAATTTTTCTGTGACGCTAAAACTTCTCTAAATTTTTTTTAAAAAATCAAGTTGCCGGAAGATATTTTAAAAAGTAGACTTTACAGGCAGTGATGTAATGATTCCTAATCATAAAGAGGAATTTTTTATCTATAATATTTTCAGAGGTAAGCCAAAACATCATTGACAATTGGTTATAGAAAGTCAAAATATGAAATACTAGTTAAGTTATCGGTAGATGTGTACTCCTTTTTAAATATTACAAGTATCGTAAATTCATCAACCCCATTTCCAGCAGATTTGCTGTTTCCTTTTCTCATTTCCAAAGATCCTTGGAGCTTTTATATAAATTGCTTTGGCAGAATTTGCAAAGCTAATTCCTTTTTATATTGCCATTCAATGAACCCATTATTCAAACCTGCACAGTTTCTAAAGAGTGAGCCCTTTTTCTCACAATGATGCATAACACTAGCTAATTATATTACCATATCAGATTTCTTTTAACATAAAGAGACAATTTAATGAAAAATGTATAATTGTTTCCAGTAACTCAAGACTTAAAAATTAAATAAGAAAGATGACCAAGAACTTAGTTTCAGGGAGCTGAATACAAGTGAAATGTACAGTTAGGGAGGAGATATTTGTCTGACACTTCAGTGGGCTACATGTCTTCTAAAATACACAATGATGAAAAGGCATGAGCAGTAAGACAACTATACATATCAAGAGGAAGCAACATTTAGGAAATTTAGTCACAACAATGTGACTGGTCTTTGGTCACATAGAATTTAGAGAATGGGGAAGGAAACTTTGAATTGTTAACCTCCAATTTTGATCACATGACAACAAGAATGTATATTTGTCTGCAAGTATGTAATAAAAAGGAAATAAAGAAGTGGAAAGGGAAAAACTCCTCAAGAAGATGATAAAAGGCAGAATAAGTAAATATTGACATAATTGTAGGAGATCTGGGTTTGTGTATTTATATCACTAGTTGTAATTTAATGGTAAAAATTATTTGGATGTAAATATATGCACCAAGGTTAATCATTAAAGTCACAGCAGAGCTCTGTGATACTGGTGACTTTCATTACCTGGGACTAGAGGAAAGAGATAAAGGATATTCATAACCAATGTGTGAGGCTCATTTGCAATTTCTATGATCTTGGCAATTGAATATTTTGTAGCCATGCATCAAAATCTTAAACTGACCTTGTACCAGAGTTGAAATTTAGGAAGATTATTTTTCTTTACAGTCTTATGAAATCTCTATGCTTTTGTAAAATTTCTCAGTGAAAATGTTTTGTTGCTGTATATTGCATCATGTATAGTAAAATCATTTTGCTAGTGATGCAATTTGTTATTTTTCTTTGACATATTCTTTCCCATTCTTGATAAATGAATTTTTTTCTCCTCAAGAGCTCAATAGAAACAAGATTCAGTTTAAATGTTTACTCTGACGTATCAAAGTACTTATTTTATGTTTATGTGATAATTCTGGGTTCTAGTTTAAAAGTGATATTTCTAAATATTTAAGTTCAACTCTTTATAACATTTTAATATCTGTCATTTAGTTGAAAACAACCCATTAAAGACATATAAATGTAATGCTTCAACTAATGCATAAATACCATTGGAAATTTGTAAGCCCTGAATTGAATTCAGATATAAAATTATTTCTACCAAATAATAAAAAGCAATATAAATACATTTTCATGAGTTTTATTTGATTCTGAAGAAATAAACTTTTGCCACAACAAATAATATAGTTATAATGGGATATAAAATATATTATTGCACATACACAAACACCATAAAAAATGTACCATTACTTCAAAAAACATTTAAAAAATTATGTGGAAGCATTGAATAGGAATTTAATCATGGTGATTTACTTGTAAAATTGCCATGACCTTCTACCCGGAGGCAATTTCCAGATGATGAAAATATGGAGGGGAACCCACATGAAGCCTGAGAGCTGAGTTGCACTGAGGAGGTAGAGACCACAATTAGACATATTCATAGAGACTTAAGAGGAGCCAAGGTTTAGTAGTATGGATCAACTAATCCAGGCCAGCTCTGGACCTGTCTTAGCAGATATAAAGAACTGGCTTAGAAGAGATAAAAATTATCTGCAATAATTTAAATACTTGGACAAACAAAGTAAAATACCTATCAAAGGAAGACAAAAAAGTCCAGATAATAAGGCAACTCTCAATGCCCAACATATAATAGAAATTATTATGCATGTCTAAAAACACAACACTGCAACTCCTTACCTAAGGAAAGTCAGCAAATAGAAAGACTGAGGAGTAACAGATGTGATTACACTAGTAGAGAAGGGCATTCAAAAAAAAAAAAAAAAACTATTTTAAATGCATTCCATAAGCTGAAGAATGTGGAGAAATTGACACATATCATAAAGAAAGACATAGAAACTATAAAAATGGAAAGTTATAGATGAAAAATATAATACATGAAATAAAATTGCCCATGGGTGAGATTAACAGCAGATTGAACACTGAAAAAGTAAAGATCATCGAACCTTAAGGCATAACAATAAAGCAGAGAGAAAAAATGCATTAGTGCCCTGCATTCTGGTGCTTTTCATTTCCTGTTTCTTGTATAACAGAAATATTATACACAGAAAAACTAAAGATAAGAATTAACACACTTCTAATTAGAAAGTATGCAAGTCAAAGGACCATGAAATAATGTTATTATATGGTGAAATAAAAAGAAACTATTAACATAGAATTCTATATACAGAAAAAATGTTCAGAAAAAAATGCAAAACAAAAAGTGTTTCAGAAAAACAAAAGCTAAGAGACTTCTTTATCAGCAGGGTGATAGTACAAAAAATGATAATGAAAATTCTTAGAAGAAAATTGACTAGATAGAAACCAAATTTTATACAAACAAAAAACCTAAGACAGAGTAAACATATTAATAAATATAAAAAGTTGATTATTTATTTTTAATTTCTTTACAGAAAAATGCTAAATGTTTATGTGAGATTTATAATATATGTAAAAGTAAAATGTATTACAAAAGAGTATCAATAACAATTAAGAATAGAATGGAAATATATGATCTAAGAAACAATGAAGAAGTGGTAGAAGTTTTTAACATTAAACTTAAATAAGTTAAAGATGTATATGGTAAACCCTACTGCAACCGGTAAAGAAATAGAACAAAAAGATATAGTCACTAAGCCAATAATGGAGATACCATGTTAAGCACAAAGTTATTCAATTCAAAAATAGAATAAAAAGAGAAAAACAGAAACATAGAATAGATAGGATAAATAGAAAACAGGAAAAATGGTAAGAAATTTAGACCTCAAAATTTTAATAATAGATTATATATATTTATATTTTCATATATACAGTGTAAATATTCCAGTTAAAAGACATAACTTATTTTGTTGGATAAAAAGGAAGATCCTACTATATAGGTATTATATACCTATAATGTCTACCAGAAACGTACCTTAAATACTAAGCTACAGATACATTAAAAATAAAAGGATAAAAAAATGATATATCATGTCAGGGCCAATCAAAGAAAGTAAGAATGGATTTAGTAATATAAAAATGGGAAGACTTCCGACCAAGATTTAGGCGTAGATGGACACACTGTGCCTCCTTTCACAACTAAAATTAAGGACAACAAAAATTTACAAACAGAAAAACCCCACAACAGATAGAAAATTGAATTGTATGGAAGTCTGACAACGATTCACCCAGACCTGTAAGAGGGGTGGACTTGGCAGCCAGCAGAGAGGGATTGGGGCAGGAAAAAGCAGTGGCTAGTGGTCTCGGATGCACAGGTGGTGGTTGGCACACCCCAGGAGCACAGGCAGTACTTACCGGGTGCAGGAAGGCAACGAGCAGACCAAGCAAGGTGCACAAGGCAGCTGACCATGTTGACTTATTTGCACGCAGATAAACCAGGCAAAAATGAGCAGCAAGACTGACTGCATAACCCAGGCCCCAGTGCCAGGAAATAAAGCCTAAAAGCACTAATTGAAAACACCTGTGGGGGTTGAAGTGCAGGCAGAGACTCCCAGCCTCACAGAGTGGACTGAATGAAATATGAGAGTGAGTGGAGCAAGCGCCATTGTTCCCTCTCGGACCCCACCCCCACATACAGCGTCACAACCCTGCGACTGGGTTGCCTTGCCCTGGTGAACACCTAAGTCTCCACCCCTCATACGTAATAGGTACAACCAAACCAAAAAAAGAAAAAGAAAAAGAAATGGCTCAAATGAAAGAACAAATCAAACCACAGAACCAATACTTTTAAGCAACCAAGAGATAGCCAACCTATCAGAAGCACAGTTCAAAGCACTGATGATTAGGATGCTACAGACTTGGTTGATTTTTGTCCCAAATTAAGTGAACAAATGAAGACTACGCTAAGTAAAATGAAGGAAAATGCACAGGGAACCAATAGTGATGGGAAGAAAACTGGGACTCAGATCAACGGTGTGGACCAGAAGGAAGAAAGAAACAACCAAACAGAAAACAAGGAAGAAACAAGAATTCAAAAAAATAAGGAGAGGCTTAGGAACCTCCAGGACATCTTTAAACATCCCAATATCCAAATTATAGGGGTATCAGAAGGGGAAGAGGAAGAGCAACAAGTGGAAAACTTATCTGAACAAATAATAAAGGAGAACGTCCCCAATCTGGCAAAGGAAATAGACTTTCAGGAACTCCAGGAAGCTCAGAGAGTCCCAAAGAAGTTGGATCCAAGGAGGAACACACCAAGGCACATCAGAATTACATTAGCCAAGATTAAATGAAGGATGGAATTCTAGAAGCAGCTAGAGATAAGGGGACAGTCACTTACAAAGGAGATCCCATCAGACTGTCAGCTGATTTCTCAAAAGAGACCTTACAGGCAAGAAGGGGCTGCTGGAAAGAGGTATTCCAAGTCATGGAAGTCAAGGATCTACATCCAAGATTGCTCTATCCAGGGAAGCTGTCATTTAGAATGGAAGGGAAGATAACGTGCTTCTCAGAAAAGGTCAAGTTCAAGGAGTTCATCATCACCAAGCCATTATTATATGAAATGTTAAAGAGACTTATCTAAGAAAAAGATAAAATAGGACAGTAAAAAGACAGCAAACTCACAGATATTAACAACCATACCTAAAACAAAAGCAAACTAAGCAAACAAGTAGAACAGGAGCAGAAACACAGAAATAGAGATCACATGGAGATTCAGCAATAGGGGAATGGGAGGAGGAAAGAGGGGGAAAAGATACAGAGAATAAGTAGCATAGATGGTAGGTAGAAAATAGACAGGGGGAGGGCAAGAATAGTATGAGAAAAATAGAAGCTAAAGAACTTATGACACATGGACATGAACTAAGGGAGGGGAATGTGGGTGGGATGGGGTGTGCAGGGTAGAGGGGAGTGAAGGGGAGAAAAAGGGACAACTGTAATAGCATAACCAAACTATATTAAAAAATAAATGAAGGAAGGAAGGAAGGAAGGAAGGAAGGAAGGAAGGAAGGAAGGAAGGAAGGAAAATTTTAAAAATGGATAGATTTCAAAACAGGGAATATTAACAGGGATAAACTTAGGCGTTTCAAAATTATCAAGAGGTAAATTTGGCAGGAAGACATAATAGCCCTAAATGTACATGAACCCAATAAAAGGACTTCAAAACATGTAAAGTAAAAACACAAACAGAACTTCAAGGAGAAATCTTTATTATACAGCCAAATCTACAATTCTTGTAGAATGAAGGGAGGAAAGCAAAACCAAGTTTAATGAAATGTTTTGATTTTTTATTGGAACAATAAGTATCAGTACTACAAGCAGGTTACCAACCATTTCTTTTTTTCACATTACTATATGCCAGGAAATGTTCTAGGTGATGGCTATAAAAGTGACTAAAATATAATCCTTGTTTTTAGAGAATTTACCATGTAATAAAGAAGATTGTCATCTTAGGGTAAAAGTTATCATTTTGAAAATATTTAGTCAGGTTTAAAACTAAAGCTAGTGGTAAGTTTAGTAAAATTATCTTTTATCTTAAGTTTCATAATGAAATTTTTAAATACAGGAAAGTTAATATGTGTGTGTGGGGAAGAGGTAGAAGTGTCCTGTCTGGAAAAAGTCCAGCCGTTATTAATATAATGAGAACAGACTGCATGATATTGATTTACCTGGCCGCCAAGGAGAGTGGACTTGAATGTGCATATGGGAACAATGACTTCACTGTACTAGTCAGTGGGGGTGGTAGATGCTTTTGAGTGAGCATGTGTATTGTTTGGCCATCTCATTCAAAATGACTGAGTGAGTAGAGCAATGAATCTGCAGCAAATTTTGCATTAAGCTTGAACATTCCTCCATGGAAACTATTCAGATGATTCACAAGGCCAACTGGTGATTGGCAGCTTTATCATGACAAGATGCCTGCCCACACATCACATCTCCTGCCGAGTTTTCCACCAAAACATCGAATCACCCAGGTGGCTGGCTCAGCCCCGATACAGCCCAGATTTGGCACCCCATAACTTCTGGCTTTTCTCAATACTAAAATCACCTTTGAGAGAGGAGAGATTTCAGACTATCAATGAGATTCAGGAAAATATGATGGGAACACTGATGGCAATTGGGAGAACTGTGTGAGGTCCCAAGCTGCCTACTTTGAAGGAGACTGAGGCATCATTGTCTTATGTGCGGTGTTTCTTGTACCTTATATCTTCTTCAGTAACTTTTTCTGGTGTTCATATTATATAGCTGGGTACCTTCTGGATAACCTCGTAAATGAATGCCCAAATATCCACAAATTATATTTTGCAATACTTTATCCTATTATTGTTTATGAATTTAAAAGTAAATTTTGGATACTAAAATATCTCTAAATAATTTAATATTCACCGCTTATGAATAAGAACATTATATTAAAATCCCAATCAATAAATGTTAACTTAATACCATCTAATACCATCTAAATTCAGTCCCTATTCAAAGTTCTCTAATTGTCCCCCAAATTTCTTCATAGCTGCTTTTGTCAAACTGATTCTGAACCCTGGTTGACTGCCTGCTGCTCAAAAGCCAATAATCAAGAGATGAGCACTGGAGAAAGGAAAGCAGATTTATTCAGGGTCTAGCCACCTGAGAATATGATGGACAATTGTCAAAAGGCAGTGTAACATCTTGATGCAGGCAGAGGTCTTATAAGGAGGGAGAGGGAAAACAAAACAAAAGAATCAGCCAGGGGGAGTTGAGAGCTCTCCATAGATGGTGCTACATGCAAGTCAACATTATTCTGATTTTTACAGTTGAAAGTCAGCAAACCTCCTGGAGCCGGAATGTCTGGTAATTGGAGTCCACTTCCTTTGAAGTCAGGTCCTAGGATTCTTGTGCAAACATGCTGTTTATATACACATTAAATATTAGTTAACAGGTCATTATTTACTATTTATAGAAATAAAATTGAAAGAATGGTGGAATCACTTACAAAACTAATGTTGAATCAACTTTCAAACACTGCATTTGTCATCATATCCTGGTCTTTTTCATTATTATTTTGAGAACAGTTCCTGTGACCCATACATGCACAGAGATATGCCTTTTATTTAAGGCCATTATCTTTTTGAGGAAAGTGTAAAATGCAAAAATAAAACAATTTAATAATGAGTTTGGTGCCCTTTATTCAAGAGAAAACAATCCACGGATTGGGGCAGTACGACAGTTCACAAGAAGTGGAGCTTTCTTCTGTAAGGGTTTGAGCTAGAGAGAGTTTCATAGAACTTAGAAGCAGCACCTTGGAAACAGGGCATGATTGGCTAAGAAGCCAAAAGTTTCATTGTAAGAGTAATAGGTCCTGCTTTCTAGGGTAAGGTTAACTAGCTAAAACTGAACTGAATGATTGTGGTTGGTGTATGTTGGCCTTCCTCAACAGAAAGCGTTTCTCGTAAATTTTGGACTGACTTAGGTGTCAAGATCCATTTTGTGGGTTCGAATACACAAATTACCTTTAACTGCAAAACATTTTTTTATCCTTTGCTTATCTCCTATACTCCTTGAACTGTTTTGTATAAAATCTTGCTTTGATTCAAGATAAAATTTTTGTATGAATATTTCATCGGTAATGTAGAGTACTCCATATTGCATGAAATCAGGAGACATAGCATCAATTACATGATGCTATCAATAGTGCTAGATTTTAGTACTTGGAAGATGAAGACCATGAGATTTTTTCACTGTCAACATGCATTTTAAAGGCATTTTCTTTTTTTTTTTTTATGTTTATTGGTTTTAAAGAGAGAGGAAAGGAAAGAGAGAGAGAGACATTGATCAGCTGCCCCCCATATGCACCCCAACTGGGGATTGAACAAGCAACCTATATATGTGTCCTGACCAGGAATCAAACCCCCAACACTTTGGTGTATGGGACAATGCTCCAACCAACTGAGCCACAATGGAGTGCCCTATTTTCTGAGATTTTCTTATGGATTACCCCTCTTAAAACACCTAGTGATTCAATTTTCTCTTTTGTCTTTTCCATTGTATGCAATCTTAGTATTAGGAAGGGCTCCATTATCACTCATAAAACATTTGGGATGAATTTGTTCAATTATGGCTTTTTTAAAAAAGTGAAATGGGAGGAAGGAAGATGGCAGCATGGTAGGAGGGAGCAGATACCACTTCCCCCCTACACATGGGAAGAAAAACCTGGTTGACCTACAGAGGATTAGAGCAAACAACCATCAGAAACACAGCATATTTGAAAACAGGAGATGGAAAATTGTAGCGGACATTGAAAAACCAGATGGTAAGGAGAGTTCTTCAGAACAGTAAGAGCCCAGGGATGCGCATGGGGACCAAGGCGGCTGAGGCCCTGGTCCCAGTGCTTTCCAGGCTTGTGAGGCTTGCCAGAGGGCTCTAGGGAGGAAGCTGTGTCAACTGCTCCCTCCCCAGCCAAACAAGGTTTCAGCAGCACCAGGATAAACCTGGTTGCTTGAAGTCTCACAGAGAGGAGTTAAGGTCTCAGTGACAAACATGCTGGGGATGTGAGCACCCACACATAGCCCTGGGAGGAGTGCACACCGGAGCTCGCACAGGCTGTGCAACCAGAGGCACCCACACTCGCAAACAGAGACAACTGAGCAACCGACCACAGCTGCCCGCGTGTGACTGGAAACCCATAGCCCATGCCGGGAACCCAGGGAATTCGAGCAATCTGTGGGAAAACCAAAGCCCACGCATGTGAACCCAGGGAGTGCGCACAATCCATGGGAAACCCAGAGCTCACTCCCATGAAATTAGGGTGAGGGCACGCAAAGCAGGAAATCTGGAACCCATACCTGTAAAGAGGGTAGGTGCACGACCCTTAGGAGACCCTTAGGAGATCGATTGGAGCGATTAGACAAGAAAAGGAAATAAAAGGCATTCAAATCAGACAGGAGGAAAAAAACTATCATTGTTTGCAGATGACATGATAGTGTACGTAGAAAATCCTATAGACTCAGCCAAAAAGCTGCTCGACCTAATAAATGAATTTGGCCAAACAGCCAGATACAAAGTCAATATCCAGAAATCAAAGGCATTTTTGTATACCAACAATGAAACTGTAGAAGCAGAAATCAAGAAAAAAATCCCATTCGATAAAAAAAAAGAAAAAGAAAATACCTAGGAATAAACCTAACCAAGGAGGTAAAAGACCTATATGCAGAAAATAACACAATGCTGAGGAAAGAAATCAAGGAAGACACAAACAAATGGAAACATATACCATGTTCATAGGTCGAAAGAATTAACATCATCAAAATGTCCATACTACCCAAAGCAATTTACAGATTCAATGCAATACCTATTAATGTACTAATGGCATATTCCACAGACATAGAACTAACACTTCAAAAATTTATATGGAATCTTAAATGACCTCAAATAGCTGCAACAATTTTGAGAAAGAAGAGCAAAATAGGAGGGATCACAATACCTGATACCAAACTCTATTACAAGGCCACTGTAATCAAAACAGCCTGGTACTGGTATAAAAACAGGCACTTGGACCAGTGGAATGGAACAGATAGCCCAGAAATAAACCCAAGTCTCTATGGTCAATTAATATTCGACAAAGGGGGAAGCAACATAAAATGGAGTAAAATAGCCTCTTCAACAAGTGGTGTTGGGAGAACTGGACAGCTATGTGCAAAAAAAAAAAAAAAAAAAAAAAAAAAAAAAAAAACAAAATGAAAAAAAAAAAAAAAAAAAATACACAAAAATAAATCCAAGATGGATAAAAGACTTAAATATAAACCGTGACACCATTAAAGTCCTAGAGGAGAACATAGGCAGGAAAATCTCAGATATTTCATGCAGCAACATTTTTACTGATGTGTCCCTAAAGCAAGGGACATAAAGGAAAGAATAAACAAATGGGATCTCATCAAAATAGAAAGCTTCTGCACAGCTAAAGAAAACAGTATTAAAATAAAAAGAGAACCAACTGTATGGGAAAACATATTTGCCAATGATACCTCAGACAAGGGTTTAATCTCCAAAATATATAAAGAACTTACACACTCCACTCTAAGAAGACAAGCAACCCAATTAAAAAATGGGCAAAGGACTTGAACAGATACTTCTCCAAGGAGGACATACAGATGATCCAGAGACACATGAAAAGATGCTCAATATCGCTAGCTATCAGAGAGATGCAAATTAAAACCACATTGAGATACTACTTCATACCAGTCAGAATGGCCATCATAAACAAAGCAACAAACAACAAGTGTTGGAGAGGTTGTGGAGAAAAGGGGACCCTAGTGCACTGTTGGTGGGATTGCAGCCTGGTACAACCACTATGGAAAGCAGTATGGAATTTTCTAAGGAAACTAAAAATGGATCTACCTTTTGACCCAGCAATTCCCCTGCTAGGTTTATATCCTAGGAACCCTGAAACACCAATCCAAAAGAACTTATGCACCCCAATGTTCATAGCAGCACAATTTACAACAGCCAAGTGTTGGAAGCTACCTAGGTGCCCATCAGTAAATGAATGGATCAAAAAACTATGATACATTTACACAATGGAATTCTATGCAGCAGAAAGAAAGAAGGAGCTCCTACCCTTTGCGACAGCATGGATGGAATGCGAGAGCATCATGCTAAGAGAAATAAGCCAGGAGGTGAAAGACAAATACCATATGATCTCACCTTTAACAGGAACCTAATCAACAAAACAAACAAACAAGCAAAATATAACCAAAGGCACTGAAACTGAGAACAGGCTAACAGTCACCAGAGGGGAGAGGGGAGGGAATTTCAGGGGAAAGGGGAAGGGTTTAGAGCAACAAATATAAAGGACACATGGACAAAAACTAGGTGGGGTGGAAGTGGAAGGGAGGTGTGGAGGGCTGGGGCAGTGGGCTGGGATGGGAGTAAAAGACAGAAAACTGTACAAGAGCAACAATTAGAATCAGTAAAAATAAAATAGGAAAATAGAAAATAAATTTTTAAAAAAACAAGTGAAATGGAAAGCACAACCTCCTTTCAAAGTAAATATTAAGGGGAGAGTTGAGAAGATAATTTGAAAGTCCCTAATATATAAACTACAGCTTTTATCATCAAAATTTAACATGATGCTATCTTGGCAAATTTTGCCCCTTACGTGGCAATATGTGAATGTTCACTTTGTTAGTAAGGATTTTTATTTTGTTATGTTAAATAAATATTCATATTAATATATAACTATAAATTCCACAGGTATCATCTGTGAAGGTCATAACATTATGTTCATGCTTATACTCAGAATTTGATTATTTTTTTTAATCACAATCTTCTGAAACAGAAGCCAGCGAGGGCATACCCATAAAATCTCCAGTGGCTTCCTGACTTCCTGCAAACTGCCCCACTTCTGTTTAGCTGTTATGTTCTACTTTTTTTCCAGTTTTTCATATTCCAGATCCAATAAAATGTCTATCGTAGAAAGTCCCTGGAAGAAGTCACTGTACTATCATAACTCTTTCTGTCTTCTGCAAAATGATGACCAGCTACTTGGCAGGTGGGCTCGAAGTCCTAACATTCTCAGGCTGCCACAGGATACCCCAGGTCTTGCTGAGCTGATAAGAAGAGCTCTGATAAACAACAAATAATAATAAATGTTCCACTCCCAAACCCTGGGTGGTCTGGTCTCTAAAGTCACACTACTTCTACATAAACTTCAAATTATTTTCAAGCTTCTATCTACTTCCCTCCCTAGAATTAGATTAACTTTCTGGAACTAGGCAGAGAAATAGATAACACCGTCTTGTGTTTTCTCATCTTATCCCTCTAGTAGTTGCCTCTCCGTCCAATATTTTGTGCTTAAGGTTATCACAATCACTCTTGTGAATAGATGTCTAGGGTGTCATATGCCTCACAGTCAATTTCAGTTCATCATGCCATTTGGAGTTAGGTTGATCTGGATTCAAAGCCATGTTAAACCACTGATTTACTGTGACCTTGGAAAAGTTACTTAACTTCTTTGAATTTCAATTCCTTATCTAAAGTACAATGAAAATACTATTATGTGTCTCACAGGTGAAGCTTTTTTGGTGAAGCTTAATGAAGTTGATGCATGTACCAGGAGCATGAATTGTGTCAGTAAATGCTACTATTTATTCTGATATTGTAACCATACCCCCACATAAAAATTCCTCCAGTGATTTTTTACCTCCTGCAAAATAGTTTCATATGTTCTTTGGTAAAATGCTTTGTTTTTCTTTTTCATTCCAAAAACCACAAAATACCTAATTCTGAGCAAATTAAACTTGTGCTGGAACTGAGGAAATTGTTCAATTTCTTAAAATCCATCTCAGTGGTATATTATTTCCAGCCTCATTTAGGAAGAAAGACCTACGCAACTAAGAATAATATTGTAGATATACTTAATGTGGTTTCTAGCAAGGTCTCAGAGTTGTCAATCATGGTCTAGTACATCAGCAAGATGGCTCTCCAGAGACATTACACAAGGCAAATCTTTTAATATTTTATCAGCTGCTGTTGATAGCAGGCACTTCAGCTTAGTGAGTCTTTTTATTACTTCCTTTCATTTATTCTTGAAAAGCTTTTATCTGTGTTTATCGATTGCTACATTTTAAATTTTTATTTAACATCGGTAAGCAAGGAGATATGATTAATAAATTTGATTATTTTTCAGTAGAAAATTACTCTAAATGTGCTTTCACAAATCTAATCTAGTGAATTTCTCAAAGATATTTTTGTACATATTTGTATTTACTCCTTTGTTATGTTAGTTCTCTGAAACTGATACTCAAGTGAGGAAAAAAGCAAAATTGTAACTAACTCTTGGAGAGAAAAGTAAGCTGTTTTAACAAGAGCTGTATGTAAGGGGCCATATGCCAAGGATCAATTATAAACCTTAAAAAGAAAAAATATATATAACAGCTACAAATACATATACAGACAATATTTATTCTCAAAAATTACTGAAATTTACTTGTGCTTCTTCCTCTTAGTATAGAACTGCAAGTAACATCCAATTGTCACAAGTAAAACTTATTCAGTAGGAGGAAAAATTATTCAAGATACTCTTTTAGCTTACTCGCAGTCAGAAACTTGCTGATTTCAATTTTTCTCATTTCAGCAGCTGCAAAAAGAACAAAGTGAGAAACAGCAAAGCTAACAAAGTTCATTAGACTCAATATATACTCTCACGAAACTTATTATGAAGATGTCATTGCTGAGGATACCATGGCATATTTCAAAAGACTGCTGGGGTAGCCGGCTTTACCATCATGCTCTCCAGAGCCCCATTAATCTTTGTGCTGCCCAGCTGTGTTTCTTAGGCTAGCTGAAATGGCTAAATCTCACTCAAATCAAGAGATAGTGGTAGGTGACTGGGAATGTTTATAGAAAGAGATTATCTTAGTCTCAACCTGTCAACCTTGGTTGTACACTGGAAGCACTGGAAAGATTTCCAAAAAATCATGATGTCCAGACCACACTTCGAGCCAATTAAATAAGAATCTCTGGGAGTAGACTCAGACATGAACTTTTTCTTAAAGCTCCCCTGAGTGAATAAAATGAGCAGCCAAGGATGAGAACAAGTGCTCTAATATACATCCTTTTGTTCAGGAAGCATTGATTCACTTTTAGTCCTTGAAAGTTTATAAATCCATAAATACATACAGACATAAGTTCCTTAGTGTTGTCAACTATTCATGACTGTGCAGTTGAAAACAATTTGCATGCAACACTTACATACACACACCAATGTACATGGTCTCACAGCCTATTTACCCTTAGTCCCCTGGGAAACTTGGGTGGGCTTAATGTTATTAAACTTTCCAAGTGGACATAAGCTAAATCTCTTCCAATTATAAATGATTCAGATTACCTGTCTTTTTTTCAGCACAGACAGGACACTGTAGACCAGGACAAGAAATGCACCTTCACTGTAAGTACCATAGAAAAGTGAAAGGATTTCTATTGAGTGGTGTCATTGATCAGAGGAATAAGAGTGGGACCAGAAGAATCAAGAATTCTCATTTGTCTGTCTTATATGTGAATGCATGATCCAAGCGGAGATGTCAAGTGGGTAGTTACAAGTGTCTGCTTTGAACTCAGCAAATACTGATTTGGGAGTTATCTATGTGGAGAAAATACTTAAAATCATGAGACTCATTAACATCATATAGGCAGTCAGAAGTAAGCTCTAGTGAACTTTAACCTTTAGAAAGCAAGCAGGAAAAAGAAGTAATTGTAAATGAAACAAAGATAGAGGAAATCGAGGAACATGCATGTGGTATATCAGAGGAAATATTGTAGATTGTCATGAGGGTGAGGGGAAGCCATTAGGGCACAATGCAGAATGTCAGAGACCAACTTGTGTGAAAGAATGTCCCTACAGAGGAGAGGAGGTGATCCCATCTGGGCTGCTGGAGCACAAGCAATTTATGAAGCATCCTTACAGAAAGGTGACTTAGCACCACATATTTGAGCCTGAGTAGGATGGGGGAAACATCTATGCAGGAGAGGGCAGTGATAGCAACAAGAAATTGGTTTCATTCAGAGGAACAGATCCAATAAATGCATATGTGAAAGCTAGTGAGACTCGGATTTCTCACACTCAGAGAAAGGCATATGGAAAGGAAGAACACGGTGATGAATCCTGAAAGTTGCAGTAGAATTGAAGGTATTGACATTAACTTGTATATTAATACATACAGAGAAAGATATGGAGAGAGACAAAGACAGACTGAGAGAGGAAGAAAAATAGATACAAACGTATATTTACAGAAAAAGTACAGAATTAATATGTACATATACATATTCCTTAGCAGGCTTGGGAACAGTAGCACCCAAATAGAAATAAGTGTCCCTTATTAATAAGTACTATCAAATCTTGGTTTCTAAACATCATTCTTCACTTAAAATAAAAGAAAATTAAGGATTTTTGAAGAAATAGATGAATGAGTCAAGAAAGTAGAAAATTAGTCTGGGAAGATCTTAGTGCACCAGAGAGAAATAAAGTATTTAAACAAGTATTTTGACATGTTTCAGACATGTCAAAAAGACACAGAAGTCAGATTGAAGAGTCTCCCTCTAGCTAAATGTGGGACAATTTGGGCATCAAAATAAGGAAATTTACCAAACTAAACACATAAATGTATGAATCAAAAGTTTAGCAAAGAATGGAATGCTGCACTGACCTGTGTGGCTCAGTTGGTTGGGCATTATACCCTACAGAGAAAGGTCACAGGTTCAATTCCCAGTCAGGGCACATACCTGGGCTGTGGGTTCAGTCCCCCATGGAGGTGTGTATTAGAGGCAGCCAATTGATGTTTCTCTCTCAAATCAGTGTTACTCCCCCTCACTTTCTCCCTCTCTTCCCCTCTCTCTAAAAATAAATAAAATCTTAAAAAAAAAAGAGTGGAGCCCTTACACAGTTTCAAAGTTCCTCTCCACGAAATTCTTATTCATTGCAAAAGTGAAGTAAGTAACTTTATAGTGGGGAAATTTGGCAGACATGACCTTAAATACAGAATCAAAATTATCATTATAAACAATAAGACTTATCAAAATCATGTGCTTCCTGATAGGAATATGGCCCCATTTCTGTAAAATTTTTCTAAATGCATATAACTAGAATCTAATCAATAGGAAATAACAGGCAAACCTAAATCCATGGATAGTATACAAAATGACAGACCTAACAAATGTATAAAACATGTAAAAGTTGAGGAAATTGACACTACTTAGAACTTTCCAGACTATTGATCGTTTCAGATCAAAAAATGATCCCTAAAATCAAAGTATTGATGCATCTTTTAATTCTTTTGGCATAATACCCATTTTTTCATGTTTTTGAATTAGAATATTTGGTTTACAATCAAGTATTTTGTCCTAATAAATTATATGACCACAACATATCAATGATCAAAACTAAAGTGATAGCTTTGTTTTAGAACCACACGCCATATTTATTTTCCTTGTTTTATTAAACACTACAATGTTAGGACACTGTCACCATTTTTACTACAATTAATAATAATTGAAATACTGTTTTCACATAACTAAAATAATCTGTTTAAAAAAACAATAATATGGAGACAACTGTACTTGAACAACAATAAAAATAAAGTAAAATACCAAAAGCAAATATATATATATATTTTTTTATTTCATTAACATCTAAACCATAGTTATACACTTGTTTTTGAATGTTTGGCAAAAGTCAATGTAACTTTTGAAAGATTATTTTCACCAAAAGTCATTTTTTTCCTCAGTGGTGATTAGCAACTTGATCAGTCAACTGAAAAGTGAAATCATGGCTGCTAACTACAGCAGAACTTGGAATATGTACCTCACCAGTCTTTTGAATTATTTTCATATGGTTCAATGGCTTATTAGCCAAAAAATAGGATTTATAGCCTTGGTCAGTTCCGCTGCATTGTTCTTATATTACATGATTTAAAAAGTGAGAACTGTTTTCAAATGATAGATGATAAAAGAGCACGAACGATTATTCGTTATCACACAGGAGAAGTGGCTAGTATCCAGTGTCTTCACTCGGGCTCTACTGGACCATATATAACCTCTTTGGGTTGTCTTATAGAGCACCTAAAAGCATTTTAGCTCTCTGGTTGAGGCAACCTATATGTCAAGCAGAAAAAATAAAACCACTGTTCTCAGGTTTGTGTTTCCCTGGAGGAAGAAAACAGTTTGATGCAATTTGTCAAAAGCCAGAATGGTACTTTAATGGACAATTTACTTTAAATGGCTGCCGTTATTGCAGAACAAAGGCCCATAGCCCAAGATAAAAAATCCTTTCCAATCGGTTTTACTCAGATAGATTTAATTCCCTAAGATTAACTAAGGATATCTAACTTTCATACTCCTCATCTATCCAAAAACAATAAAAGTAATAGCAAAAACTTCTGAGTTGCTGGGGTTTCTTCACCTTTAATATGTGAAATACTATCGATTCCCTAATTCCGGCATTCTGTTCAGGCACCCGGGATAACAAGTAAATCCACAAAAATAATAACAGCAGAAAAACTTCTCAAATTCAAAAAAGTTTTTAGTTGTCAAGTATGTTTCAAAAAAACCCTAAAGTGTTACAAATATATACATAGGTAAATGTATAGAACTGTTTGTTATATACCTTTTTGCTTCATAAAGTAATTTTCAAACAAATCAAAGATAAATTGAAAATGTTGACATACAAAAGTTTAGAAATATTTCTATTTTATCTCACATGCAAATTTATAAATTAGGATCATATACTTCACAATGATCATGACAGAGACTTTTACAAATATCTACTCAAATATCATATTCTGTTTCTTTATGTTTTCCTATCCCTATTAATCTAATGTTAATGTTTGCAATATTTGAGGTTATACTAAAAACAGTACCATTATGATTCTGTATATGTTTATCTCCCGGCTCCAGACTCCTTGGTTCAAAGATTAATCCCAAATTACAGATGGCAAGAAAGCAGTGCTGAATGCAGAACCGTGTGTTTGCCACAAGCTGACCAGAGCCACACATACTCAGCTTCTGCAGTGTAAACCAACGCTGGAAAATGGCCAGGTGGCCCGGAGTCAATGTGAACAAGAAAAACTGAAGTGACCTTTGGTGACAGCATGGATGGACCCAAGATTATTATGCTAAGTGAAATAAGCCAGTCAGAGAAAGACAATATGATCTCTCTTATGTGGACAATCTGATCAACAAAAACTGATGGACAAAATAAAAATAGAGGCATGGAGACATGGAACAGGATGACAGTTGTCAGAAGGGAGGCTGAGAGGGACTAAATAAGAGGGGAAAGAATTAGGTAAAGAACATATACGCATGACCCATGGACACAGATAATAGTAAGGTGATGGCCAGAGGGAAGCAGGGAGGTGGGTGGAGGTTGGCAAAGGAAGAGGGTTGAATGGGGACATCTGTACTAGTGTTGATAATAACAAATTAAAAAGTAATCTTAAAAAAAGAAAAACTGAAGTGGTTCAAAACAGGAGTCTTAGAATAATTTGAAATTCCCATCCACCTTTCTATGCATGTGTGTCCATGCATGCCATGCAAATTAACCTTTTGTGAAGAGTTGCAAAAAAAGAAAACTACAGCACACATAAATCAGCACTAATATTGTCAATTCCAATCCCCATTATTTAATTGTTTCCTGTAAGGACCTGTTAGGAACATGAGAGCTAACTAGACCCAATAGGCTGATGTCAGCTCATGTGAATACTGTACATGTCATTTTCAAGTAAAATGAATGCCCACTTTAATACCTTTATATCAAATAATAATTGAGTTAGTTTGGGAAGGGCTAAAAGGCAAATTTTTATATTCATCACCAACTTCTATGCCTTGCATAACAACACATCAGAACTTACAGTTCATAATTTTATTTTTCTATACATCCTTCAGAGAAATGAATGCCCAGGTACTATCAATTTCAAAATGCAGTTTTTCTCTTCATTAAATGGAATTCTGTTCCATTTAGGGGCAAATGAACTACTGATGCACACAACAACATGGATGAATCGCAAAATAATTTTGCTGAGTGAAAGAAGCCAGACCAAAAAACATATAGTATGTTTGTATAAAATTCTAGGACATGCAAATGCATCTATTAAAGCAAACCTGATCATGTGCAGAGGGACCTGGGAGCAATGTGGGCAGGGATGACGGAGTACACTAGGAAGCTTTGGGGATGATCATTACCCTGACTGGGATTGTGATTTGATTGGCATGCACATATGTCAAGCTTATTAAGTTGTACAATTTAAATATGGGTGGTAGTTTGTATCAGTTATCTTTCAATAAAATTCTTAATTAAAAACAAAATTGTAACAAATTTATTTATAAATTGTTGCCAACAAATTGTAACTAATACCAGATATTATAATAAGGAAAAGTGGGGGTTGGGGAGAGAAATAAAGGACATGTGGCATCTCTTTGTACTTCATGTTGAATTTTTCTGTAAATCTAAAAAAAGAGTCTATTAATTTTTTAAATACATACCTAAAGCTTGAGAGAGAAGTTTTGTGACAAATATGTGAGTTTTAGAGTTGTGACTAAGGAATTTCTTATAATAAGGGTACAAAATGGGAAAAATCACATATTATTTTTCCCATTTTCTATAAAAGCAAACATGACAATTTCTGTGCCAGAATCCTTGTGAACTTATATTTATTGATGAGTGCTATTTCAATATATTTATCTTTTTTATCCCACACTATTCTTCAGACATAAAAAGGAATGCATTTTTAACAAAAGCTCTGTTTCATGTTCTGAATCAGATTTGTCTGATTGTGGAAGATTACTACGGGTATGATGTGAGAAACATCAAATTGATTCTGGTCTGCAAGTCTCAACTCCATTCCCTCTCTGAAGTTACAATATTGTGATTATTCTTCACTGTGTTTGTTAATCAACAGAGGAACATACAATTATGTGTCTAACTCTTCACCACAACATTTTTGTTAAAGAACTGAATGTGTAGTTAAAGGAGAAGCCTCATCCTAAGGAATATCATGGTGAGAACCATAAGAAAACACAGATAAAAATGTTAATTAATTCCTGTAAAGAAATGATGATGTTAAATTAAAATGTTCCATTATTGAAATGCTGCCTTCTCCTCACCCTATAAGGATCATAAATGACTGCAATGGTGACTTAAACTGTAATGTCACCCAATGTGCACGGAACTTCATCCTATGAGAAACTTACGGGTTGAAAAATAGAGTCAGGAGAGTAATGTGTTCACCTGTATTCTTTCATATCATGTAATCACATAGTGCCTAACAACGTATTGTCAACTGCATCCTGACATCTTTTCCTGAAGCTATTTCTGCTTTTTTCTTTTCAAGCTTTATTAAGGTATAATTTATATATAAAAGTTGTACATAAAAAAAGGTGTACAATACAATTGTTTGGTATAGGCATGTACTGTAAAATTATTACCATAACCAAGTTAATTCACATATCCATCACCTTACCTTTGGTGGGGGAAGGCAGTGAGAACACTCAAGACCTACTCTTATCAACTTTCCAGTATACAATACAGTATCTTCTTAAAGCTCTTCTAGAGAAACTTAGTGATCTAGCCCTCACTTGACTTTGTCTTCTGTTACTCCTTTCAAATGCTACTTCTTGAATCAATGGCCAAGGAAATTTACGAGGTAGTAAATGTAGCTATATTGCATCTAATTACCAGAATGATACAACATATTTTTCAAATAGCAATTCTGACCATCCTCAGTGGACACATACACATACCCATTTCTGGGGGATGAAATTCAATCAAGCTCATCAGTGTGGAGAAGTAGCCCATTCTGCAAAACTGCTTTGTAACCCGGTTGTTATGCAGGTTTCAATATGTGGCTTCCTGTTATTTTTTTCATCCGTGGACTTCACTTTTGGCATATAGGTCACTAACACTAAGCAAATAAGCATTCATTGACAAGTTCCAGGCACTGGGCTGTCCTGAGGATAGAGCACTCAGTAAAAGATTTAGTTAAACTTTCATGGAGCTTGAATATATTTATGGATGTACAAGATTAAAAAGATTGTAGCACCAAAACCAAATAATTCTGAGAGTGTACATTCAGGATGCTACGAGAGTATGTGATTTGAAAGAGCAGAAGGATACATTATGTCACATCTATGACCTATCACTTTGCTGCTCTGAGCACTCACACTCACACACACACACACATACACACACACAATGGTATTGTACAATAGCTTTGGCATCCCAGTAAGCTTTCAGAAATACTTAGCCCAGCCCTTACCCCAGACCTACTGGACCAGAATATGGATTTTTGCAATATCTCCAGGTGATTCATATGCACAAACTTTGAGAACCACTGTCTAAAGGCAACTGAAATCCACATTTTGAAAAATAGCTAAAAAAATCAAATTTAATAACCTCTAAACAGCATGTGGCAGTTCCTAGTTTATCATTTCTAAATAAGAAAACTTTATTTTCTTGATATATCAGATCATTTTTATCTGTCAGGAAGGTAGATAAGTTGGGGTACTTAGACTCTTGGTATAGATCAATCACATGAAATAATGGACTTTTCTTCTTATTACATACAATGCACCAGGAACTTTTCATATACAACCATATTCTCATTTAACCCTCAACTCAGACAAGCAAAGTGATGTTTCTCAATAGGTGGTGAGTTCATATAAAATTTTGTTTCAAAATCAGGTTTGCCTGACTTCACATTTGAGACTACTGAAATGCTTTTTTTCTCTTTTTTAAAGATTTTATTTATTTATTTCTAAAGAGAGGGGAAGGGAGGAAGAAAGAAAGGAAAACATCAGTGTGTGGTTGCCTCTCATGTACACCCCACTGGGGACCTGGCCCTGCAACCCAGGCATGTGCCCTGAATGGGAGTTGAACCAGCTGCCCTTTGGTTTGCAGGCAGGTGCTCAATCCACCGAGCCACACCAGCCGGGACACAAAATGCTTCACAACATTTCCAATTTTCATACAGTATTAAAAACATATATTTTTCCTATATAAGCTTATAATTTCTACTTATATGCAGGCAAAAATATCACTTCTTAATATAGAACAATGCTTAGAAAAATTCTAACAGATTCACCAAATTCATGTTTCAGAATGTATTTAATATTAATTTATATAGTTAACATTCTTTATCTTCAATACCTCATAGTGGTTAAATTTTACAATATTTATACTTTTTTTAGACTTTCTGATCTTAGAGAGTAAATTCAAAAATTATATTGCAAATTCAGCTGTATCTTGTCATTCTTCTGTCAATGCTTATCTCACAAGACAGAGGCATATTACAGGACACGTAACCGTATCTAGGGTGGGAAACAAGCATTCATTCCCTTTTACTGGTATATTGTTTTAATCGTTTTAATTTATGACCACTTGTATAGCAACTCATTTTCCAAAAAAGATGGTTCAAAGTCAGTTTTATTGACATTGATTAAATCAAAGGCAGCAGTCACAAAATCCCTACAAATTATCTGAAACACTGTTTTACTCCTGCTTTCCAGCCAAATAAATGACAAAATGGGATTCCTAGTCAAGAGCAGCTCAATATTATAAGAAACAAATTTGCTCTTAAAACTGAAGCAGGCCTTTACAGAAAAATTGGGGTCAGGCCCTTTAGTATGTACCAGATATATTCAGAATCAGTTTAATATGTTCTGTGGTCTGAGAGTGAAAAACAGTTGATATCTTGATCAATGATGGTGTTGAGAGCAAGCAAGTTTTCTTGCATTTACAGCAGTGAATCAATACATAATAAAGTTTTAACCTATCAGGCATAACAAATGGCAACAAACATGATGAAACCATTTGGTCATGGTTAAAGAATTTGAGCAGAACACAAAATTTATAATAAAGGAATAAAATGGTACATTTAATGCCAGTGTTAACTCTATTTCTCCACCTATAATGGCTATAAATTTATGCAGCACAGTTGAGTGACTTGTTTAATCCTATCAAGTGATTTCATATGTAGTAATAGAGCACTTTTCTTCACAGCTTAATTTTTGGAATCGTCATATTATCTGTGATGCACAGAGTGTGAGTCAGAGTTTACAAGATTAAAAATGATCATCAGTAGTGACACTGCATCTGTATCATGGGTGCTCAACATACATGAACAACTTGGCCTTGTGAAGAGTATATCTGATTTCTCTGGCAGTAACTTGCATGTCTATTTGAAATACATTGTGTCACACTAGATGTTACCACTTTCTTAAAGGTGAAATATTTTACATATTTTTACTTTATAAATGTAATGTACATAAAAATTTTTGGAAACTAAGGGAGAGGGAGGTCATTTCTAAAATGCCACCCAGATGTATTTTGATATTTCCTTTTTTTTCTGTAGTAATATCTTCACTAATGGGAAAAAGTTCAAATCATACAGGAAAGTTTAAAGTAAGTAAATATAACCACATTTCAGTTTTTTTTTTTTTCTGTTTGCCCTAACAGACATCTTCTTTAGAAAGGATAATTCACATTTCCACATAAACCTCTTTTCCCCAACTAGCTTAAGCTGCTTGTTTGTTATAATTTGTAGTTCTCATCATGACTATATTTATAATATTAAATAATCTACTAAATCTGTCTCTTGCTCCATCACTTTTAATCTAGCCTATTATTGGCTGATCTAGAACACTAGAGTACCCATCTTTTGCTTCTCTTTCATCCTTCATACTTCTGCCAGTGATACTATTAATTCTGGCTCTGTAACTGTAAGATTTCTGTGTATCGACTATACAAAAATGCCATGACTTTAAAGATGATAAAATTATAATTATAATACTGTGATTATCATACACCATAGAATTAAACAATGTGATTGGGAAATTTGGTCATGTTTCACTTAACCCTAAACTCTTCCTGCTCAAGCAAGTGCTTCAAGCATCAAGGTTCACTGGGTTCACTTTGAATTACTGTTGACTTTATTTTTCAGGTCATACTTAGCTGCTCTTCACTGTTGTTACATCTTATGTTCCGTTCTTTGTAGCTGTGAATGAAATTGTACATCCAAATTCAATTTCCCTTAGAACTTTGCATTTTCCAGTCCAGTGTTGCTGCTAAGTAATCTCCGTTTCATTCATTTGGTTGTATTCTTTTTTCCTCCATAAGTGTAAGTCATTTACTTTTAGAACTAGAGTTCTGAAATCTCATCAGATAGGTCTTTTTATAATCATCTTTTCATACTCAATAGATCTTTTCAACACAAACAATTTTTGAGTATTTGTTCTTTTCCTTTTCTGAATTACCTTTTATTCCTTTTTGAACTCCAAATGGTTTACTTAGATACTAGTCTTTATTAATTTTGTGCCTTCTTAGCAATTTGACCATAACACTGTTTACATACTTCTACTGAATTTATTGTAGCATTTTAAAATCATCCTTTTAGGTATCCTCAGCTTGACTACAATTTCTGTTGAAAAAAATAAATGAATGCTTTATTCATTTTCGTGTTCTCAAAAACTACTTCTAAACAGAAATTAACATATAGTAAAGAGGTTTATGTTTAAAATGCAGGAAACTAAACTATCACTTGAAGATGATGCCTAATATTTATATTAAGGAACATATTTTTCCTCAGCTAGTACTCAGGTAATAGATATCTTCTGACCAACCTCTATGAGCTCTCTAATCCCTAATTCCCAATTGGCAAATGGCAGCCATGGCACCCTGCATATTTCTGGCTGGTAGAGATGTTCTCTAGGGCTCCAAGGCATGTTTGTTGCCTCCAGCTGAAAATACTTTCATAAAATTGCTGATATGGGCATGAGACACTACCTTTCATTATCTTCCCCAAGCTAATTCCTACTCATGATTTCCATTCCTAACCCCCTAAAACTGCTCTGGGCCAGCTCCCAGCACATCTGCAATACCTTGCACCGACCACCATTATGGTACTTATCAGCTCAATGCATACTGTGTGCCTCCTGCATAGATACTGTGAGCATCTTATTCACAACTGTGCAATCAGTATATATGCCAGGCACCTAGTAGGCATTTAATAAAATATGTGTTGATTTAATCAATAAAGATGAAAGTTTCCATGGTCTGTGTCTCTGAAAATAAAGGTAACTCATAAGAAATTAAACATTTTTAAGAAATAAATTTCTGCCAATAAATATTAAGTGACTCTGATAAGGTAGTTACCAGTTAGCAGATTATTAAAGAACTACTAAAATTAAATATTAATAAAGAAAAAGGAGACATTAAACATGAGCAAAGATTATTATAGGGAATTGGTGAGAAACACCTAAGAATAGTATAAAAATATAAAAAATTCCTAATAAATTTAGTTTTTAAAGCTCCTGAGAACAATAAAAAGACTCTTTTGTTAGATGTAGCAAGAAAAAATATAGTACAAGAAATAGTCATTGAGGATCCATTACATACAGCCACTGTGGTCAGTTGCATTGGAAATATCAATAAAAGTGCAGTGTATTCTCTAATCTCCTGATTATAATCAAATTAGGAAGAGCATTTCTTTTTGGAAAGGATAATATAATATAAAACATTATATTTGTGAGATTATTATGCAAAAATCTATATCACAGAAATACAAAGAAAAATATTACTTCCAGCTGGCAATGTAGAGAAGACCCTTTTAGAGCTGAACTAAATGACAGGGATGAAGGATTTAACAAACACTTTGTTGAAACAAAAGAAAATAATTCAGCCTGTTATCAAAGCATTGAAAACAAGGAATATACATCTCAATGCACTTTTCTCATGTGTCCCTTTTTGTTAATATGGGCAAGAAGGAGAAACAAAGAGAAGATTGAATACAAATAAACTAAAGATACTACTATTTTCCTTTTCAAGCTTTAATGTTCAAACATTGCTCAATAAAATGCTTCTCCACAGGAATACTTTCATATAAGCCCAACTTAAAAGTGATAAATTGAAAAGCTAAAAATTAATGAAAGCATCCACAACTCTAAAATACTAGATACGAAGGAGATGAAGCAAGAATACATGATCAAGTAAATGGCTGAACCTCAGTAGGTCTTGCAACATGCTCTTTAGTGTGCTCTGCCTGTGAGATTTTTGGCAATTTTGTCCTTGGATGTATCGATGCATTTTTACTCCAAAAATTAGACCCTTTATCTTTCTGTCAGGTTTGTCAGGGCTTTTATTTTTCCCTCAACTTCAGGTATAAAGTTTATTCTTATCAATGAATGTCACTAATTTCATATTGGCTCTTTGCAAGAGCCAATGCAAGGTCAACATGCAAGAAATCAATGGTTTAATATAATTTCGCCTTGCTTTGTATAGAAGTTATAAAATATTTTTTAAATAGTACTCATCTTTTTTAGCATATATGGCAATATCTATGTACAGTCCCTTAGGAGGGAAAAAAACTAAACACATGTGCAGCTCCTGTATTTTTAGATATTTTCTACTTCTAAACAGAAATTAATAATAATGAGGGAATTTTTAAATGCACATTTTTAACTAAAATAAAATTTCTTGCATTAGTCAAAAAGGTTCCATTCATTTTTTAACTTATTTTTGCAAAATCAGTAAGTCAAAAACATAAATGGAACTAAAGACTTCAATTCTCAGGATATAATTTATACTTTTTAAAAAATAATATTAAAAATATTTAAGTGGTTATAAGTCAATATAAATATATACTTCCTATGGCATATTAATAAGACCATGTGCCCATTTCCTTTAATTTCATTAAAGAGCACTATTATAATATGAATAAGTTATAAAGAATCTGCTAATAAAAATAGAAGGAAAAGGAAATATTCCTTTCTCGAACCAGGGCCTCTGTACCTGGAGCTTTCCGTCCCAGGAATAGTTACTGTTTTGCCCTTGTCCCTCCAATCTTTTCAGAGCAAGCTCCTTCTCAGCCTTCATCCTTAATGTTAAATTCTCCAGAACCTTCCTGATTACCTTCTATCCCATCCTCTATTATTTCCTCAATCAGGATTTCTAGAAAATTTGACAATATTAAAATTATTTCACTTTGTCTGTGTTTTCTTCATTATGCGGGAGACCTTGTCTCTCTTGTTTGCTATTATAACCCTGATACTTATATCAGTGCTGAGAATGTTTTAAAAATAATTACTGAAATCATAACAAGTGTCTTTTCCAGATGCAATGCTATGAAGCTACAAATCATTAACAAGACCAAAGGTGGAAAATTTACAAACATGTGGAAATTAATCAACACAATCCTGAACAACCATTTAATCAAAGAGGAAATCAAAAAAAGAAATCAAAAAGTATCTTGAGACAAATGTAAATAAAACTGTAGTATATCAAAATGTATAGGATGCAACAAAAGCATATCAAAGAGGGAAGTTGGGAGCAACCAATGCTACATTAAGAAAAAAAAAAGAAAGCTCTAAAATAAATTAACTTTACATCTCAAGAAATTTTAAAAAGAACATCAAAGTAAACTCAAAGTTACATAGAAGAATGTAATAAAAATAAGAGCAGAAATAAATTAAATAAAGCCTAGAACAGATTAGAAAAAAATCAGCAAAACCAAGAGCTGTTTATTTGAAAAGATAAATCTAATTGGCAAACCTACAGACAGACCAACCAAGAAAAAAAAGAGAGAGGATATAAATGACATTTAAAATAACAAAGAAGGCAATGCAACTGATATCAAAGAAATACAAAGGATTGTTAAAGGCTACTATACACAATTACATGCCAAAAACTTGGATAACCTTTAAAAAAATGGATAAATTCCTAGAAACATACAACCTACCAAGATTGAATCATGAATAGAAAATTTGAACAGACAAGTAACAACAAAAAAGATTGAAGTAATAATCAAAACCTCTCAACAAAGAAAAGCCCAAGATCAGATAGGTTTGTTAGTAAATTCTCTCAGACATTTAAAGAGTAATTAATGCAAATCCTTTTCAAACTGTTCCAAAAAATTAAAGAGGAGAGAACACTCCGCAGCAAACTCATTCAAGAAGGCCAGCATTACCCTGATACCAAAGCTAGATAAAGACTATAAGAAAAAAAAAAACTATTGGCCAATTCCTGATGAATACAGACACAAAAATTTCAACAAAGTATTAGCAAATCAAATTCAACAGCACATTAAAAGAATCATACACATCGTACCTCAAGGATGCAAGGATGGTTCATTGTATACAAGTCAATAGACATGATACACCACATTAATAAAAAATTAAAATAAAAATTATGTGATCCTCTCAAGAAAAGCAGAAAATATGGTGGACAAAATTTAACAACCATTCATGCTGAAAGTCATACACAAATTTAGGAACATATCTTCACATAACAAAGACCATATATGACAAACCTACAGCTAACATATAACTGAACAGTGAAAGGTTAGAAGCTTTTCTTGTGGGAGTTGGAACAGACAAGGTGCACTCACACCACTCATATTCAGTATAGTACACAAAGTGCTGGCCAGAGCTGTTAGGAAAAATAAGGAAACAAAAGTTATCCAAATCAGAAAAGAAAAAATAAAATTGCCACTGTTTGCAGATGATATGGTATTATAAATAGAAAATACTCAGGACTCTAGCAAAAACACTGTTGGCACTAATAAACAAATTTGGTAACTTACAGGATTCAAAATCAACATAAAGATCAGCCGCAGTTCTATAAACAATTTGCCTCCTGGACAGTGGCTTAAGAAATATTAATTGTTCACTGATTTCTCAAGTGTCATCAAGGACATCTTAGTTATAAAAGATAATGCCCTTTTCTGAGTTTTCATTTTCCTTGTCCTCCCTATAATACAGAATCTAACTTTTTCCTCTTTCTCTTTTTTCTTTTGCTCTCGTCTCTAACTTTGAGAATCATCATGTGTGTTCTCAGTCTACCTCACCAACCACTCCTTCCCTCACTGACTACTTTTCTCAAAAAAAGTTTTTAATATTCTCTTCTACTTTCTTAACATACCACATTTAATTCACAACTAACATTTCTATGACTGACATTTTTTTATATGATTAAGAAAGACTGGAATCTGGGAATGCTCTCAGAAGTTAAAATATGCATATTTATCCCAACTTTCCATCTTTAAACATATTAGTATCATTTTGTGTAACCATATAGTTACAAATATAGTATATTACAAATGTATATACATAATTTTCCAAAGCCAGACACCTATTCCTATCACTTTACTTCATCTTACTATCTCTGAAACTATTGCTGTTAACTCAGGTTCCAGTTGTCCTTAAGGATTACCTTTCTCTGATGTCCCCTATCCAATCAGTGATTTCTCCATTTCAGTGCCTCTTGCAGCTTCCCATTTCTTTCCGTTTCTGTTCAGGCCCTTATCACTTCTCACCTGGATTACTTCAGTAGAATTGTAATTCTCATCTAAGTCTCTAGGTTTCAGAAACTTTTCTTCATTTCTCCATCTCACACTATTGATAGATTAATCTTCCTCAGAGGCCTACAACACCCTTTCCATCATGTCAGTTCACTGTTCAAAAATCTTCCGTGGCAAAGAACACAGAAAAGTGAAAATAGATCATGTGCCTGACAGAGGGATGCAGAGACAAGTTATTTTTTCTTTTGACTTTCTTTTAAATACTATGGTATAGTTATAACATTGCTTTATGTGATTGCTATAATAAAATTAACTATCTAGAAGTTAAAATTCAAGTGGCTTTTACATATTCTTCCAACATTGTTTCTGGTACTTCTTATTCCATTCCTCCATTAACTAAAATCTGCTCTCTCCCCGCCCTCCACATTCAAAATATGAAATTTACATTCTGCAAGTATTTTCAACTTAAATCCCACTGCTGTGTAACATTTTTGGAAATGTTAGCTAAAGAGAATTCCTTTTTATACACATGCACACCTAATTTCTTGCAAGAATCAATCATTCAACCCCCATCATTTAAGCTTTTTATTGGTATTTATGTTTTCATTTTTATTTCTCTTTTCTCCTCAAATTAAAAGAAATATATATCCTTAATAAAAGAATTCTTTCCTTTGAAAAAGAAGCCACTGTGATGGGAAAACACATAGTAGGCATTTAATATTTATTGTTTCAATACCTAAATGATCAAGTGCTGCAAGCAAAAAAAAAAAAAAAAAGGTATTTTCTTGCGGAGTAAACTTTTTGGGTTTTGTTTTAAAATTAAAACCAGAAGCAGAAAAATGTTGCCTTTGGAAACTCTTTCAAAAGAGCCAGCATTATAGCCATTGTTCAATATCAAATCAAGAGACTAAGTATAAATGTGACACACCCACAAAAGTAACTCACTTATTTATTATTAAATGAGATGCTCTTCTCTCATTCAACTAAAGTATTAGTTACCACCTAGAACTCAGCTGCCAACTTTATCTCCAGGTGCAAGAAACACAAGCAGCATTCTAATTGTCCCTTTGGCCTTGTTTTTTCTTTCTTTCTTTCTTTCTTTCTTTCTTTCTTTCTTTCTTTCTTTCTTTCTTTCTTTCTTTCTTTCTTATTATTCAATTACAGTTGTCCCCATTTCCCCCATTACTCTTCCCTACCCTACCCACCCCCACCTCCCACATTCAATCCTCCCCCCACCATTGTCTTTGTCCATGGGTCATTTTCCCTGACTTGACCCTTCCCTTTATTTCCTCCATTATCCCCTGCCCCTCTCCCCTCTAGTCACTGTCAGTTTGTTCTTTGTTCCATGTCTCTGGTTTTATTTTGCTGGCTTGTTTCTTTTGTTGATTAGTTTCCATTATAGGTGAGACCATATAGTATTTGTCTTTCACCACCTGGTTCATTTCACTTAGCATAATGCTCTCCAGTCCCATCAATGCTGTCATGAGGGTAGGTGTTCCTTCTTTCTTTCTGCTGCATAGTATTCCATTGTGTAAATGTATCACAGGTTTTTGATTCACTCATTCACTGATGGGCACTCAGGCTGTTTCCAGCACTTGGCTATTGTAACTAATGCTGCTATAAACATTGAGGCACATAGGTTCTTTTGAATTGGTGTTTCAGGGTTGTTAGGCTATAATCCCAGCAATGGATTTGTCAGGTCAAAAGACAGTTCCATTTTTAGTTTTTTGAGGAAACTCCATACTGTTTTCCACAGTGGCTGCAACACTCTGCATTCCCATCAACAACGTACTAGGGTTCCCTTTTCTCTACAACCTCATCAGCATTCATTTATTGATTTGTTAATGATGGCCATTCTGATGGGTGTGAAGTTGTATCTCATTGTGGTTTTAATTTGCCTCTCTCTGATGGCTAGTGATGCTGAGCAACCTTTCATATGTCTCCAGGCCCTCTGTGTGTCTTCCTTGGAGAAGTGTCTGTTCAAGTTCTTTACTGTTTTTTTAATTAGATTTTCTATTTTCCTGGTGTGCAATCATGTGAATTCTTTATATATTTTGGATATCAATCCCTTGTCTAAAACCTGTACTCAGAAAGTACACAACACTGAAGAAAGAAATTAAGGAAGACATAAATAAATGGAAGCATATACCATATTCATGGATTTGAAGAATTAACATGATCAAAATGTCAATACTACCCAAAGCAATTTATAGTTTCAAATCAATCCTTATTAAAATACCAGTGACATATTTCACAGATATAGAACAAACATTGCAAAAATTTATATGGAACTATAAATGACCCCAAATAGCCTCAGCAATTTTGAGAAAGAGCAAAGTAGGAAGTACAACAATACCTGGTAATAAAACTATATTACAAGGCCACTGTAATCAGAACAGTCTGGTACTAGCATAAGAAGAGACACACAGATCAATGGAACAGAATAGAGAAATAAACTCATGTCTCTATAGTCAGTAAATATTCGCAAGGAGAACAGAAGCATAATGAGTAAAATGGCCTCTTCAACAAATGGTTTTGGGACATCTGCAAGGATATATGTGAAAAACTGAAACTCAACCATCAGCTTACACCATACACAAAAATAAACTCGGATAAAGGACCTAAATATAAGTCATGACAACATAAAATTCCTAGAGAGAACATAAGGAGGAAAATCTCAGATATTCCACAGAGCAATATTTTCACTGATGTGCCCCCTACAGCAAGAGACATAAAGGAAAGAATAAACAAGTGGGACATCATCAAATTAAAAAGCTTCTGCACGACTAAAGAAAACATCAGCAAAATTAAAAGGGAAACAACCATATGGGAAAATATATTTGCCAACGATACCTTTGGCTTTGTTTTCATGCATGTCACTAGAAATCAACATTTGCTTGAATTGCTACCATGGTGGGGCCTGGCTGGGAGCCATTCACTGCAACCACCATTAATGCTTTTTAAATGAAATACTACATCGTTATGACACAGAGTGTATGAAGTGACACAACTTAAGAGCAGCCTAAGGGGAAAAAATTTTTAAACACATAATTACTTAGGGTATCATTTCTCTTTTCCCTTCTTTTCCAATAAGACAACTAATCTGGATTCAAAAAAAAAGCAAATGAATATATCTAGCTCCTTGGACAAATTAACATATTTTTACTGCACATTTACTTTGTGGTTTGCTGCAGTAAGCAATTTAGAAGACCTTATTATTCTATTTATCATTTGATACTCTTACAAAAGCTGGTAAGTACACTCATTTTCTAAATCTTATGTTAGCTGGCAGTAAACATAGCTCAAAGCTGGCCATGGAACTGCTTATAAGATGCTAGGATATTGCCAGAGGGTACAGGGTAGCTCTTCTCTCCTCTGCTTTCCACTTTAATGACAGCAGAAGAGAGAAATGGCAGTACAACCATCAGCTAAGCCAGAAGCTACTGCTGCTGGCAAGTTCCACCCTAGGAGAATCCTAACTACAGTCATTCACTGAGCAGATTTCCTGTATACAAGGCACATATTGTACCGGGGGAACAGGTGCTTCAGCTGATGGTGGTATACCTATTGACAACTGCATTGGCTATTTAAGTATCTTTTTTAAAAGTTGAATAAAGTATGTACAAAAGTATTTTTGTTATTTTTTAAACTCAAACTCAATGAATTACAAATATGTAAAACACAAAATATTTTATTTAATTGTCTCTGTTCATTCTGACCTTGGAGTATATTATAAAGTCCTAAGAGAAAGATTCTTTTTAACTCTATTTTCTACCACTGCAACTCTTAAGTACATAAAACAACAAGCAAGCAAAATACAACCAGAAACATTGAAATAAAGAACAAAACAACAGTAACCAGAGAGGAAGGGAAAGAAGGATAAAGGGGAATAATAGGGGAAGGGCCACCAAGGAACATGTATAGAGGACACATGGACAAAGCCAAAGGGGGTAGGTTCTAGGATGAGAGGCAGGGATGGATGGGGTGGGGGGGTTGTGGTGGGGAGAAAATGGGGACAACTGTACTTAAACAACAGTAAATAAATAAACAAACAAATAAGAAATAAAATATTTTTTAAATCTACTGAGTTTTTTTGTTTGTTTCGAAATAAAATGTTCATGCCAGTCATAGATCTTTGTGATGCTATTTGCTGGATGAACGAAGACATCTTATCTCATAGAAATCACATCACTTCTCTGCTCTGTCAGTCTCCACTGGTTACCTTCATGCAAATATATTTATAGCCAAGATGATTTCTTTCCACCCAGCATAAAAGAGGAGTCTGGGTTTGTGGCAACAATTGATACCTGCAGTTTGGGGATGTTTGGAAGGATGACTTGCTGATTTTTGCTTGTTTTTCCAAGTGCTCCTATTAACTTCAGTTGAAATTCTCCCTCAAGATGCCTGCCCTTCAGTACTGTTATCTCCCACACCTCTCATAGTTTTTGCCGTTGTTGTCTATTTACATTGATAAAGTGTGCTTTAAAGTGACTTTATTTAATGGTAGGAACACACATTTTTCTGCAACCTGGATGCTGATCTTCCTGAAGTGGGGCTTTCATAAAACACAGAGGAAGCTTTGTAGTGGTAGGCTGAGGTCCTGCTAGCCACCCAAAGACTGATATCCACTGAAAGACAGTAAGGACTTTGAAAGCTTCAATTGCATTTACAAACAAAACCATGGTTGCTTTTTATGTTTGTTTAGTATTTTATTTATTTCTAAAACTAGATTCTATGAAACTTAAGTAAAGATAGTAATAAAAACAAAAATCCATTTCCCATTGGATTTCTAGATGGTGGCAAATATAAACTATGTACCCATATGCTTCCCAAAGGTCATGCAGACACCAACTAAGCTGCAGTTTCCTTACACATATTGGCACTTTTGCCTCTGGTTTTCTCCTCCATCAATAGGACACTATTTGGCAAGGTGCCATCTGTTCTCAGTTTCAGTCTAGACAAGCACAGAGTCTTTTTCCGTTCACTGCCATATTCCCTGCACTAAAGCAGCACCTTGCATACAGTCAGCCTATTAACATTTGCTGAGTTAACAAATGAAATTTGTAACATATTCTTTATATAGTTAATCTCCATTTTTTACCAAATATATCTAATTCCCACTATTATTTCTTCCCAGAATTCTGACTCTGTCCAATTTTCACATAACCAGAAATAGCAATATCTTCCAGATTTTCCCGTTACTTATAACAATTAAATCATTTTCAGTTTTTTGTTCCATATTCCCTTTTGACATGCTACAAAATAGCAGGCCTTTTTACTGTCAGAGTTTAGGTCTCAGAGTTCCAGGGACAAAGAAAGGTACAGTGGTCTCATCCACAGTTTCACATTTTGCCATGACTGGCAGTCAACCATAGTCTGAAAATACTAAATGGGAAATTCCAAAAATAAACAATTCTTAAGTTGCAGTTGCTTGTTCTTCTGAGTGTTGTGATGAGATCTCACACCATCCTGCTCTGTCGCAGTGGGGATGCGGAGCATCCCTCTGTCCAGCATCTCCACACTATACATGCCCCACCCAGCAGTCACTCAGCAGCCTTCTCAGTGATCAGGTTATCAGATCAACTGTCCAGTATGTTTATGTTCAAGTAACACTTATTTTATCTAAAATGGCCCCCAAACCCAAGATGCTGGCAATTAGAATATGCCAAAGAGAAGCCGTGAAGTGCTTCCTTTAAGTGAAAAGGTTGAAGTTCTCAACTTGATAAGGGAAAAAATTATATGCAAAGGTTGTTAAAGTCTGTGATAAGAACAAATTTTCTATCTGTGAAATTGTGAAGGAGAAAAAAGATATTTGTTCTAGTTACATGACAAGTTAGAGCCACAGTGCATGATAAGTGCTTAATTAAGACAAAAAGGGCATTACATTTGTGGGTAGAAGATACGAACAGAAAACATGCCCCAACTGATGGCGACATGTTGCACCAGAAAGCACTGAGCCTATACGAAGACTTTAGCGAGGGTGTGTACACGTAGGTAAAAGCAGAGTACATACAGGTCTCAGTGCTGTTCGCAGTTTCAGGCATGTACACTAGGGTCTTGGAATATACACCCCATGGATAAGCAGTATCTTGTACAGGTAAACAAATGTATGTGATCTGAAAAAATATGTAACCTGAAAAAATATGTAATGTCTATGCTATGTTTATAACAATTTGCTATTATAAAACACATTTAAACAATTTAAACCAATAACTATAATGCAGATTCTAGACAAATAGATGGTCTTTATTAACAACTTCATTCTTGCTAAGTATATTAGTGAGTTCAGCAATATAGAAGTTGCTCTACATATGTAGCTGCTGAAGTTAAGAGATTACAAATTTCTGGATATGGGAATTACCTTGAGATTTAACCCTGAATCCAGCAAAAGTTGCAATGACCTAATTTGCCTTCTTTCTCATCACAAAAGCTGTAAGATTCTACTCTGTTTAAGCAGGTCCTCCCCACTTAAATTTCAGAGGGAAAAAATCTTTAAATTTCAAGTGCAAATACAGAGATCAGTCCACAATAAAGGTTGATATCATGTGTTGATCCATAATGTTTCTTCACCCCTTTAACAATCCCAATTCAAACCCTAATCACTGCAGACCTATACTGTAGCAAAAGTCTTCTATCACATCTGACCCTGATCTTTCTCTCTCTCGCTCTCCTGCTCCACTTGATCACGTTCAGTTCAGTCTAGCTGAGGAATATCAATTACTAAGAGCTGAGTGGGTGGGAATTTATCAGAGTAGATTTTGCTGGACCAATATTGCTTCCACGGTGACCCTGCCTACACATTCTTTAGTGTTTCTATCTCAAAACCCTCATTTCGGTGATGGCTAAAATGAAATAATCCTCGTATCCCAACTCCAGATTTCCTCTCTGGATAGCTTTATTGAACTTATTTAATTTATTTTTAAATAAACCTCTGGTTGCCACCTGGCAGCCATAAATTTCAAATAGCAGCTCCAATGACTACAATTTAATCTATTTTATGATTCATCACTCAACTGTCCTTACTCATCATATTGCATTTTATAAAATTCTATGTATGCTTCTTAGACATGTATTAGATTGATTATAAATGAATTAAACAATATTAATCCAAGACTGTAACTGGTTACTATCTGATGCTGCTTAGTGACTTAATTGTGTTAGACGGACTAAATTGTTTCAAATGAACCTTCACAAAGGTCCTTAATAAAATAAAACAGTGATTTTATTTTGTGTTATCTCCTTCTGCCAGAAGGTTCTCTAGGGGCTTTCTTTCCTTTCCTAGCAGCTAGAAAGCACAGTCCAGGAAGCCTGTGAAACTTGCAGGAGCTTGCACTAAAAATATTTCTCATACTTTGACAAGCACTATGGTAAGATTTGGGGCTGCTGTGTAAGCAACAAGATTTACTGGTTTTCTCTTAAGGGAGCTGGTTACTGAAGTGACTTAGAGTGTTGTAGGAAAGAAAGGAAGGAAAAGGAACTTTCATATTGATAGTGTGTAGAGGGTGTAACTGCATATAAAATTTTGAGTATAGTGGATATTTGAAATAGAGGGTAAATTTTCAAAGTAGAATTTTAAAATGTCAGCGGATTCTTAGAAAAAAACTGCCTCAGACAGCAGGCTGTAAACGTCATTAAATTTTAAAATATGGGGTTACATTTTTTCTTCAGTTTTCTTTGTGAAGTACCAGAAGTTCACGAACAAGCATAGGCAATTCATCTGCTATTTCTAAGACAAAGCGTATTAGCTGTGACTTCACTCCAAAGGAGGCCCCTCACCCATCAGCGGTGCAAAGAGAGGTTGAAGGTGCACAAAGTATTTCTCGTTCCGACAGCAGTTTTGGCAGGCAGGTCAGATAAGTGAAAAGGGTTAATGAAATAATAAAGTTACTACACTTCTGAGCAAGTTGTGCCACGCAGAAGTCAAAATGCCATTCTTTGTGGGAAAGCAGCAGACAAAAGCAGTTCTCTGTAAGAAAGAACTGCTTGGGACAGTGGAAGCTTTCTAGACTAGTTCCTATTCTTAGTCTTCCCTCAGTAAGAAACCCATGGTCAGCAGAGCCAGGCCATTAGAATCATTTATTTCTCCTGCCCCTGCACATTTCCAACAAGGAAACGCTATAGGAACACCAAAAACACAGAACTCTCACATTAAGAAGCCCTTCCATTTCCAACTCTCCTTACTTGTCAAGTACCAAAGCACATTGGAATTTTGCAGGTGTTTTAGCCCGTGTGTTTCTTAGTACCATGCCCCTTGTGTGGAGCACATGAGGCTGACTGCAAAAACTGAAAAGAAGAGGATCCCGTTGACTGTCATTGAACTTTCTGACATTGCAATGACAGACACATACCTTAGCATCTAGCAGGTAAATTTATGTCAAGAATATATCTCTAGTTCTATGCTGATTTTTACAAATTTTAATTGGACAATGTTAACAAAGACAAGGAGTAATTACATCTAGAAGCTCCAAATTTTTTGTAGTTGTTACTAAAGAAAGGAAAAAACATAAATACGATTTATTCCACACAGGGGAAGTAAGAAGATACAAATGAGAAAGTAAACAGTTTCTTACCAGCTGGTTGGGAAAAACATTAACAAAGAACTCACCAAACTTTAAACACTATCCGTGCTCAGAAGAGGCCTCAGTAGGGATTCATAATTAGGCCCTTGGGGGAATCATAAGACAGAAATATAAAATTGAAATAGTAAAAAGAAAAGTCAGATGTAAGGAAAAAATGTATTGTCAAATAACAACAAGACCTAGTTTTGTTTCAAAACATATACTGCCCAGGAGTTGTCCCTGATTCAGAATCATTGAACAATGTAAAGTGCAATGGACCTTGAAAAACAAAGGCCTCTCACCATCTGGAAAACTAGAACCAGCAATCAATTTACAACAATAATCTGAGAGGAGTTTACACCAAAATCTAATAAATTGGACTGGGATAAATCATTACATAGATAGGAACTGAGCAAAGTTACAAGCCAGAATCAGTATTGGAAATACATTTTCTCTAGTACTCCAAATTAGGGCCTGACCCAGGAATGTTATGCACCTGGAATGGAGCTCAAGCCCGAATATTAAGTACGTACGTTGACTGGGAATCGAACCCACAACCCTTCAGCTGCAGGACAATGCTCCTACCAGCTGAGCCACACTGGACAGGAATTAAGCACAAACGTTTATATGGAATGACAAAGGTATAGGAGGTTCAGTGCCATTAGTACAATTTGGAAATTAGATTATCGTGTACCTTTCCTCATGTAAGTGCCATAAAAATCAGTCAAAAGAGATGTTTTTTTTAGTACATGAGACTAATATAACCATACCAGATAAATGCATTCTTAGGTTGGACCAAGAGCAGTGAATATTAATGTGTGTTGTTGATATTTTTCTACTGGTGAGCTTTCTCAATCATTCCCCAGGTAAACTGAAAACATGATGAAGCATTCTAACTTTTGGCAATCTTTTGGTCTGGAGAGTCCATTCTTGCTTTGATAATTAAATAACAGAAAATAGCAATAGCAATTAAAGTAAGAATACGACTCTCCTAAATAAACATTGAAATATAAGGTTTATTTTAGTTCTTTCAAAGTTCGGTTTGTGATTATCAAAAAGTGTGAATTTGTGATAAAAAGTAAAGCAAGTGTCAGGCTTTCTGTGGGAAATTTGTCACATGGAATATTGATTTTTCTTCCATTAAAAAGAGAGGCAAAGGCAGTACAAACAGGTATATGTCAAAAAAGACCACATTTAGAAAACTGTGGAAGTAGGCAGAAGAGGTTGGATTTGGGATATATGTTGAAGAAAGTAACACCAAGATGATAAATTCATCTTGAATGTGAGAGTAAGGGAAGAGCCTAGAATGACTTTAAGACTTTGAACCTGAACAACTGAGTGATGATACCATTTAATAAATGAGTTTTGGGGGGGGGGATAAAAATAAATTTTATTATTTTTAAATTTATTTTATTGAATTTATTGGGATGACACTTGTTAATAAAATTACATAAGTCAGTGAGGAGATCACGTGTGCAAGGTGTTGAGTTCGGTTTCCAATATCTCTTAGACATTCAAGGGAAACAGCAGGCAGGCAGGTGGATACACACGAGGATACACAGGCCGGGGACATTAGTTAAAAAGCCTGGACTCGAGATAAAAATTTGGTAATTGTGCAAGTTATGGTATCACATTAAAAAGTTTGAAAATTTGATGAGTTGTGAGAGACTGGGGAAGAATTTTAAGCAAGAAGTAGACATGCTAACAATTCTAATTATGGCGATGGTACCTCCTGGACCCCTGGTTCCCGGAGTGTGGAGAACGGGCAGCCAGTACTAGGATTTCAAGATCCATATCCTCCTGGTATAGTTAACACAAATAGGCCTTAAAATATCAAATCAAACAATACCTAAATAAATAGAGTGACATTTTTATAAGAGAAGCAACATCATAAAGATGATGATTTTTCCCTGAAAAAACTTGTAGACTTGGTGCAACTCTCATCAAAATTCTAACAGTAGTTTTCACAGACATCAACAACTTGACATAAGAGTAACACTCAGGTATCAAGAATTGCTATAAAATTTTGGCAATCAAAATTTTAAATATTAGTGAAAAGAGGCATAAATATACCAAGAAAGAGCAAGTTTGGAAATGAAACCCACATATATGTACATGAGGCATGTCAAATCAGTACATGAAGTGTGGGCTATTCAACAAACGCTACTCAGCTAGCGACTAGGCCTCTTAGTAGTAAAGGATGGTAACTTTGTAGTAGGCATTGTTACAGATATTTGATACCTATTGTTTTACTTAATCTCTTAATTTCTGAGGTAAGGACCATTAATCATCTCATTTCATTGATTAGGACACTTGTACAGAGAAGTTTGCAGCTTGGATAGGGACACCCTGGTAAATGGGAAAGTTAGCGTGTCTACATGGTGAAGGATAAAGTTAAATACTTACCTCGTGCAAAAGCAAGTAGATTTTGCATGGAATGAAGATACAAAAATGAAGAGCATTATCATATACTGTAGAAGAAAATATTTTCTTGAAGAAAGGAGTTTTTAACCAAGATACAAGAGGCACTGTTTATAAAAAAATAGATGGATTCATTTGATGTCATTAAATATAAAAACTTCTGTTCACCAAAATCAAAACATATGCATCAAATGAACCATTAACAAAGTAAAAGGCAACCAAACTAAAGGTGTACATGTAGGATAAAGGCTTATCTTCAGCCAGTATGGAATAGGAAAGTCATAGCTATAATTCAAAAACCTCAGCACCAGTTATGATTAACAGAAGCTGCTCTGAGTTCCTGGGCTTCTAGCTCTTTCAGGAGCTCCCATACTTCTAGCCACTCTTAGCAAACTGGTGTTAATTATTTTAATTATCACTCTTGCTTGTAGTTTATGTGACCAATAAAGTAGGGGGTAACTGTACCTACAATATTACTTCAACAAAATAAAAACAGCTATGAACTTAATGTAAAGCATTAACATGGTAGGCACATGGATCTTTACTAGTAGGTTAGGTTTGTATGTTTGAAAAAAATTTTTTAAGCGCATGTCTTTTTTTTCTTAAAGATTCTATTTATTTATCTTTACAGAGAAGGGAAGAGAGGGAGAAAGAAGAGTGAAACATTGATCCATGATGGTTGCCTCTTGCACACCCCCAACTAGGGACCTGGCCCACAACCCAGGCATGTGCCCTGACTGGGAATGGAACTGGTGACCCTTTGGTTCTCGGGCCAGCATTAAATCCAACTGAGCCACCTGAGCAATGGCTGGAAAACTTTTAATTAAAAATAAATGGTTAATAATAAATAAGGATTACATGTAATATTTAAAAAATAATGTTTCTAGTTTTTGACCCTGTAATCTGATTATCACGGCTCAACCCCCTCCAAAGTAACAAGCAATAGTCATTGAATACCTGAAGTTTCTATAGGCTAAAGCACTAATGTTCCAGAAAAACACTCCTCTTTTATTTCACCAACTGCCTCAAGGGATATCACTAAATTGTCCCTGAAAAAAAAAAAAAAAAAAGAGTACAAACCCTTTTACTCCTGATCCTTTAGAACACATTTACATACCAGTGGTTTTGTGCCTGGCTCATGTCCCCTGCCAACTGCTATAGACTTGATGTTTGGGGCTCTGTTTTGCTTCCTGAGACTACATCAACTGCCAGTACCTGCTGCTATGGGCCCAGGCCAAGGCAAACACTCTGCAGCACATACAATCATCCCGAGGTTTCCCCCTCTGCGAACAGGCTCAAAAGATGCAGTCACACAATTGTTTTTGTCAGTTTTCTCCTTCCACCTCCAAAATGTAACGACATAACCAACAGTAGTTTTATTTATCTATGACTATAGGTTACCGATTTGTTTTCTGCTTAAGTGAGTAGTTCTGTCTGTACCAGGGTCATGTAGGTGCACCACTCTGATGGATCCACGTGCACCTAGATGGTCTAAGATGCCCTGACATACAGGTCTGCAGGCTGCTGCCAGCTATTGGCCAGGACACACGTCTCCAGCAGACTAGCCTGGACTTCTCCACCTAGGGGCAGCCTCTCAAAGAGCCAGACCCTATAAGCAAGCATTTTTCAAGCCCCTCTTGCTTCACATTTACTGATATTTCATTTGCAAAAGTAAGTAACATGGTCAAACTCAGAGTCCCATTATACAAGGCAATTATACAAGGATATAAATACAGGAAGATAAGTCATTTATGGTAATTAATTTAAGAATCTGCTACACTTATATATGTGTACACATATACCAGTTAGAGGTGTGTGTTTATATGTATGTATGTGCATATATACATATATATCTCAACCAGTTAGAGGATTCAGATTAAATACAATGATCAGACAACTTATAAGTAAATTATTAAACATTTACTTTACAAAACATTATCAAGCCTTTATTAGTAATAACTACAAATCTATGGAGCAGCAGAAAAAATACTGAGTTTAATAATATAAATAAAATAGTTCAAATATATAAGTATAATTATGAAAATCCATCTGTGAAAATAATAACAAGAGAAAAATAATCATTGCCATTTTGTATAATTTCTTTTTAATTTCCAAATATCCTGGGATATTGTTATATAAATTTCATTATGACAATAAATTTTAAATACCTGATCATAGACCTTGTCATGTCCAGTTCCAGATTGCAAAGTTTACTTTTGTTTATAGGTTTGTTTTTGCTGAAGCCAGTCAGGGACACTTTAAATTTGCATGTGTGAATCAGATATATTAACCAGATAGTTTTAAAAGACAGTTAATCATGGTGTTGTATGAAGTCACCCCCTTTTCTGCTTTATTGTTCTAGTTGGAAACATGAAGAATAAATACAAAAGTGGGTAATTCTGATTAATTCTTTGGTTTTTCTTCACCTTATATCGTATGAGAAGTTTATTTAACACCAGTTAAAATCACTGCAAATTTGAATAGATCAACAAAGTAATTAACCAGAACTTTCAACTCTTTCAAAATCCTCATTCATTTGCAGCAATATCTGAACATTATCCTAAATGTCAACATATCTAATACTTGAAATATAATCATATTTTTCTGTAATTAAGATTGATGTTCTATTTTAATTTCATTCTTATATAATGAACATGATAGTGAAGTATTAAAGACCTCAAGCTACAAAAAGAAAATAGTTTTTGTTTGGCCCTTCTCTTGTGTTTTTAAACTAAGCATGTTACAGATATAAAATTAAGTTGGTACTTTTAAATGTTAACCATTTCATTTAATGTTAGTAAACTAACAATTGTCTTTAAGGCATCACGTGTTAAATGTAGACTTTGAAAATCATGCCATTCTCCATTATGAATAGTTTCTTTTATGAATCTCACTTTTGAAATCTAAACTGGTTTCTAAAATCTAAATTTGTATTACTTCTATGAAGTTTTGTCTTAACTTTCACAAATTCTGTTTTGGTAACAAACCATATAATATAGTTTTCAACTCTTCTAAAATCAATAGTCATGTTCAACTGAAGTAGAAATTGTTTTTATGGTTTGGGGTTCTTTGCATTTTTAAAAATAACAGTGCCCTTAACTATTTAGCACTCAATTCTGTGACATACACACAGCTTCCAATTTCACCTGGCATAAAAGGAAAGCCAAAACGTTAAAATCAGACTGTTCAAGGCTTTGAAGGAACAGAAGCAGGCTACTCCTTCTCCTCCTTCTTTTTGATAGAAAAATTCCCTAATCAAAAGAAGTTTATATGTTGACAATCATGGCTTCACTATTATAGAATAATCTGTCCCAATTTTAATTGTGCTAAGGACCAAACCAATATAACAGCAAGAGTTCCCTCAAAACACTGAGTCTTAGGTTCTATTGTAAGACCTCTTACAAGTAAAACTCCAATTATTGAAATAATTCAACTTTTTATCTAGAGATGAAAACAAAATCATCTGAGGGGTCAAAACATACAATGTATTCCACATGCAAACACTGAATTATTAAAAGCCTTTTCCCCACAGTCATAGTTTTTTAAAAAGTGCCTTTTAGCTAAATACCACCAACTGATCTAATCAAATTATCTTAGAGATACTGTTAGTTACCCTTAAATGTTTTTGCGTTAACCTTGGTTCACCCTGATTTAGCCCATTTATATGAATATATAGATAATCAAAAACTACTCCTTTACTTTTTCTACTGCCTCAGAGCAACTAATGCTTCCACATCCATTTTTTAGTAATCCTGTCACATGTGTGATGCAGAAATAAAAATTATCTTCTGATATAGTCATGTTTTCCAATAAGTTAATTTCCTTATATAGTATTTACTTATTTACTGCATAAGCATCAAGGTTGCTTTCCAATCTAACAAATACTACTTAGTGACTTTCTTAGTGAGGGTGACCTTTTGAAAAATTCAGAAATGTCTCAAAAGTCAACTTTCATCATTTTTATCATCTAGTGTTTGGTTTCAGCTACTATTTCCTATAAAGGATCTTAGATGGCTGAACCCTAGAGCCAGATTCATTTCTGCACACACCCACTCTGCTCTCTGCAGGAAAGTCATATGGTTTTGCTGAACTCCTAGCAGCAAAACGAAATTACCTTCCACAGTTAACATGGGGTTTGTACCTTGTTCAGTGTCAGTTTAATATCTAGTTATTATACAAAAAGGCATACAGATCATGCATGGTTACAGAGCGACACAATAATGTAGCACAATGTAGACTGAGATTAATTTCAAAATAAGGAAGAGATTGAGTAATTATATAGAAGTAATATTTTACTTACCATAAGAATGTATATCTTCTACAAAAACTACAGCAAAAAGACAGTCTGGTAAATCCAAGATTTGTCAAAACTATGCATAAAATCCATAGTATTCAGGAAAAGAGGAAAGGTTTTACAGAAGTAGCAGTTCTAAAAATGTAAATTTTTCCTATCAATTATACATTAAGATACACATAGTAATTGAAAATATGCTACAACCAGTGTCTGGAAAAGCAGTTCTCCACTTCCTAAATTAATTTTCCCTCACATTTACTGTATAATGTAGCTGTTACTGTTACACAAGTACAATGAAGCGATGTCTAATTACTTTTAAACAAAGATAAAGGGATTTTCTCCCTCCAAAACAAGTTTTAAATATCAAAACTTATGCTGATAAAAATTCAAAACTTTCAGCTGTCTAAATATTTCAATTGAAAACCATTACAAACTACTCAAATGTCCTTTATATTCCAGGTATGCCAACCTCGTTATCTAGCATAGAATTCTTCTGAGATATTTCAGTCTCCCTCCTCACTGGATGGTTTTTTCTTACTGCTGGCCTCGTCTGTGTTTTCCTCGCTGTTCTCTTCACTATGCTGTGGTTGATTACTGTCTTGAGCATCAGATCCTCCACGTAGAGTATTTGAACCTGTTCGTTCTTTTTCTAGTTTTTTGTTTGATCATTTCCTCCCTTGGTCTTTGGTTTTATTTGCTTCCTTATGCTATCTGTGTTCGGCAAGAGATTTATTCAGCATTTGTGTGATTACGGAATCTCCTTCAACAATCAAAAACATGTTCTGAAATTTTTAAAAAATTACTCAAAATTTATAATCTTGATATGAGCAGGTGTATTAAGGCCTTGGATGAACTTGTTTCAGTCCAGATCACAATGCAACAAGCTGAGAAACACAGAGTATTGCAACGCTGAAAAGTAAAAACACTATTCAGTGTGAGTTACATCAGCATGGGAATGTCTACAATGCTGTATAACAAGTTTAAGAATAAGCAGGTTACTTCTTTCTTGGTGAAAAGGATTCTTCACACAACAGCCTGCCATTGCACACCACCTGCTGATCTGCAAGTTAGCTGCATGGAGGAAGCAATCAGCCAGGAGAAACTAGGAACAAACACTGACTGATACAATAAACAGCACGTGTCCTGAGAGATTTGTGACCAGTTACAGCACTTCTTTTAACACTTGTGATGCTGGGGATGTTATTTTTCCTAAACAAATAGAACATTTATGAATGACAATTTAAGTTCTGAAAAAAGTTGCAATATAAGTGTAACAATCAAATTTCACTTACATGTTCTAATGGAGAGAGCCATGTATTCACAGATGTTTCAAATTAACAGAACATTTAAATATCAATCATACTTAACATTGAAGATTAAGAACTAATATATTTGTATCAAATATCTGTGTGCATTAAATGACCATCCAAATCCACTGTGAAGGCAAACGTAAGCATGATTTTATATCCTGAAAATACCTGTCAGCTGACAGAGGGGAAGGTGATTCAGACACCATCTGTTCCATGGCAGGAAACTGTCAACTTGCATCTAAACTTTGCTACGGAAGTAATTGAAAGTTGACCAAGTATAGAATTCATTATCCCAAATTTAGCAGCATGGAAATATGAATGCAACCTACTGAATGTTAAATGCTAACTCCATATATATGTATATTTATTATGTCAGTGTACAAAGAATTAGGCAGAGTGCCAAAACTGTTTTATGGAGTATCAGTGAAGGGAGCAGAGAGTTGGTTGTGTTAGAATAAACAATTCATACACATCACCCAGGACCCACCAGGTGACTATACTGTTTTTGAAACCCCAGAAGATGCTTCAGTAAAACAATAAAAATGAGTTAGTGAAAGTAGCACTGGCATGGGTGAGTTCCGTTGTGGCTGTCCTTTGTGGACTATGATAGCACTGAACTACTTAAAATAATTAGTAATGACAGAATCTGGAATAGCAGGAGTCTTTGCGAAACAGGTAACTATCAGAGGGAGGATGAACATAATTAGCACAAAGAAAGCAAATTCAGAATGGTAATCAGTGAGCTAGGACTTGCATGAATTCTCAGGCATGCTTAATAGAGCACGGCATACCTAGGGGCAGCTGAGTATGTAATAGGAGGGTTACGGTTGCATAATAGAAGACAGACATGAGAATATCTGGATCCAAGGAGATTCACTGGGGTGCCTTTTGTTTCTACAACCAGTGTTGATACTCACCAGGCATTTGCAGTCCCTGCAACCTGAAAAAATATTAACCAGAGGTCTAGACAGTTAACTGACAAGAGTCATTTTACAAACCAAGGAAAAAAATCTAAAAAAGCACAAGTGCTTCTTAAGAGTGAGAGAAATGTAGATGCAGTGGAAGAGGATTATCCATGGGATCCACATTAGCCTTAGTACCAAATACACTGTACTGGTTACCTGTTGTACCCCTGCACCCCCATCCCTGTCACAGCCTAAGCAACCACTAATTTACTTTCTGCCTCTGTAGGTTTGTCTAGTCTGGACATTTGGTGTAAAGGGAATCACATCATATGATCCTTATGACTGTATTCTCTCACTTAGCAAAATGTTTTCAAGGTTCATCCATATTGTAGCATGTACCAGAATTTCATTCCTTTTTATGGCTGAATAATATTTATCTACCTGCCATTTTACTTTTCATTTCCTTTTGTCTCATGTCTTTTTGTCCCTCTATGCCTCCTTTGTTGCTTTATTTTGCATAAAGTAAATAATTACTGATGTCACATTTAAATTTAATGATATTTTCATCATTTTTTGAGTTATTTTCTTAGTGGTTGTACACCTTGCCAAATACATATTAGCTTATCAGAATCAGCTTCAGATATGCACTAATTTAATTCCAGTGAGATATATAAATATTACTCTTACATAGTTCTAGTTCCTATCTCTCTTTTCATGGTATTATTATACATATTATAGATATAAATAACATAAAGCCAATAATACAGTTATTAATTTATATAATTTTGTCTTTTCAAGAAGCTGAAAGAGGAGAACAAGTATATATATATTTTTTTATAAAGTGTAACTGTACCTTTTTTTAAACATTTTATTTATTTATCTTTAGAGGGGAAGGGAAGGAGAGAAGGAGAGAAACATCAATGTATGGTTGCCCTCTCACGTGTCCCCTGCCGGGAACTGGCCCGCAACCCAGGCACGTGCCCTGACTGGGAATCGAACCTCGATCCCTTGGTTCACAGGCCCACACTCAATCCACTGAGCTACACCAGCCAGGGTGAACAGGTATATTTTTATAGCCTTTATTATATTAACCTTCTTACCATTTCTTCATTTGTTCTTGTGGATTCAACTTACCATCTGGTATCATTTCTTTACTCCAGTAAATGTTTTCTCCCACAAGCACTCTCTCTGCTTGTCCCTCTTCCTAAGGAAAACTTAGGAAGAACACTAACCTGCTAACCTCCAGTAATTTCTAAGTATTCTATTATTTTCAGTAATACTGTGGGCATTGATTATTCCAAAAATTGAAATAAATAAATTTTAGCTCCTTAGAAAGGACTAGTTACTGAAGCCAGTGTTTGAAATTTTTTTGACCCCAAGTGGCTCCAGCCAGCTATTTCCTAGGTTCTTCTGGGCAGACTAACTGGCCTCCAGTTTAGCCCACACATCCAATGAATCTATTAATATTCTCCCAGTTGTCTTTACAACTACCTGTACTATTTTTGAGAGCACACTTAGGCTTGAACTTTTTCATCCTGGTTACAAATGAAATCAGTCCCTTTAGGAAAAAATTAGGAACTATCAATTAGGGTCTCCTTTTATCCCCAGGAAAATTTTCTGAGCCATAGCCCTGGAGCTGGACAATGGTTCACTTCTTTATGAGTGTCACCCTCCATTTTAGGTCTGAATGTTTAGTTGGGGGATAGAGAATTAGTTTCACATCTTCTCAGAGTACTTCTCCCTGCATGGAATTTGATGGGCTCAAGCAAAGACAACTGGGGCCTCAATATTCTCAATGGCTCTGCACCCATGGGAAAATCTCAGTACCATAAGTGCAAGGAAGCAAAAAGGAGCACTCTTAGCTGTACTCAGATCGACAACAGGTTCAGCTACCGGCAGCTGCAGGCAATATGAGACATCCTGCCACCTCCAGGAAGAAAACTTTGCTATTGGGAATTGGGGGAAAGGGGACCTTGGGTTGTTGACTGCAGTGATCTAGAGTGTCTGTCTCACTGAAGGGGTGGGGTGAAGAAGGTGGGCCTCAGTTCAAATACCATTTGCTCTCTTTGTTCTTACTAAATTTTAATAGATTTTCTTAAGTAAATATTTCTTAATTTTCTATATTCCTTTGGGATCATTTCCAGAGGCTTTAACAGGTTGGATTTTTTTGTTTTTATTCACTCGGGAGCAAATCCACAAAGCTACTCACACTATCATGTTGGAAGTACCTTCCATAAGTGAGGTAATTCTGAGGCATGTATTTTTACCATGTCCTGATCAGGATTTGGTAGCAGAATTAAATGCCATCCTTTATTGGCTGCTTTCCCTATCCTGTATCACTTTTCTATTCCTCTTCTTGTGTTCCTTGAGATTCTTAAATGAACTCCTTGCTCTTGAATCCTTTCTTCTAGTCTGCCTTTGGATGATGTGAAACAGAAATTTCAAGGATGTTGTTTACTTTTATGACTTCTGAAATTGAACACATGAAGATATAGAGGTGGAGAAACAATGGATAGGATACAGTTTATGAGAATATAGAAAGGGGATGCAGTCTGGATCACAGGTGCAAAGATCTAATTTAGTGGAGAGAATAGACATTGCCTCTACTATAGCAGGACTTCAGGAGAAAGAAGGAAAGAAGGTAGATGCATGTATGCATTTGGTGGCAAGAATCACACTATTGAGATGGTTTTTCCAAGGCCATCCATATACTGCTTGAAGTCTTTTAGCTTCATAGATGCTTGAACACCCTAGAAATATGCTTGCTTGCTAAAACATGCAAATGTTGACCCTAAGACTTCCTCTTCCTCAAACTTTCTTTGGATATGACTGCCAAAGTTTGTCTATGACTTCTCTTCAATATCACATCCAAGTCTAATTTAATATGGTTGTATTATTCATTCCTTAAATGCATTAATACAGTCAACCAGGTTATGATCAAGCCTTTTAGAAATGAGAACTATTTCTCCTTCTTCAGGTGTCCTTCATCACTGTACTGATTCTTTAACACTGATTTTAAAGTTTAACTTTCTAAGGGATTATTTACTTATAATTATTGTATGCAGTTTCTCACTGGAAATGCTAAATACTCACTAAATACATAATGAACAACACACAAAGTACTACAGAAGTTTAGAAAAGTGAGGTTATATTCAGTTAGAGATAGATCAAAGGAGACTCTATACAAAAGGCGGACTTTGATTTTGAAATGAACCTTGAATGATATAGGCAAAAGAAAAAAGTTAAGGGGGTAGTTTATGTAATAAGGTATGAGGAACACATAAGTACAATATATGTTCAAATAATCTCAGAAATTTTAGCAAGACAGATTTCTTAAACTTTAAAGAGAAACATCAGAGAATCAGTCTGTGTCACATTATAGAAGGCTCCGAAAGAGGATGTACTTACATTGTTAGACAATGAAGGATTGCAGAAAAGATAGTAATTTAGGAGTTTGTCTGATTTGAACTATGCTTTAACAAATGTTACCCAAAATCATGTAGTTCTGTCTCTGTTCTTACTAATGCCTAGTATATCACTGAGGCTACTAGCTGCCACATTAAGCATGGAGTCTTTCGTTACTGTCATCTGGAGTCTGGCATCCGTTTTTACTTCATATTACTCGAAAACAAATTATGATACTGGACAGAAGTTTCCAGAGACTATCATCTTTCCTGTATTGTTCCCACATAATGCTTTTTCAGTCCTAAAAGCATGCCTGCCTACTTTATGTGAAGTGTTTCTCTTCTTTTTTCTATTCAGCTTCTAGTTTGGAACTCTGTTATTATCTTTCTGCTTGGATGAGAATCCTTGTGCAGCTGCTTAAAAAAATCATGCCCATACCTAATGGACAGATTACATTCTCCAACTATATCGCCAGAGACATCACTACCAAATTTGACTTAAAATATAGAATGCCAGTGTCCACAAGCATAACTTTCTAAGTTATAATAAAATTTTGCATTTAACATATCTCTCTATATATAAGAAACTCATTTATGCTTTTTTAACCAGCAAATCTATCTATCTATCTATCTATATATATATATATTTTATTGCTGTTCAAGTACAGTTGTCTCAATTTTCCCTCCACCACTTTCCCCCACCCGACTCCCCTACCTCCCACCTCCCACCCTCACTCCATCCCCCCTTTGGCTTTGTGCATGTGTCCTTTACACATGTTCCTTGATGACCCTTCCTCTTCTTTCCCCTGTTACCCTCCTCTCCCCTCCCCTCTGGTTACTGTCAGTTTGTTCTTAATTTCAATGTCTCTGGTTATATTTTGCTTGCTTGTTTGTTTTGATGATTAGGTTCCACTTATAGGTGAGATCATATGGTTCATTTACACAATGGAATACTACACAGCATTTGTGCTTTTTTTAGTATAATTCATCCTCATAAGAATTTGGCAAATGAAGCAGGCCCATATAGGTATTAGGAACAGCTTGTGTCATGTATGATCATTTGGGTATAAATTCTTAGAGCTATATATATTGTGTGTATACACACACACAAACAACATAGCATATATATGTATATATGTGAAGTCATAGAAAGCACACTGTGTTTGAAACCTGAACATGTGGGTCTGAATCCCAATTCTTGCTGCTTACAGATTTGATAGACTTAGATAACTGACCTCTCTGAGGCTCTAGAGTATCATCTGCAAAAAAGACATATTGTGAAAATTATATAGAATAACAGAAATAAATATGCCTAGCATAATTCTTGTAATATTAGTAGGTATCTAAAGAATAATGCTGTTTCCTTTTTTCTCATCTACACCTGCCACTACATTTTAGACACTTTAATTCTGGAAAACAATAAGTATTTTACATTTGTCAAGAAAGCTAGACATAATAAATCAGAATTCAAAATTAAAAGCTAGCCATGAAATGCACATCCTGTTTCAGGTGATCATAATATAGTCTAATGTTTTTATATTAAAAACATTAGTAAGCTGGGACCTAGAAGTAGTTGAATTCTATTTCAGTTAGTACAGTAATGAATAATAAATGCAAATCACTGAATATTTTGTCCACATATGTAAGTCAGAAAATAGGATATCTACATATGCTCAAGGTCTAAAATTATGTGGTTTTCAATGTTTTAATACTATTAATTTCCTAGTAAAACATTTAAAAAATGAACTACCTTCAAAACACTTGTGTTTCAAAGAATGCAGAAAGCATGTTCAGTTTTCAACTGTTATCAAAGATGATGCTTGCCTTCCTCAGGCTTGTAACATAGTTCAAGTACTGTTTGTCATTTCTAGGAACCTAAAGAATATGGAGGTTCCCCAAAACTATATATAGTTTATATATATTTATATATAAATGTATAGCTACTTTACACATACTTACAGATATTTATACATCTACATATTTATAGATATTTATATAAATACTCATAGATATTTATAAATATTAAATATTTACACAAATATTTAATAATATTTATGTCATTTGCATTAGATATTATATATAAATATATGTGTTATACATATTCCCGGGTAAGAATTAAAAACAGGATTTTGGAATGATATCTGCACTCCCATGTTTATTGCAACATTATACACGATACCCAAGTTATGCAAACAACCTAAATGCCCATCAACAGATAAACGGATAAGAAAATATGTCATGTATATATGTGTGTATACATATACACACATATACAAATATATACATATACATATACACACATATACATAGGTTTTAGCCATGAGAATGAATAACTTCCTGTCATTTGAAACAACGTGAGTGGACCTTGAATCCATTACACTAAGTGAGATAAATCTGAAAGTAACATAAAGCACTTCTTTATGATATGATATCACTTACATGTGATAACTAAAAAAAACTTGTAAAAGCAGAGAGTAAGACAGTGATCACCACAGGATGAAAGGCAGAGCATAGTACGGATGTTGCTTGAGGGTGCAAACTTATTTCAACTGGTAAGAAATAAGCCCTAGAGATCTAAGGACTATATACTGAATATACACAGCAATAGTGTATTATAATCAGCAAATTTTCTAAAAGGCTAGAACTTAATTATTTTAACCACCAAAACAAGGATAATTATATAATGTGATGGGGTACTTATTATTGCTACAATGGCAATCATATTATAATATGACAAGGTCTTGTCCAGAAAAAAATCTAGCTTTTAGCCCTAGAGTTCTTCAATCTCATCAGATGTATCTTTTTATAATCATCCTTTGATACTCTATAGTAGGTCTTTTCAACACAAAAGTTTTTGAGTATTTGTTCATTTTCTTTTCTGAATTATTTTTATTCCTTTTTGAAATCCAAAGGGTTTATTTAGAGAATAGTCTTCATTCATTTTCTGTCTTCTTAGCATTTTGACAATAGCACCCTATATATACTTCTACTGAATTTAGTGTATCCTTTCAAAATTAACCTCTTAGGTATCTTCAGCTTGACTATAAACCCTGTTGAAAAAAAAAATGAATGCCTTATTCATTTTTGTGTTCTCAAAAACCATTTCTAAACTGAAATTAATATATAGTAAAAAAGATTAAGTCTGACACATAGGAAACTAAACTATGAAGTCTGCCTGGAAAATGTCAAGCTATTTTTAGTATAATGAGAATGGTTTGCACAGCATGGATGTAAGCTGTCATCCAAGGAGAGTGGACTGGAATGCACATGCATGAACAACAGTGACTTCACTGTACTAGTCAGTGAGGGTGGTAGATGACAGTGAGTGAGCATGTGTACTGTGTGGCCATGGCATTCAAAATGACTGAGTAGAGCAACAAATCTGAATCAAATTTTGCATTAAGCTTGAACATTCCTCCTTGGAAACTATTTGAATATTTCAGAAGGCTTTCAGGGATGATACCATGAGTGAAGCACAAATAAAAGTGTGGCACAAATGCTTCAAAGATGGTTGAGAATCTGTCAAAAGAGATCCACGTTCTGGAAGGCCTGCAAACAACCAGAACACCTGAGAATGTTGAATGTGTACAGGCTGCAACCAGCAAAGATTAGCAAATCACAGTACGAGAACTAGAAGCACATCTGGGCATCCCAAAAACTACTGTGTCCAAGATTTTGACACAGGCTCTTGGCATGAAAAGTGTGGCAAAATTCATTCTGCAGCTTCTGCTACCAGTGCAGAAGGAACATCATGCTGCAATTGCTAATGACTTTATTCAAACTTCTACCAATGAACCAGATTTCCTCAAGAAGTTTATAACAGAGATAAATAGTCTATGACTATGATCTGGAAACAAAGGCCCACTTGTCCCAGTGGGAATCACCTGGTTCTCCACACCTGAAGAATACCCAGCAAAGTCACAGTCGGACTATGACCATGTTAACTGTTTTTAATTGGGAAGGTGTTGTCCATCATGAGTATGCCCTTCCAGGTCTAACAATTAATAAAGAGTACAACCTCAATGTTTTTGTCAATTGAGAAATGCAATACAACAAAAATGGCCTCAGCTATGGGCAACTGGTGATTGGCAACTTCATCACGACAATGTGCCTGCTCATGCATCATGTCTTGTGCAGATGTTTTTGGTGAAATATCATTCAGGTGACCTAGCTCCCCTGTAGGCCAGACTCAGTGCCCTGCAACTTCTGGCTTTTCCCAAAACTATGAGTAAAATCACCTTTGACACAGTGGAAATTCCAGACCATCGATGAGATTCAGGAAAATACAATGGGGCAGCTGATTGCAATTCCAACAAAGGAATTTTGTAGAAATGCTGGGAGAACTGTGTGAAATCCCAAGGTGCCTACTTTGAAGGATACTGAGGCATCATTGTATTATACACAATGTTTCTTGTATCTTGTATCTTCTTCAGTAAATGTCTATGTTTTTCATGTTACCTTGTTAGATACATTCTGGAGGACCTTGTATATAAATATGTGAAATTACCATGTGTACCTCAAATATCCACAATGTTATATGACAAATATATTTTGATAATAAAAAATAGAGATGTCAAAAGATAAAAAGAAATATGTTTAAAAAACAAACACAAAATAGCAAAGAATGCATTTAAATCCAGTATAAAAGAAGAGAAGACTTTTCCATTTTCCTATTAAACACATGGTGATTGTATGTATTGCTTCTGATATCCACATTGTCCGTTTCAGAATATTTATTGTTACATGTTTTAATTACAATGTGGCCTAGTAATTATTGCTCTTATGAGTAATTACACAGTGAGATGTGTACTGTCTGATACTGTCCAGGGTTTGAGCCTGTGCAGAAAAATAAAAGCCTAGACTTCTCACAGTAGAAAGTTATAGTCATCTATGCACTCTTCAGGTCTTGTTATTAAATGTTCTCAGTACCCAGAAGTTCAGCTTTAACAATGTTTATTTTCTCCTCCATTTTCATAATGTAGGCAAACATGTCATTGTTACCAAAACATCAATTCAACATACCCCTTCTGTGTTAGCGTTCTCTGGAGAAATAGAATCAGTATGTGTAAATATACACAAGAAGATACGTATTACAGGAACTGGCTCACATGGTTTTGGAGGCTGAAAAGTCCCATGGTCTGCTATCTGCCAGGTGGAGAAGCAGGAAAGTTGATGGTATAATTTAGTCTGAGTCCAAAGGCCTGAGAATCAGGGGAGCTAGGGTTAAGTCCCTAGGGTTAAGTCCAAGTCCTAGGCTAAAGCCAAGAAATGGGGGGGGGGGTCATTGGTATAAGTCCCCTGAGTCCGAAAGTCTAAGAACCAGCATCCCTAAGGGCAAGAGAATGCAATACAACAAAAATGGCCACAACTATGGGTAACTGGTGATTGGCATCTTCATCACGACAATATGCCTACTCATGCATCACATTTTGTGTGGAGTTTTAGGTGGATATTTCAGCTCAAGATGAAAGAAGGAATTCACCCTTTTTCTATTCAACAAATTGAATGATGCCCACCCACATTGGTTAGGGCAAATATTTTTACTTTAACTGCTGAATACAATGCTAATCTCTTCCAAAAATCACCCACTAGATAAACCCAGAAAAAAAAATGTTTTACCAGCTTTCTAGACATCCCAGAGCCTAGTTAAGCTGACACATGAAATTAAGTATTACAACCCTCTCTAACCCATTTTTTTCCAGTTTTCCAATGTACTTAAGCAACCTTAAGTACATAGGTACTTAAGAACTCTCAGGAACTGACTGTTTTACTTTATCCATAAGCTTGGGTGTCTTCACTTTTCTTCTTATCCTGCTTAAGTTCAAGAGACAGTCACTGCAATAATTACATTGACTACATCTTCAATTTCTATCCTCATTTCTATCATTCACACATGCTCGTCAAAATCTTGCTGATTTCCTATGAGCTTGCATTCTAGCAGCTGAGGCTAGGATAATATCACACAGGCTGACATCACTATACAGTCATGATTTCAGGTTTGAGTAGTCAACATTGCCCATCAATCTTATTCAAATTTAAATAAGGTTGACATATATTCCTAATAATGACTTTTTCAGTACATTCCCTACCCTAATCAAAACTCTTACTCCCTGTATCTTTTTATCTTCCTTTCACCCAATGATCGCCATTAAAACTTTGTAAAGAACTTGAAACCATCAGATAAGAACTCACTTCATCTCGTCACTGAACTGCAAGCTTAACCCGATTCCTCACCAATCCTCCCTTTCTTCATTTGAGTTATAATGGGTGTGAAGGCTGGGGTGTCTTTTCTCTTTTAAGGCTATTGATCCCACTTATTATAGATCCTATTTTTCTCCATCTTCTCAGAGTCATAAGTCTACTACATCCTCTCTTTCCATAGGTTCATAAGCATTCAGACGTTCTCTGGTATCTCTCATATTAAAGGGAAACATCTCTCCTTCAATTCATTTTCATGTGCTTTAATAGTTTCTCACTCTCTTCAAGCCAAATTTATTGGGACAGATTTCTGTATATCCAACTTTGTCTCCTAAACCCTCATTGAATCACCTCTGGCTTCCTGTCTGGCTTCTAGCATTGCCATTACACCAAAACTGCTCTTACAAAAGGAGCAATATCTTCTGCTCGTCTCCTGTTTTTCACTTGAGTAATTCCTACTTAAACTCAGAGGGAGGATTTTAGAGTTCAGTTCCTCAATGATACTTTCCATAACATCATTTCAATTATGCTATCGTAGTACTCTGTATTTGGTCTTCTTGGAATTTTATTATAGCTTTTAATTCAATCCTTATTTAGTTCAAGGAGAATCTCTCCATGATGATACAACTACACAGAATCACTGACCCAGAAGCATTACTGAGTATTGAGAGTAATGCTACTAATACATGCAAATTTTGTGAAAAGAATTCTACTTTTTGCAACTACCCCTAAAGACTCACTCAACAGTGCAACTGCTCTAATCTCTTTTCTCACTCTTCTCTGCTGAAAACAGTCTAAATTATACCTCATGCAAATCAGCTATCCTTCTCACTTCTTATTTCATTACGTTGCTACCTCTTTATTAATAGGTATGCAAATCTACCTTTTTCTTGTAGCACAAATTAAATATCTTCTAAGAAAGGTAAAGGACTATAAAATCTTCAGTATTTCCTAATTTATAAACTTTCCAGTTTACCTAGTCCCGATCTTTCTTAGATCTTCTATTTATAAGTGATAAAATCAATTAATAAATGGTTGTAAAAGAGAACTAGCAATGACATTTTGGTCCACTGAGAATATTTTAAAAATGAAGAATGAGAATTGTTAGTAGAAAATATTTGTGCTTTTCTGTGGCTTTGAAAGTCTTTTTTTTTTTTTTTTAGAGATCTAAGGAATCAGAATTCCAGTGTCTTGATTTAATTTTTTTTTAAGCGCTAAGAAAAACTAAGTGTAATATGTGATTTAATTAGCACAGATTCTGTGTTATTCAGGTAAGACACACACTAACTGAAGAATATTAGGCATCAAATATATTTATAGACTTTTTCGGAGATTTTCCATCTTGACAAACTAATATTTTTTTCTTAGGAAGCCATTTTAAAATGCTATTTTTGAGTCAGTTTCATGGTCATTTTTTAAAAGCCATTAATACTCAAACTTTACTAAAATATTTCTCTATTTAAACAAGCAGATGCTGTCTGATTCAATATTTAAAAAAAAAAAAAACCTGTTTTTACCATGATTATCAGGTGGAGAAACTTTCACGTTTACCCACCACATTTCGCCACCCCTCTCTTCCCACTCGGCCAAGCGCCCAGTGTGCTTGTCTCATCGCACTTGTCACATCGACCCTCCAAATTCAGCCCTGCAGACCACCACCATCCTGGGTTTCCTGAGTCCCTTCCCTGCTCTGGATCTTTTAATAACACCTCGCCTTTTATAAGAGGAGCTTCTGCTCAATTCTTCAGGGTCTGAGCTTTTTATGCATGAATCCCCAGGGTGTTACTCATAAATCATTTTCTCCGAAATAATTTCTTGTGAATGTCATGCTCCAGGGAATAATGAAGAGAAAACAACATATTCATCTTCATTTTATGGGATAGATTTCCTTTGCTATGGATCTATAGACGTGGGTAACTAATTATTCTAAACCAGGGGTTAGCAAACTTTTTCTATAACGAATCAGCTGGTAAATATTTTTGGCATTGTGGGCCATATTGTCTCTATCATAATTACTCAACACTGCCATACTTAACTCTGCTATTATAGCACAAAAGCAGCTATCGACAATCTGTAAATTAATAACTGTGGCTGTATAACAATAAAACTTAATTTTAAAAATAATGCTTTTAATTGTAGTATACCAAGTTTGACACCTGTTTTAAACAGAAAGGCATACTGGCACACTAACAGAAAGGGAAAACAAGAAAACAATCCCGTTCACAAATGCTTCAAAAAGAATAAAATACCCAGGAATAAACCTAACCAATAATCAAAAGTCCTGTACTCAGAAAATAATAAGACACTAAAGAAAGAAATTGTAGAATATACAAATAAGTAGAAGCACATGGATAGGAAGAATTAACAGCATTAAAATGTCCATGCTACCCAAAGCAATTTATAGATTCAACACAATTCCTGTCAAGATTCCAATGATATATTTCACAGAACTAGAACATTTCAAAAATGTCTATGGAATCACAAAAGGCCCTAAATAGCAACAGCGATCCTGAGAAAGAAGAATGAAGTCGTAGGAATCATGCTACCAAAAGTCAAATTGTATTATAAGGCCATAGTAATCAAAACGGCATGGTACTGGCATGAAAACAGACACGTAGATCAATGAAACAAAATAGAGAGCCCAGAAATAAACCCACACCTTTATAGTCACTTAATATTTGACAGAGGAAGCAAGCACATGCAATAGGCTATAAATCATTTTTTCAACAAATGGTGTTGGGAAAAATTAGACAGATACATGCAGAAAAATGAAACTAGGCAACCTTTTTACACCACACACAAGAATAAATTCAAAATGGATCAAAGACTTAGATGATAGACCCAAAACCATAAAAATTCTAGAAACATAGACAACAAAATCTCAGACATTGCTTGTAGAAATTTTTTATCGGCTATATCTCCTCAGGCAAGGGAAAGAAAAGATTAAATAAACAAATGAAACTATATCAAGCTAAAAAGTTGTTGCGAAGCAAAGGAAATCATCAACAAAATAAAAAGACAACCCACAAAATGGGAGAACATATTTGCTGATACATCTGATAAAGGGTTAATATCCAAAGTTCCCAAAGTACTTGTAAAACTCAACACCAAAAAAAAAAAAAACACAAACAAAAATGGTCAAAAGACCTGAATAGACACTTCTCAAAGAGGATATATGGATGACCAATAGACGTATGAAAAGATGTTCAACATCGCTAATTATCAGAAAAATGCAAATAAAAACCACAGTAACATACCATCTCACACCTGTCAGAATGGCTATCATCAATAAATCAATAAACAGCAAGTGCTGACAAGGATATGGAGAAAGGGGTACCCTTAGCACTGTTAGTGGAAATGCAGACTGTTATAGCCCCTGTGGAAAGCAGTGTGGAGACACCTCAAAAAATTATAAATGGCTCTGCCTTTTGATTGAGTGATCCCACTTCAAGAAATATATCTGAAGGAACCCAGAACACTAATTCAAAAGAATGTAAGCACCCTTTGTTCATTGCAACATTATTTACAATCACCAAGATGTGGAAGCAGCCCAATTGTCCATCAGTAGATGCGTGGATAAAACAACCATGGGATGCTTACACAATGGAATACTACTAGGCCATAAAATAGAAAAATTTACCCTTTTGACAGTAAGGTTGGACCTGAAGAACGTTATGCTAAGTGAAATAAACCAGTCAGAGAAAGACAAATACCATATGATTTCATTCATATGTGGACTCTAATGAACAAACTGAGCTAACAAGGGAAATCCCCATTTCTCCAGACTCTCAGATGGAGAGCAGGCCGACTGCTGGTGGGGGACAGGAAGTTAAGAGGGTAGAGGGATTGAGCAAAAAGGAAAAAAGACTCATGGACATGGACAACAGTGTAGTGAATTCTTGGGGGCAGGGGGATTTAAGGGGACTAAAAGATAATGTAAAAAAACATAATAAAGATTTAAAAAATAAATAAGTAATACCCCTTTACATCTTTTTAATCATCTGTTATATGAAGATTGTATCTCCCACCTTGAACTTGCTCTGTGAAGATTAAATGAGATAAAGAATGTGTGTAAAAATTTAAACAAAAATATTCACAACCATGAAAACAAAAATGGTAAAAATAACATTTCTACTTTTGTGAATAATAACCATTATTATTTCCATTTCTATTGATTTTATTCAGACTCGGTTCCATGCTTAACCTAGGATGGTTTGTGTCTATATAAACTAGATAATTTTAAACTGCCAAAGGACAAAACACATCTAATGTGAAAAATTTAATTAACTATTTGAGCAGTCATCATCAATAAGTAATTTGAACAAAACATGAAAGTTTTATTATGTAATCTATTATAGCTTGCATTCTGCAAACCAGACTTTTGAGTTATTACAAATTTCATCTTGAAAACCAGTCTCAATAAGATAGATGACATCCAATACAAATTTGCAAAATTTCTGATATAATTATTCATTGAGATAATCCTTAGTAATCTTAAGTAATATTCTATTACTTAAAAAAAACAAAAATTAAAAAAATAAAAAAAACAAAACCAGAGGCTAACAAAGAAAACATTATTAAAATCTGATAGTCTGGATTAGTTTTATTATTCTCTTTAATTTCTTGTATGCTTTAAAAATATATTAATCTACAGAAGGAAAATGATAGTATAAAAAAGTGTAAAAGCAATAGTATTTTCCACACATTTTTTAAATAATAATGATCAATATATGAGATCTATAAACAAGGTATCAGTGAGTGATAAATAGTTTGAGTGGCAAATGGTTTATGCTCTAAACGTTATCAAACAATAACACACGCCTACCCCAAATTTTCACTAAGGCCAATCCATGTCCCACACCCTGTAGTATTCAAATCTGTCCAGGAAACAGATGTTGATCCCCAAACTCTCAGTCTGTGCAGTAATTTTTATGAGTGGTGACAAAACAAAGGTTGCAGCCCACCAGAAATAAGAAAATAAAGAGTGGTGGTACGGTGAACAAGCAAGGAGCATAAGGATATCTGTGCCTTTACATGGCTCCACATGGCATTCATACTTTGGCATGGATCAGACTTGAATGTTGTCACAGAAAACTGATAAAACAGTGATGACAGGTTAGAGGATTGTTTGAGAACATTGCAAAGAAGATAGCAAAAGAGATATGATAGGGCCATATGATGGAGATCCATGAATTCCATCTTGAGGATATCAGACTTGTAAATTTTGTTTGATCAAATTAAGGTTACTATACATGTGCATAATATTGTTAAACAGCAAAGCTGAGGTAATTGCAATCATTTTGAGTTGCAGAGGGTAAGGGGGAGGGAGATAACAGGGAAAGAAAAGGAAGGGTCATCAAGAAACATGTATAGCCCTGGCTGGTGTAGCTCAGTGGATTGAGCTCAGGCCTGCGAACCAAAGGATCATGGTTCAATTCCCAGTTAGGGCACATGCCTCAGTTGCAGGCCAGTTCCCGGCAAAGGGACACATGAGAGGCAACCATACCTTGATATTTCTCTCCCTCTCTCCTTCCCTTCCCCTCTAAAGATAAATAAATAAAATGTTTAAAAAAAGGTAAGATTATTACAAAAGAAAAAGGAAAAAAAGAAACATGTATAAAGTATCCATGGACAAAGCCAAAGGGGAGGAGTGAGGGTGGAAGGTGGGTGTGATGGGGCGAGGGAAAATTGTGGTAGGAAAATGGAGACAACTGTACTTGAACAACAATTAAAAAACATTTTAGAAAGTGGCCATACATCTCAAAGCAGCCTTAGATTTAATGCAATCCCCATCAAAATACCAAAAGGCATTCTTCATAGAAATAGAAAAAACACCATCTTAAAAAGTGTGAGAAACCACAAAAAAACTTGAATAGCCAAAACATCTAGAGACTAAAGAACTAGATTGGAAGTATAACACTTCTTAATTTCAAAATATACTATAAAGCCATAGTAATAAAGCACAGTATGGTACTGGTGCAAAAAACGAAATACATAAACTATTGGAATATAAGAGAGCCCAAATTAAATCCTGGCAGATACGGTAAACTAATATCCAACAAGGTAGACAAGAATATCCAATAAAGAAAGGAGTTTCTTAAACAAATGGTGCTGGGAATGTTATAGAGCAACAGAAGGTTCGATATGTCTGCCACCTTATGGAAAGATGTCTCTCAAAGCCAGAGATTTGTGAAAAGGAAAGGAAATGTTTATTTAATGCTATACAGAGTTAAAGTAGCCACCTAACGTCTCCATTAAAATATCAAAGTTCCTTTAGGATACCCACAGATGCCCACAGTGCTTCCTATCTCCCTCTGCCCTAATTCAGGGTACCACAATCCGTAATTCAGGAAGAGAAGCACACGTCTGGTATCCAGGCTCTGACACCATTCAGCTGTGTCGTCCAGGCAGGATCTCTAATTAATCCAAAGCCATGTGGCACCTTCCCATGGCCTACTGGCAAGAGTCCTTTCTCCCTTCTTCCAGGCAAAATCTCTCTTACTTTCAGGCCACGCAGCCAAAGGGAGCACCCCAAAGCCATGGGGTCCTTCTTCTACCAAAGCTGTGGGGAAGGGGTCCCCACTCTGGCAAAACCTCGTGGCTCTCCCTCTTCACCAAAGCTGCAGGGGTCTGCACTCTGGTGAAACAGCATGGAATCTCTCCCTCTGGCAAAGCTGTGAGAGGGTCTCCACTCGGGCAAAGCCGAGTGGCAATTCTCTGCTAAAGCCACATGGTGATTTTCACTCATAGGGCTGTGGGTCCTGCACTCTGGTGAAACCGCATGGATCTCCCTTCAATGGCTGCCGCGCTTGGGTTTAAATCCCCGTGCCAATCCTCCTCTGCAGCCCCATTTCCGACTCCTCCTACAATCAGTTACACCTGCCAGCATTCTTGTATATTTCCAAGGTTATTGGAATGCCATCATGAGTCTGGGCAGGTGTGTCCCCATTTTCTGGAGCCAATCTTCTCCAAGCTCCCACGCAGGTGCTGTAACTTGGGGTTCCTCCCCCAGTCACGTCTTGGGGGGAGTCCTTTCCATCCCCCTGTCTCAGAGCATGGCCACAGCTGTTTAACATATCTATGAAACCAGTTAAAGGTTATAGATATGTTAAATGACCATTCTGGAGGTTATCTGCAAAACTGTTGCTATGCAAAACAACTCAATGGCCCTGCTCCATTTGTCCCTTCCCCCAACTCACACCTGAGGGGGAAGGGGTGAGGATATCTTATATGTCCCTCTAATATTTCCTGGACACCCTGAGTTCTGGGCCCCATTCCAACTCTCTTTTTGGGGCCCCCCTCTTGGCTGCACCGTTACAGGAAAACTGGAGAAACACCTGTAAAACAGTATGATTGGACTCCTCTCTCACACCACTTATAAAAATAACTTGAAATGCACCAAGGATTTACATATAAGATCTGATACCATAAAACTCCTAGAAGAAAACCTAGGGAAGAAGTTCATCAGTATTGGTCTTGCCAATGACTTTTTGGACATGACACCTAAAACACAAAAAACAAAAGCAAAATTAAACAAGTGGGACTAAATCAAACTTAAAAGCTTCTGCACAGAAAAAGAAATAATTAGCAAAATGAAAAGGCAGACTAAAGAGTAGGAGAAACCTTTTTAAACCCAAATGTCAAATAAGGGACTAATATCCAAAATATATAAATAACTAAAAAAAAAATAAGAACAAACAATATCATTAAAAATGGGCAGAACAATCAAATAGACATTTTTCCAGAGAGGACATCAAAATGGTGAACAAATACACAAGAAAACACTCATCACTAATCATAAGGAAATGCCAATAAAAATCACAATGACATCTCAACTGTTACAATGGTTATATCAAGAAAACAAGAGACAGAGGGTAGTGACAAGGATGTGTCCAAAGGAAACCCTTATGCACTACTGCTGAGAATGTAAATGAATCCAACCACTATGGAAAACAATAAGGAGCTTCCTCAAAGAATTAAAAGTGGATCTACCATACAATATATCAATCCCAATTCTGGGATATACCCAAGGAAAGGAAAACAGGAAACTGACAAGATATGCATACCCGTGTTTACTGCAGCACTGTTCACAGCAGCCCAAATAGGAAAACAACCCAAATGATGGATAAAAAAGGTATGATGTATACACGATATTCATATATATATGAATATTCATATGTACATGAATATTATTCAGCCATGAGTATTGAGGGTATCCTGCCATTTGCATCAACATGGATGGACCTTGACATAGAGAAAGACAAGTACTTTTTGGCATTACTTATATGTGGAAATTGAGAAAATCAAATATGTAAAAAGAGAGAAAAAGAGTAATTATCAGAGGATGGAAGGTGGGGGGATAATATTGATGGTGTTTAAGAGTACAAACATGTAGTGAGTACTAAAATACCTATAGAGATTTAGTGTATAATTTATTGAACATGGACAATAATACTGTATCAAAAGTATGTAATATAGCCCTGGCTGGTATAGCTCAGTGGATTGAACGCGGGCTGCAAACCAAAGGGTCACCAGTTCGATTCCCAGTCAGGGCACATGCCTGGGTTGCAGGCCAGGTCCCCAGTGGTGGCCACGTGAGAGGCAACCACACATTGATGTTTCTCTCTCTTTCTCTCTCCCTTCCCCTCTCTCTAAAAATAAATAAATAAAATCTTCAAAAAATCAATTGACCATATATAAAAAAGTATGTAATATGATAAGTATCATTACAATAACAACCATATTACCATATGCAAATATATCAAAGCAACATGATGTATAACTTAAATTTACACAATGTTACATGTCAAATTTATCCAATTTTTTAAAAAAGACTTGGAGAACTATTATTTCCATGCCTTCCTAGGTCTTCTTATACAGTGACCTAATGACCATTCACGAAATGTTTCATGGACTACACCATTAGTAGTTAAAACAATATCTGTGAAACACACAGGACCAATTAAACTGAAAATGTTTTCTTCAATCACCTCCCTTGTGAAAATTAAAAAGTTTGAAACTAGTTCCAGTAATGTGAAAAACCCAATAAAGGCTCACAAAGGAAAGTATTTTCTTGTGATAATCCCTAGATGCTAGAGTATGAGGTTGGTGACTCAGAAAGCCAAGTCCTTTGGTGGAGTGTGGCTTTGAACTTGGTCGAGGGCTAACAGGACAGTATTAAAATCCATGTGGTGATGAGAACTCAAGTGCGCACTTCTCCCATTCCCATTACATGCTGTTCCCCTCATTTCAAAAACATTTTCTTCACAACTTTCTTTTCCCCTGGAAATAATTTCTTTGCCGGAACCAAATTTCTAATTGTTCTACATTACTCCATTTCAAAGTACTTTGAGAAACTGAGAAGTTAAGGACTAGAGATTGAGAACAAAGTAGAAAATCTAAATTAAACAATCTGTTCAAACCCAGCAGGTTTATAGCTTTGTGAACTGCATCCTTTGAATCCAAAACTCATCAAATACCCACATACCTAGCCCTGCCACTATATCAATAACCAGTAAGAAATGATGTATAACAAATTTGTGTACAAATTACTATAATAAGCAGATTAAATATCAATTTGAATGCTATGGTTTTACGTTGGTTTTAATTACTTCTTGTTGTTATTTCCATGAATCACATGAACTCTAAGATTACAAGGTAAATATTTTCACTTTAGTGTATTTACAAAAAGAAAAATAAAGTCCTTACATTTATTTTTTGTTTGTTTGTTTACCATGTAAGCACACTACAAGCACTGCCTAGTATTATTTGAGGTCATGAGAAAATAATATCAATGATAAGAAAAAAAACAAAAAGAACAGCATAAGTGACTTTTATACAAGGTTTACTTTCAACCCAAGTTTTTGTTCCTTTAATTCAGCTAGTGTTCTCAATTTTTGTATGCCAATGGTTCCATTTGACTTCCTACAGTAAAGCCAGAGTTTGAAAATAATCAGATAGAGCATTGTGCAATTTAAAGTCCTGACAACAAGTACAGAAATGTTGTTTTATGCTTGAGGGAACTGTGCATATCCCATCTGCTGCATTGGCAATTCCTGTGAAGCCTGTCAAAGCATGCATCTCCGAAGAAGCAAGAAAATGAAGAGGGAGGCATTCTCACAACCACGGGACTGGGGGTCTAAGAAACCACAGCACTCAGTTTGGACATTATTCAGATTAATAATTAGGCCCATGTGATATATGTTAGGTCTACCTACTGACCCCAAATCCCAAAGCGAGAATGCCATGTAGAGGAGGGTTTTTTATTATTATTACATCACTGTGCCTTTCAGTGCAGCTTGAGTTAAGAGGAAAATTGGAACCTCATGCTGCATTTGCATTGTATTGTGTGACACATCAAAATAACAGAAATAAAATAGAAAAGGCATCTAATGGTATTTTGCCAAAACAATCTGCAATATCATGGTTTCATTCTATCTATAGATTTATTCCCAGAACAGCACAAAATGTATCTTTGCCTGCTTATTCACAGAAGAATAAAAATTCACTTACAATGCCCCAAGCACCCAGAGTTTGACATAAAGTAAAAGGCCCAACAGCGCCTTTTTGAATAGGGGAAAGATTCTCTATACGTATAGACCACCCTCCCAAAAAAAGTCTGAATTCATGATCACATCTGTCCCCAAAGATACTGAATAAGAGATTTTGGATTTGTACTTCTATACAGGCCTTACAGTGAGCTATTTCTGAAACTAGATATGAAGGAAGAAAATAAATTATTCATGAGTTATATAAGTGAGTAATCTGCCCCTAAAGAATGGCTTTTAATAGTGAGAATCATGCTTTATTCTAGAGGGCTATTATCATATTTTTGAGAGACATATTTCACATGTACAAAAATTACATATTTGGAAGTTAATCACTAGAGCCTATAACTGGAAATTATTTTATATGGAAAATGGAGCTCTACTCATAACATAGCAGAATGGACCACTGTTAGAGTAAGCATATCATCACAAGAGCACATCATTCTTACTAGCTGCATATCTGATGTGTAGATATTAATTATTCTTTAAATCATAACCCAGGAAATTGATTCTTATAGTATTCATCTTTCAGTTCGGCCATGAATTAAATGCAACTGAGTGTTTGCAACATTTAATAGAAAAAGCCTGATTTAATAAATAGTTTGGCTATCGTGCTGACAAAAAAAAAAACCTCAATAAATTATATTTTATGAATACACAGAATATACACATGTATTGTAAGAACTGTAGAACATTGTATTCCAAGTCAAGGTACTGAACATATTCACACAATGCACAAAACGTTTAATGAACAGCAATTTGTGACACATTTGGAAAGTGAGAATGTAAAAAGACCATATATCCCTACTTCCTTCCTGAGAAAGTTGAGCCAGGGATTGAGTGCTGGCCAATGGGATAATGGCAGAAGTGAAGTAAACATTTCCAAACCTCGTGATTGAAAACTCCCTGAAAATCTTACAACTATGGTGACTTTGGAGGCCATGTGTTCCAGATGGCCTGGCTGCAAGATAGAGAAGGGCCAGCCAACCTTTATGAGAGTTTACAGGAGTGAGAAATCTTTGTTATGTGAAGGCATTAATGTTCAGGCTTTTTTTCCTGCTACATAAGAAGCCTGTTCCACATAATTCAAAGAATTTCTCAAAATGCTTTAAACTATTTTTAACACACTCTCAAGCTTCTACTGCAATAGTGATATTTGCCTTTAATAATGAGCAATTCATGAATTTCCAGGTTTTTTTCATGTGCAATTGTTCTCTGTTTAGTTTTTTAGGTACAAGGTAGTTGGGGAAAGAAGCTTATCTTGGCTTTTGAAAGTTTACCTAACAGTTTTCAAACAAAGACCAAGCTGAAAGAATAATGCTTGTTTGGTTGATCAAAAATGCTTTAAGATGGAATTGAAAACTATCCAAGGAATCTTTCAGTTGCTTAAACTGCCTGTCCATAGGAAAATATCTCAGTGGCCTCCTAAACTACTTTATTTATACTTTACTGAGAACACAGAAGTTAAAGATTAATTTTTTATGCTGTTTTTAAATACTATTTGCTCATTTTTATCACAGTTGATCCAAGAACATGGAATATTTTCAAACAAGTTGTTTTTTTTCTTTTTGCTGTAATTGAATCGGTGTACATTCATCAGATAGAACCCACATCACATGGGCCAGTGTCATTCCTATGTAAATTATTTCCAAAGGTATTTCTGAAAGTGTTGTTTTAACACTATACAATTTATAGAAGCAAGTTCTCAAGAACTATCTAATATGCTTTTTTTCTAAATTTTCAGCTGCAACCAAATGCTGCAAAGGAGCCTCCTGCCTTCCTGCTACTTAAATACTCAAATAAGCTACTCAACTGATCAAAGGATTATGTTAGCTAAGGGAGATGGTATATTTTATATGCCAAGTAGTTTTGTTTTACATAATAATAGATTTTGTTTATTTTAGTTCCTGTAGCTCACAACCAGGAATACTTAGGATAAGTTCAAGAGTTGTTGATTTTTTTTGTTCCTTTACCTTGCTCCTCAGCTGCTTGATAATGCCTGAATCAACTCATTCATGGGAAAGCTCTGAGAGAGTTTTTAAAACTATATTAATAAAGTAGCACACCTGCTTTCTATAATCTCTCTGTTCACAATTCATTGTGCAAATTTAGAAAATTGACCTATTTTCTCTATTCTGTAACCTGGGGATAAAATGGTTTATTTCAAGTCTAAAATGATTTAGCTATAGATCATTGAGTAACTATTTTCTATTTTTGTTAAGATTGAAAAAGAAAGGGTTTATCTTCAGCATGAAACAATCAAGGTTAAATTTACTGCAGTGTAGCATTTGTGAATTGAGAGGTAGATTGTAAGGAAAACTTTAAAATCTAATTTTTTGATTATTTTTAAAAAGCAGAAACTCTTGTCTTTAGAATTGTATAGGTGTGATCTTGCTAAATTAGGAGAACATTCAAGATATCTTTCCATTCTGGTTTCATAGTCCTAACAAGCAAGTAGATTTTTTCCTTTTCTTTTTCAAAAATATATTTTATTGATTTGCTATTACAGTTGTAGCATTTTCCCCCTTTCCCCCCTCCACCCAGTACCCCCATTTCCTCCAGCAATTCCCCCCTTAGTTCATGTCCATGGGTTATGCACATAAGTCCTTTGGCTACTCTGTTTCCTATACTGTTCTTAACCTACCCCTGTCTATTTCTGTACTTACTAATTTGTTCTTCTTAATCCCTGCTCCTTTTCCCCCATCTTCCCCCTTTCCCCCCCAAAGTGATAACCCTCCAAATGATCTCCATACCTATGATTATGTCCCTGTTCTGCTTGTTTGCTTAGTTTGTTATTTGGATTCAATTATCGATAGCTGTAAATTTATTGCCATTTTAATGTTCAACATTTTGATCTCCATCTTTTTCTTATATAATCCCCTTTAGTGTTTCATATAATAATAGCTTGGTGATGATCAATGACCCAGGCAGAAATGAAGGTTGCATTAAGTGAAACAAAGAAAAATCTACAGGGAACCAACAGTAGAGGGGATAAAGCCAAGAATCAAATCAACAATTTGGAACATAAGGAATAAAAAAGCATTCAATCAGAACAGCAGGAAGAAAAAAAGAATTTTAAAAAATGAGGATAAGCTTAAGAACCTCTGGGACATCGTTATATGTACCAATATCTGTATCATAGTGGTGCTGGGAGGAGAAGAGGAAGAGAAAAAATTGAAAACTTATTTGAAAAAAAAAATAATAATAATGGCCCTGGCTGGCATAGCTCAGTGGATTGAGTGCGGGGCCTGTGAACCAAAGTATCGCAGTTCGATTCCCAGTCAGGACACATGCCTGGGTTGCAGGCCAGTTCCTGGCAAGGGACGCACAAGAGGCAACCATACATTGATATTTCTCTCCCTCTCTCCATCTCTCCTTCCCTTCCCCTCTAAAGATAAATAAATAAAATGTTTAAAAAAATAATGAAAGAAAACTTCCCTAATTTGGTGAAGGAAATAGACATACAAATCCAGGTAGCACAGAGAGTCCCAAACAAGATGGACCCAAACAGGACCACACTAAAAGATATCATAATAAAAATGTTAAAGGTTAAGATAAGGAGAGAATCTTAAAAGCAGCAAGAGAAAAAGCAGAGAGTTACCTACAAAGGAGTTCCCATAAAACTCTTGGCTGATTTCTCAAAAGAAATTTGCAGGCTAGAAGAGACTGGCGAGAAGTATTCAAAGTGATAAAAAGCAAGGACCTACAGCCTAGATTATTTTAATCCTGCAACATTCTCACTTAGAACTGAAGGACAGATAAAGTGCTTCCCAAACAAGGTAAAACTAAAGGACTTTTTTTTTTACCTTTTCATGAAATCTGTAGTACTGTACTTTTTAACTTTATTGTTTATACTATTACAGATGTCCCCTTCCCTCCCCCCATGGGCCACTCTCCCCACCACTCCCGGCCATCCCTCTGGCCATCACCACACTGTTGTCTGTGTGTATGGGTTATGCGTATATGTCCTTTGGCTAATCCCTTCACTTTCTTTCATCCAGTCCCTTCTCCCCACTCCTTTCTGACAGCTGTCAGTCTGTTCCATGTTTCCATGCCTCTGTTTCCATTTCATTCATCAGATTATTTTGTTCATTAGATTCCACATATAAGTGAGATTGCATGGTATTTGTCTTTCACCAATTGGCTTATGTCACTTAGCATAATAATCTCCAGGTCCATCCATGCTATTGCAAAAAGGTAAAGTTTCCTTCTTTGTATGGCTGTGCAGTATTCCACTGTGTAAAACTACCACAGCTCTTTTATCCACTCATCTACTGATGGGCACCAGGGTTGTTTCCAGATCTTGACTATCGTAAACAACACTGCTATGACCATAGGGGTGAATATAGTCTTTCTGATTGAGTCCCACTAGTACTATGCTAGAGGCTTTGGGTTTAGCCTCTTTTTTTTTTTTACATCAATTGTCCCAGCAATGAGACTAAGACATGTCCCTCCTCCCCCACCTTTTGTTCTTATTTTTACCTTTAAAGTTAAGGAAGTTACCAAGATGGTCTTAAATCTTCACTCAGCTTGAATAAATTTTAGACAAGCTTTCTCTAGTCTCTAATCTCCTTCACCTCCCTCTCACCCCAACTCTAGAGAATCCGGATGGCTTAGCCTCAGAGGTCTCCTCCTCCCTTTTCTTAGGGCATTTACTTTAGAAAATTGAGAATTGAAAATTAGTTCCTTTCCCCTTTGAGATGTAATTTTTTAAGTGTCTTGTCAGTTTACAACCTAGGAATGCCTTTCCTTTGAAGGATTGGAAGACAGAACCCCTATCTCTCCATCTCTACGGAAAAGTAGGAGCCTAACTTCATGGATGCCTTGTTTCAAACTCTAAAACTACTTTCCATCACAAAGATTTGAGAAAGTTTCCTTTTCATTTGAGTAAAGCCAGTTATCAAACAATAAAATTCTCTTGCCCTTTGTTTCAGTGTTTAGCTTTGGACTACATTTTGGTCCCTCTCCCCTACTGTGATAGTCTTGAATGAAGTCACCATTGCTTATTTCACATTGTCCAGTGTAGTTTTCCTTTAACAAAGGTTACTAAATAGTCTCCAAGGCCTTTTTGTCAATTTTTAAATTTTATGTTTCTATGAAAAGTACCTTTGGTTTCAGTAGAATTCAAAGAAAGTGATAGCTATTTTAAAGAATATAAATAGAGTATGGATGGGGCTGCAAAATTATAGAAGTTCATCTGCCCACCTATATTCACTAGCACTCAGCCGCAGACTAGACAATATCTCTCATGGTGTAATAGTCTTCCAAATCCACTCCTAATGTTATGTAACACTGTGACATGCCTTCAAGACTGAAAGCCAAAATTTGCTGTCATCACTGGCACTACTTTATTTTTTCTTCTATCATACATTTTCAGAATCATGAATAAATTTTTTATTCATAGATATGAGCAATTTAAAAAAAAATATTGTATTTTTTCCATTACCATTTGGTCCCTTTACATCCCACTGCCCCAGCAATCACCACACTGCTGTCCATGTCCTTGAGTCCTTTTCCCTTTTTGCTTGATCCCTCCACCCTTTAACCTTCCCCACCACCAGCTGTCAGCCTGCTCTTTATGAATGCCTCTATTTTGTTTGTTAGTTCAGTTCGTTCATTAGATTCCACATATGAATGAAATCATACAGTATTTGTCTTTCTGTTACTGGCTTATTTCACTTAGCATAATGTTCTCCAGGTCCATCCATACTGTCTCCAAGGGTAAAATTTTCTTCTTTTTTATGGCCGAGTAGTAACCCATTATGTAAATGTTGTATAGTTGTTTTATCCACTCATCTATTGATGGACACTTGGGCTGCTTCTATATCTTGGTGATTGTAAATAATTATATGAGCAATTTATATTTATATTAAAAATAACTCACATCCTAAGAATATAGAGGGATAAAATAGTTGCTTTCCTATATTCATAAAAGAACAATTTTTCTTCAGTTAAAAAATAGAATTGACTGCCACATTATTCATTGCGTTTTTTTCCTTCAAAATTCACTGCTTTGAATTTACCAATACTTTGTCTCAATTTTAATAATATCTCCATCATATAGTGCAAATATTTGTTGAGTTAATATATGAGTGAGTAAATGAATGACTAGGCAATTTTGTGACCATTTTTTATTATAGTATATCTTTCTGTGTTGATATGTGCCAATATAAATATCTCATATTCTTTGTAAGTACATTCCTTGTGTACTTTTTAAATTGTTATAGAGATGGAGATCATTTTTTAAATTTGTTATAATTTAAAGTTCTGATAAAATACCATTCTTAAATATTATAGTCATCATATAAATAATCTTGTAAAGTTTTACATGAAAGTATTTTTAATGTTGAGTAATATTAGAACTATGACCCTCACAGATAAAGAAACAAAAAGAAAGCCTGTATAAAAATATTAAATAGTATATCTTCCCCATCATTAATCACCTCACAGACTTAATATTATTTAATGACATGTCTTACCTCACAAGCGGTGCTATCCTAGGGCAAGAAATAATTTTTGTGATTCATAACAAGGAACCCTGCAGTTTTGTTCAGCGGTTATCTAGAGATTTGAAACTACATAGCTTTGTGACAGTGTAATGTATGATTCACGATGGAGACAGCAGTACGGGAAGATTTGAGGAAACTTAATTGACTGGAACTGCAGGTGACTTACTACAGTGTTCATTACATTCCCCCCAAAGGCATAGTTTTCAGCTGCCTAAAAATTCACGAGCAGTGATATAACTACAATACTATAAGGTGCGTGTTGGATGCCAAATGGTCTGAAGCACTGCTCGAAGAAGACCTGGGCAGAGGTCAAGATCTTCTGAAGCCTGCCTTGTCTCCCTTGCAGGTCTGGCACAGCTCTCAGGGCAAGAACGATATGAGGGAATGTGTGATGGGGAAGAGAAGGCACTCAGCATTCTCACAGTTTATCTCTTTCTCTGTTCTCTCTAGGAGCAGAAAGAATAAAAGAGGGGAAGGCATTCTGTAAGCTAGAAATAAAGGAATCCTTATGCACTTGGATCTCTGAAGCAAGTTACCAAGAAATTTAAAATATTAAAATTGCATCAAAATAGCAACTGCTTTTTTATTTAACTTCATTAATTTACCTTAAATCACAATCTGAAAGCAAAAAAGGGAATAAAAATATGATCCTGGCCACAAGCAGAAATGGGAATTCAAGAAAGTAAATATAAGAGATGAATAGAGGAAAAGTTATAGTAAATGATTTATACCCTCATGAACAAGCCTTTGTTACTGGATTTTTTCACTACTCTAATGATAAATGATTTAATGATTGCAAAATTAAAGGCTTTAAGTCTGTGGCCTCCAAACTGAGGTATTTTTCTATTACTGTGAATTATCAGAAAAGACAACTTTTCTTTAATCATTAGGGATTCTAAAGCAGCTTTATTCTTCATAGGCCAGGTGAACTTAAATTTGAATATTGTCTGATTAAGTATTTTAACTCTCTGAAGTACTTTAATCTCTGAAATAGCTCAGTCTAGCCAGGACTGGGTGACTTGAGTGGGGGCCCCAATGACTCCAACCTCGCTACCTGCTTCCCCTACAAGTGCAGCTATCTCTTGTTGCCACAGAGGCTATGGTACTGCAAGTTACAGTTAAGTCTCCCCTGCCATCCTAGGCCCCTGTACAAAACCTAATCCCTACAGCACTTTCTCAGGGGCTCTACATTTTTCAGAACATTTCTGATACTCAACAAGGATGCTAAACAGTGACTTGAAAATATCATATTCTAAAACACTACATTGAATTGTCACTACACAGCATAAATGATCTCCACTTCTCACGGTAATCTTGTGCTGTAATTTTAAACTACCATCCCACTGAACATTCGGAATATCATGGTGGTGTCTCCGTGTGGCCCCAGAGGTAAGAAGACATGGGGTGAGTGGGGAAAATCCTGGGCAGAGAAAGCTGTTTCTCTTACCTATTTTGTGTACTGAGCTTTTGAATACTATTTTAATTATCATGTTTTATATTTAACAAAATAGTTTGAAACACATTCTGGTGTATACAAGGAGAAATGTTAAGTGAATTATATTGATACCAGATGTATTGGCAATTGTGTTACAAATTACATTTTCTCTCTCCAAATGTCATTACAATATTTATTTTATTGCAATCTTGAATAAATTATCAGTTGTTCTAAGAATTTTTTAAAATAGAGTTCACATTAATAAAGATGATTTCCTAAATTTTAAATAAACTGAAGGTATGCTGTTACAATTGTTTTAAAAAGACATATTTAAATTGTATCTGATTAATTAACCACATAAATGGGAGAATACGTATCGGTATGTTGTTACTGGCATATTTCTCTCAGTATAAAACAATGGTACATTAAAGCAAATAACCTTCAAATGAAAGTTTTTAAAACTTTCAAGTATTCATTGAAATATTTCATTAAGAACTGTGCTGTAGATAAGAACAGGTGGCAATAATTGGATTTCCCATCTGCAGATTGTAAAATCATCTACAAGTTGGCTTTCACAAGTGTTATGGCCAATATGTGGAAACCTATCAATTTGCAAATTATGCCAGATGGACCCTGACCAAAATCAGGGAGCCATGTAGGATCAATGTTCTTTCTGATGTTTCCTAAAGTTTAAAGCAGACAACCATGCCATTCGCACAGCAAAATAGGAACTGCAAACAGTATGTGAGCAGAATGTATCAATATTTAGTAAATTGAGGAGAGGTCAATTAAGGACATCAGAGCTCCTGTAAACTCCAGATCCTAATAATCAAAATCCTCTGCATATATGACCCATTCAAGAGGAGATAAGGTTACCAAGTATCTATTTCTTTAAACTGAAGAATCTAGTATTTCAATTTCTTCCCAGAAAACAGATTAAGAAATTTCAAGAGACTATGGAATCCCCCATACCTGTGGTTTCTCTTTCTGAGGTTTCAGTTATTCGCAATCAACCATGGTCTGAAAAGACTAAATGGAAATTTTCAGAACTAAACAATTCATAACTTTTAAAGTGCAAGCTGTTCTGAGTAGCGTGATGAAATCTCGTACTCTCCTGCTCCACCCAAACAGTGCCAGATGTGATTCATCCCTTTGTTCAGCATCTCCACTCTGCAGAGTCTCTCTAGCAGTTAGTCACTTACATAGTAGCTGTCTTGGTTATCAGGTCTACCGTAGAAGTATGGCAGTATCTGTGTTCCAGTTACTTTCATTTTACTTAATAATGGCCAGAAAAATGCAAAAACAATGATGCTGCCAATTTGACGTACAAAAGGAAAGCAGTAAAGTGTGGGTGAGCTCTGCCCGCAACCCCCCCGCCCCCGCCCCTGGCCACCAAGGATGAGAATAAGTGTACTAAGACACAACCTGGTTGGGGAGGAAAGGTGGCTGATCTCTCAAAGGAGAAGGGCCAAGAGCCTTTTCCTCATTGGGCTTTTATTAGGTTCCCTTTGCACAGGAACACAGGTAAAGCTCATTAATCATTGTCAGGCAGTAAGGATCAAACAATAGATAACATACAAAGAATTCTGAGGGCCTATTTTGAGTCAGGGTCAGATAGCTAAAGAGCAATAAAACTTTGAGGAACAAACTCACTTCCTGCTTGGACCCTTATTTAATTGAGAGCATTCTAAACAAAGCAGGTTTCACAGGATTTTACATATTCTTTCTTAGGTCTGATCGCCCTAGAGAACCCACTCTTTCCCGCACAGGGCTACACCCACCACCAGCACTGTTTCAGGCTTAAGTCAGGCAGGGGAAGTAAGGCAGCCAAGAGATTCCAAGGCTTCTTGCAGACAGAATGAGGATTCAGGCTATATCAAAGCTGAAGGTCCATCACCCCCTTTTGCCGTAGCCCCTCAAGTCCTTCCTTGGGGGCTCCATGTGATTGTACCTGTCTTAGGTCGTTCTCTCCTTGGGGAATCTTACCCATCATTGGCTAACCAATCAAGCACTGGGGGCCAGTTACGGATGAAGTAAAAGGATCAGAAGCAGTGTCCTGCCAGGGAGATAACCCTTGTCTCCTTTGTGGCTTATGGTCGGAAGGTCACTCACTCAGCCTTAGCCATGGAGGGTTACAGCTTCTGAAACCAGGCAGGGAGGTTCCCAACAGTAAAGTGCTTCCTTTTAGGTGAAAATATATGTATGAGAGGGAAAAAAACATTATATAAAGGATTCGGTACTATATGCAGTTTGGGGCACCCACTAGGCATCTTGGAACATACCTCCCACAGACAAGGGGGGACTATTGTAATTAAGCATTATAATTCTCACATTGTGGCTTGGATCCTTTTCCAATAGTATCACTCATTGTGTAGAGCTCATGTGCCAGTGTGATCATTTTTATTTCATTTGTGAGTTTTTATGCTTTAGAGATGCTTCAAAGTAAAAAGACCTTTATTTCATCTGCTTTAGAAAAAGCAGATCTAAATAAATAATTAAACAGACAAAAAGGGGGGGGGAAGCTTATCAGCATTATGTGGCTTCAGCATTTGTATTAGCATTGTTTACCAGTATTAGTGTAATGTGGCTATTTTGTTTTTAAAAATCACAAAATATGCAATATTGTAGTCTTTGCATAGCTTCCCCTTTCTATACACTAAGGACTGTTTTGTGGTCTTATTTTCAATGAAAGGAAAATAAGGGAAGGGAAAGGAAGGGAAGGGACATAAAGTAGAGGAGAAAAATAGAAGGAAGGAAAGAAACAAGGGAAGAGGAAGGGTGGGAGCGAAGGAGGGAGTGGAAAGAAGGAGAAACAGGCAGCTCTTAAAAGATATATGTAAATATAATTCGCTATAAAATCCCTTGAAAGGGGAAAAAACAGTTTTCTTGTTCATGAAGAAAGATATATTGATACTGAAATATATATTGACTCAGGTTATGTACAAAATAAATTTATCTATGAGACAATAAAACTGAATGAAATGCCTCCAAATATTAAAAATAGTTTTCTTTTGAAAATTCTATTTTCTGTTCCGAGAGCCTTGAGATTTCTTAATTGTGAGGACTCTCCTTCCAATGAATTAAAACTAGCTGCTGTCTCTTTGGAGAAAAATAAATAAGGTGGCAGGGTTCCTTCCAAATTCCCCTTTAGGAAAACAGTAACCTAGTTTTTTATTTATCTTAAAGAAATACTTTATCATAAACTAAAATACGTTTTTATAAAATAATCTACTCTAAATATATTGAAATTATATGATTCTATAGAAATTATCTTAAATATTACATATAGTTTATGGATGAATAAAATAACAAATTAAAACAGAATCAATATAATGTGAATTTGTGGAATTCTTTGTACCTCTTACTTGATTAGAATTAAAGTGAAGTTTAAGTTTTAAAAGGTTCCACAACCTAATATAAATAAAATATAGAGAAATATTTTAATAATAAAATTCTTTCATTGGAAAAATCAGGCATATTGTATAGTTCTTAAAATATAATGAAAATACAATAAACTAGGTATAGTAAAAGTATTAAATTTGAAAACTTTTGACATACCAGTACTTGTGAAACCATGAGTGCAAAATCGAGGTAATAAACATATCAATCAAACCCTAAATTTTAAACCCTCCCTAATACCTTACCCAGAAAACCATTCATCTGCTATCACTATAGATTAATTTGCACTTCCTAGAATTCTATGTAAATGAAAATATATATTATTTCCTCTAGATTTTTATTATGGACTTTTTTATGGACCTTTTTCCTTTGGCTTGTTTCAAACAGCATAATTACAATATTTTGATATTTATTCTTATTGTGTGAATCAATACTTCTGTTTATTGTTGGGAGTTATTCATCACATGGATATACCACAATATTTTTATCCATTCATCTCTTAACATATATTTGGGTTGCTTCCAGTATGGACTGCTAAAAATAAAGCATCCATGAATAATGGCGCACCAGTCTCTGTGCAGACATGTTTCATCTGTCTTGGACAGAACTGGGAGAGAAGGTCTGGGCCTCGCATAAAGCATATGTTTAAGTGTTTAAGAAACTGCAAACTATTTTTCATAAAGATTGCAATATTTTTTATTCCTTCCAGCAGTGTACGTGACTTCCAGTTGCTCTGCATCTTCACCAACACTTGGTATGATCCAAACTTTTAATTTGGGCAATTGCCTTAAGGGTGCAGCAGTATTTCATTACGGTGTTAATTTGCATTTCTGTAATGACTAATGATCTTGAGCATCTTTTTAGGTGCTTTTTTACATCCATGAACCTTCTTTGCTATAGTGTCTGTTCAAAACTTTTGCCTGTTATTAATTGGGTTGTATGTATGTAATAATTGGGTTGTATGTATTTTTTCTTGCATGAAGGTTTTTAACTACATGTTCATTTTCTTTAATTGATAGAAGGCTTCTCAGGCTGCCTGTTTCTTCTTGAGTGAAATTTCTATCCTTCAATTTTTTTTTTATTTTATACAAATTGTCAAATTTATTTGTATAAAATGATTCATAACAGCATCTCATTTTCCTCTTAAAAACCATGGAATCCATAATGATGGCCTCTCTCTCATTTATGATATGGGTGATTTTGTCCTATTTTGGTTTTTTTCTCATCAATTATAACAAATGTCTATCAAATTCATGATCCTCTAAAAAAGATTTATGTTCCTTCAGTTTATTGCTTTTGTTTTCTATTTCACTGATATCTACTCTGATCTTTCTTGTTTCTTGTTTTTGCTTACTTCGGAGTCCAGTTTGCTTTTCTTTCTCTAATTTAAGATGGGAGTTTATATTATTGCCTTTAGATCTATCTTTTGTTCTAAGTATTCAGTATTATAAATTCCTATGTAAGTATTCTTTCTTTTTAGAACTTCAGATATCTTCTTCAATTTTTTATTTAATTTTCTTTCTTTTTTTAAATTTTAATTGTTGTTCATGTACAGTATTCTGTCTTTTACCCTCATCCCAGCTCACTGCCCCAGCCCTCCCCACCTCCCTCCCATTTCCATCCCCCCTAGTTTTTGTCCATGTGTCCTTTATATTTGTTCCTGGTACTCTTTAGCTGTGTTCCACAAATTTTTCTATATTCATCTTAAAATACCTTATAATTTCTATTCTTTCTTCCTTTGCCCATGAGACTATCAGAATTATGTTCTTTAATTTCCAAATATTTTGATAGTTTTTAGATAACTTTTTGTTACTGATTTCAAATTTAATTTGACAATAGTCAAAGGATACACTCCTTATGATTTAAATATTTTAATATTTATTGACACATGCCCTATAGCTTAGAATACCATGTCTCAGTATTTGTTCCTTACTATTCTACTCTTTGGAGATAGAATGTGTATGAATGATAACTATTCAGTTTGGTGTTTCTTTCAAATTTAGTGGTATCTCTAGAAGTACCTATAATTTGAGTCTGATAATTAACTAAGACCATAAAAGTTTATCAATTGGTGCATTTCAGCACATTTTAAAGTTAATTCAACACCTATGTCATAGAGACAAAAATGCCAATCAATGACCTTTTATCTTTGTACTGCATAAGTTACTTTAGAAAATTTTAGTTTCCAGCCCTGGCTGGGTCACTCAGTGGATTGAGTGCTGGCCTGTGAACCAAAGGGTCATTAGTTCAATTCCCAGTCAGGACCCATGCCTGGGTTGCAGGCCAGGTCCCCATAGGTGGCATTCAAGAGGCAGCCATACATTGATATTTCTCTCCCTCTCTTTCTCCTTTCCTTCCCTTCTCTCCAAAAATAAAAAAAAAATAAAATCTTTAAAACAAAAAGGAAAATTTTAGTTTCCAAATGAGTCAAATAGTAGACTTCTATTTATGTTGTGTTTCTTCTTCTAGCATCTAAGGTTCTGGGAGGTTTTACTGTTGTTGTCGTTGTTTGTGTTTGTATCATTTACATTTTTGTTTGTATGTGGTGGTTACTAATTATACTTCAGAAAAATATGTCTACTCTACACTGTTAATATTTATAAGTTTCTATCTCTAATGAGTGTCAAATAAGTACTGTCAGAGTTAAAGGTGTTTCCATAGCTTTATTGGGTTCAAGAACCACAGGTTTATGCTGGGTTCATCTTTGACTATTACTATAGTAGTTCCCTGAATGTTTTTTTCCTCTACCACTGAGTACTCAGATTACTTTTGGCAACAGAGAGGCAAAGGTGGCAGCAGTACCAATGCATTTTTGTAGGTTCCTAGTGAGCCACCATCATTTAAGAGTGTGGACCTCACTCAGCTGCCACATGGTGGCCATTCTTCTTCTGCATGAGCAAAATCACTCTGGTACATATATATTGCAGATATGAGTCTTTCCCTTGAGCACTTTATAGAACAAGTGTGGACCAAAATAATCACAATAATTTTTTTTCCTTTAATGTAATTATTAAATTCATTATCATTGGGTCTTCTATAATTTAGTCTTTAAATCAATATGATTTTTCTCTTCTTTCCTGTCTATAAAACTTGATTAGTGTTTTCCTGTCTTTGTCTGTTTTTCTCCTTAATTTTTAAATTTTTGATTCAAGATTAAATTCTAATTGTTTTTATATTCCCAAATGTTGGTTATAATATATGAGGCCTGTCCAAAATGTATCCAGCCATGTAATATGAAAAATGGAGACACTTATTGAAGAAGATTTGAGATAAAAGAAACATTGCACACAGGACAATGATGCCTCTGTCTGTTTCAAAGTGTGCACCTTGGGACCTTGCACAGTTCTCCCCGCATCTCTTCCACTGTTCAAAACATTATGCAAAATCCACTGTTGTAATCACCATCAGCTGCCCTGTCATATGTTCCTAAACCTCACTGATGGTCTGAAATCTCTTCCCTCTCAAAGTTGATTTTAGTTTTGGGAAAAGCCAGACGTCACAGGGCACCAAATTTGGGTAAGGGGGCTAAGTCACCTGGATAATTAGATGTTTCACAAAAAAACTCTGCGTGAGACATGATGCATGAGTGGGTGCATTGTCACAATGAAGTTGCAAAGCACCAGTGGCCCATAGCTGTAGCCATTTTTGTCATATTGCATCTCTTACCTGACAAAGGACATTGAGATGGTACTCCTTATTAACTGCTTGACCTGGAGGGGTGTACTCATGATGGACAATACCTCCCAATCAAAAAACACAGTTAACGTGGTCTTGATCTTACTGTGACTTTGCACCTTATTCAAGCATGTAGAACTAGGCCACTTCCATAGGGATGACTTGGTCTTTGTTTCCAGATCATACTTGTAGGCACACCATTCATCTCCAATTATGACCTCTTCTTGAAGAAATCTAGTTCATTGGTAGCAGTTTGGATCAAATCATTAGCAACTGCAGCATGATGTTCCTTCTGCTCTGGTAACAGAAGCCACAGAACAAATTTCACCACAACACGTTTCATGCCAAGATCCTGCATCAAAATCTCAGACACAGTACTATTTAGAATACCCAGATGCACTTCTAGTTCATCTGGGTATTGCAGCCCATACATGTTCTCAGGTGTTCTGCTTGTTGTAGGCCTTCCAGAAACTGGATTACTTTCAATAGATTCTTGACCATCTTTAAAGCATTTGTGTCACACTTTTATTTGTGCTGCATTCATTGCATCATTCCTAAAAGCCTTCTGAATTATCTGAGTGGAACAGTGTTCAAGCTTAACACAAAATTTCATGCAGATTAATTGTTCTACCTGCTTAACGATTTTGAATGTGACAACCGCACAATATGCATGCTCACTCAAAGGCATCTATTGCTCCCACTGACTAGTACATTGAAGTCATCATCATTCATACCTGTGCGCTCCAATCCCCTCTCCTTGGCTGCCAGGTTACATCGATGTCATGCAAACCATTCTCATTATATAAGAATGACTAGACTTTTCCTGGACAGATTCATCATATTTAAATCAGCTTGGTATTTTGTGTTACTAGATCCTTTTCCTTCATAGATGGGTTTTTATAGGGGTGGAGGGATTTTGTTTGCTAAAATGTTTTCATACTGCTTTTCAGTTTTTTCCTTGTTGTGGCTTTGTGTGGAGTTATGTGCTGATTGACTCTCTCTGCATGTGACAAAAAAGGTTGGTGTTCTAGAGTAACTCACAAGATTCTTATCAAGAGAAACCTCTTCTGTTAGTACAGTAAAGTGCACTTTCCTTATCAGATGACCTTTTGGAGTTTATGTGTGCTTCCTTCAAATTTCTGTCTTCTTTTGCCATCCACTAACTTAAAATTTCCCCTGGATTTTTTTTATTTCCTCCCAAATTTGGGAGGAAAATGGCAGTGCCTCTTATAGTCCAAATGTAGCTTACCTGGCTCACTGTGGAGGAGGGGAGACGTGGTGGTGGAGTGGGGTCACAGGTTATCAAATATTTTTCCACATTTTTTGCTCCAAAATTTTTTTTCCTATTTTCCTCCTCTAAAACCTAGATGCGTCTTATGGTCCAGTGTGTCTTATGGTCCTAAAAATATGGTAAATGAAGCCTTTATTTCACATTTTTCCCTCCTCTCTCCAAAATCCATTACTTTTCCAAAACTACTTTCTAAGTTCCCATAGGCACTTTTTCTTCCCCAGTTTTAATGAGATATAATTGACATATAACATTGTGTGAATTTAAACTGTACAACATGTTGATTTGGAACAGTAACGTTATGACAATGACCACAGTAAGGTTAGTTAACACCTTAATCAACTCAATTACTTTTTTTTGGTGAAAACAGTAAAGATCTACTATCTCAGCAACTTTCAATTATATAGTACATTATTATTAACTATAATTATCATGCTGTACATTAGGTCTCCAGAGCTATTTATCTTCTAGCTGGAACTTTTTACCCTTTACCAATATCTCCCCATTTCTCCCAATCTCCAGCTCAAGGAAACTATCATGCTACTCTTAGTTTCCAAGAGTTTGACTTTTTTAGATTCCACATCCAAGTAATATCATACAGCGTTCATTTTTCTCTGTCTGATTTATTCCATTTAGCATAATACCCTTTAAGACCATCCATGATGTTGTAAATGGCAGAATTTCCTTGGTTCACAAAGCTAAATAGTATTTCACTGTTTTTGTGTGTGTATTTGTATGTATTAGGTATAGTAATAGATAGAAAGAAGTGTGTGTATATATAAATAAAGTAGGATAGATGATTAGATAGATATAGATAGATAGATAGATAGATAGATGATAGATATAGATAGATATTAATCCACACACAGGTACTTAGGCTGTTTTCACATCTTGACTATAGTAAACACTGTTTCAATGAACATGGAAGTGTAAATATCTCTTTAAGATCCTGATCTCAGTTCCTTTGGGTATATTTGCAGAAGTGGACTTGTTGGACCATTTCACTCATTTCAGAAGAATAACTTCTCTGAATGGAATATTCTTGGTTGGTAGTTTTGTTTTTTTTTTTTCTTTCAGCGCTTTAACTATCAATCATCCTGCTCTCTACTGGCCTAAAGATTTCTGCTGACATATCCACTAATAGCTTTATGGGAGTTCCCTTATAAATCAATTTTTTTGCTGCTTTTAAGACTCTCAATTTGTCTCTGATATTTTTAAGTTTTATTATAATGTGTCTTGGAGATCTCTTTGATTTTGTCTTGTGACTTCATAGCTTCTTGAACTTGGATATTTAAATCTCCCACCAGATTTGGGAATTTCTCAGCCAGTATTTCTTTCAATAAGCTTTCCCCTTCTCCTTCTCTACTCCTTCTGGGAATCCAATAATTTGAAATTATTCCTATGATCACATAGGCTTTCTTACCTCTTTCATTTTTTCTTTGTTCTCCTTACTAGATAGTTTCAAAGATCCTGTCTTTTAACATAGATGTTTTCCTATTGTTTGATCCATTCTGCTATTGATGCTTTCTATTGCATTTGTCATTTTGATTCATCTTATTCTTCAGCTTCAGAATTTGTTCCTTTTTTATAATTTCTATGTCTTTGTTAAACTTTTCGTTTTGTTAGTGTATTGTTCGCCTGATTTCACTGAATTATCTTTCTACGTTTTTTTGGAGCTCATTGAGTTTTCTAAAACAACTATTTTGAATTCTTTATTGGATAAATGGCAGGTCTCCATCTCTTCAGGACTGGTACTAGAAGATTGTTGCGATTCTTTGGTAGTGTCATGTTTCCTTGATGTTTCATGTCCCTTGAGGTTTTGTATTGCTCTTTTCACATATGAAGTAATGATCACCTCCTTCAGCCTTTACTAACTGACTGAGGAGAGAAATATCTTCCATCAATCCTGATAGGCATTCTGATGTTTTCTCAGACCTCTGGATACAGTTGTTTCACAATTCTCACCCTGTCTTGTGGTAGAATTCTTAAGATTGTGTGTGTGTATATTATATGCCATTGAGTTGGCTCCAATTCCTGGCAGAATTATAAATAAGCAATGTCCACAATTTTCTGTTCTTGAAAGGCCTGTTCAGCTCCTGTAAACTCATGCCAATGGCTTCTTTTTACTCTCTGCAATGCATCAAGCTAAGTGCTGACAGCCTCCCTTTTGTTTACCCAAAAGTTGTGCTAAAGCTCATGTTTGCGGTCTCCCCCTGGCCTGCAGATTTGGGCTGGCACTCTGTGCATGCTCACCTGCAGTGTGCCAAAGCTCACTCTCAACACCGCCACTGGGAGCTGGCCACAAGATGGGGCTGTATGTAGGTGAGGTATGCAGAAGGCCTGGTGGGCTGGTTGGTGAGATCTGCAGGGGAGACATCCCCAGCCTCCTTGGTGGGTTTCTTGATGGCATGCTTAATGCACTTACTAGGATATGTGCCTTTTTAATGTCCTTTTGGATACCTATCTGCCACTGTCTCAGTCACTTCCCATCCCCCACGAATGGAGTCAACAATTCAGCACTCTGAATGGTGCAAAAGAGAATTGAGTATCTTTGGCAGTGTTCTTCACAGCTTGAGAAGCTGGGAGCTCATTCACATACTCTCACTTTCCCCCATGGGAAAAAGTATGATCCAAAAAGATTTCTCTTGACTCTGAGCTATACTACATTGAGGAAGGAGTGATACTGCTTAAGGCAAACTGTTCCTCTTAACCTTTTCGAGTGAGTCCAGACTCATGTTTTGCTCCAACAGTGTGCTGAAACTTTTCTGCTGGAAACTCGAACTCCAACCAAGGTTCATTCTTCCAAGGGTGATTATTTAAACTGTTTTCCAGGGACTCTTAGGCCATGGCTCAGAGGTCCTGGAGTTGATCTATACGCCACTGCAGAGGACACAGCCAGGACTGGTATCCGTCTGCCAGTTATCCAACATAAGAATGGGTGATACTCCAGGTCCCTTGGGGTACAGTGCTGGATCCCACAGCTTCCACAGAGGCTTTTGTCTGCAGATGGAAGCTAAATTGCTGTTGTTCCAGAGCAGTTATTAACAAGAGACATCTTATTTAGCCATGATCTTGACGCCACTTTATCTGCATGGTTGTTTAAATCCCTTTCTTGTAGTTACCACTCCGATCTTTCTGAACTCTTTTTAGTATTTTATACTCTGAGTTGACTTTCTTTTTCAAGGGTTATTTTTAGTTCAATTCCCTATTCTCTCTTCCACTTAAGTTTTCTATACTCCCTAACTCTCTTTAAGACTTTGAAGTACAAGTTTATAAGTAGTTCTGATGGGGATTATGGTTTGTTTTTATACTTATAAGAATTTGAAATTTCTAGAAATATTTGGGTGGTCTATTCATTCTTTTTGTTGATTTCTTCAGTTTTGAAAGAAGTCTGGAGAGATTTGAATTTAGCCAACCATCATTACTTCAATTCCTCAAAAAAGATTAAGTTTTAAACAAAATTTTATAAGGAAGAATGGAAGTAGACTTTGATATTTTGAAATTTTAGAAAAAAGCTTCTTATTTTCAAAATTCCAGAATATATTGATGATTTGGCAATAACCCTATCTGACCTAGATTCAATTTCAGACTGCCTTCAATCAATCAGTGACCAATATACATCAGTCCCAATACCTGTAAAAGCAAGCTACCTCTGTAACCCTGGTGGTTACACTTAAAAAAAAAATCAATCAGCAATATTTTCACTCAAATCATCATTAACCCAGAACTGAAAAATTTGAAAATCAATCAATCAAATGCTTCTGCTTTTAATGTTCCCCAGTCTCTTAAAGCCACAATCCCCAAAATCCCATATAAGATCAGCTACTGCTTTTGGTGGTCCATCTGAATTTCCAAGATGGTGCCTTACTGAATCTCAAGCAATGAATCTGGCATTTTTGTTTGAGATATGAAGAAGAGGTATTTTCCACCAACTCATAATATTTGATAAATCATAAACTTTGAGTAACACTTAGAAGGTTCTTTATGTGAATGCCATCCTCAAATTTCATTAATTAGTATGCAAAGTTCATTTCTATAGTCCATACTTATGTATCTCTTCCTAGTCCAATTACTCAAATGTGTGTCCTAAGCCTTTTTCCATACCTATTCTTTATAATATTTTGTTAATATATTCTCCATTTATGAGTAATGACTTCCACAGCTTTACCCATCACTACCAATAATTCTCAAAGTCCAAAGGTCTAAAGTGTGAATTGACTACCACCTCAAATTCAGTTTTTATTCTGCAGATTACCCTAAATGCCTCAAAAGCAATAAAAACTCAGCATATCTAAAACTAATCTTTTCCATTAAACTTACCAGCCTTTCTGAAATCTCCTTTGTATTTAATTTCATTGCAGTCCTACCCATCACTAGGCATAAAATTCATTTATGGTTGTCATTTTCCCCATTTCTCCCACATTCATTCAACTACTAAGCAATAAAGATTGTGCTTCTTTCAATGTCTCTCATGAACATTCCTTCCTCTATATTCCCAATTCCAAAGCCCTGGCTCAGATTCCAATTACTCTTCATCTGTTCTAATTCTTATTTCCAATGGACCTTTTCTATCTCCACTTTATTTATGCCTACCCAAAGCTCTGCCTACCAAAAAACTGCTCATATCAAGTCATTTTCTTACACAGATCTTCAACAGTTTTTCAAAATAAAGTTTTTAGCAGACTTTCAAGGCATCTCAAAATTTAAGTGCAATTGTTCTTTCCCAAGAATTTGCTCTTCACACACACACACACACACACACACACACACACACACACACACAGAGTGCATATATTTTTTCTTCTAGCTGAATCAGGCTATCACTCACTAAATTAGATCTTAATTTTATATTTCTGTAATTGCTCATGTAATTATCTCCTTTCAAACATTATAACATTTTATTATGAGATTTTAAAACTATTAAAAACTATTTTAAGGCCCAATCCAATTGTTCATTAATTCTTTCCCTATCCAGAAGTTATCTCTTATTTCTGACTGTCATACAGAGATAAGTTTTAGCTTGTATTGAGTTTTTTTATTTGTATCTACCTTACACAAGTGAAAGGCACATAGTAAAATATTACATGTGACAAGATAAAAAATGTTTCTTCTCTTTTCACTCAAGTCTGAACCAATCAAGTCAAAGTGACCAGCATATAGAAATTAAGTTATTAACTTTATCACCAATCAGCCAAGATTGGAGGACATAACTAATACCTGTGACTGAGTGAGCTCTGATACTGGTCTCCAGAATCAGACAAGTTTCAACCCACTCACATCTCTGTGGCAGGCAGAAAGGAGGACATGGCTTTCTAAATTTCATGGCATAAAGGGATAAAACAGATTATGTGCTCTCTGCCAAAAGTCAGCTAACAAGGAAGAAGAAAAGAGGAAACAGGTTGGCTTACAACTAGTTACTTATCTTAAATCATTAATAAAATACATTCATTTTCCCTTGAGGAGAAATGAGTGATGGTGCAAAGAGAAGGCACAAAAGTTATTCAAGTGGAAGTCCCTTTACATGTAAAAAAACAGCAGTAGTAGAAAAGATTCATTCATTCTCCATTTAAAAAGCAGATGCTCTTTAATTTCAATGTGCATAACAATTGAAAATCATAAGAAAATATAAAATTATGAATACTATATTAAAGGCCAGTTAGACCCCAATGAAACAGTCTAGGGCAGAAAAAAGAACTAATTTCATTTTAATTCATAATGTTTCTCATATTGAAAATCATTTCTCTCAATCAGTTACCATGTGTTAAAGACCTCCTTATTAAAAGTATCTAAGCTCTAAATTCCACAAAAGTATTCTTTTTAAAATATGGATACAAGAACCTATTTTCCCTTTCTGAAATGGAAATGATTAGTGCTTCAGATGTTAACAACCCAGAACATTTGAAAGTGAATTTAAGGTGCTCATACAAGTTGCAAATCAATAATAGAACTTTATAAGTAATAATACAACTGACTAGAATGTTACAGTCAGTTTTGATTAGGCCTGATTGGAGAAATCAGTGATGGGATTAAAATTTTATCACTACACTTTTATTTGAAAGTATTGATTCAGTATAATGACCAGAGAGAGAAAACGTCAAGAGCGCTGCTATTTAAAATGGCCCTCTATATCATGGACAAAAATAAGGGGGGGATGGCGTGGAAACAGGAGGGAGGTGGGGAGGGCTCGGAGGTGGGCTGAGGTGGGGGTAAAAGGCAGAAAACTGCATTTGAGCAACACATAAATAAATAAATAAATAAACAAACAAACAAACAGCTCTAGGCAAATTGATACAATACTAACATCGGTGCCCTTTTTTCTGTGGTCACTTGATGCCACTGGGCTACACAGAGGGATTTGTTCATTTATCAAGTATTTACCAGGCCCATACTATGTGTCAAACACATAAAGCCTCTGGCCTAGCATGATCAGGATATATATAAAATGACCCAAACAAATTTTAAGGCATAGTTTTTCTATGTCCACCCTAGCAAAAGTAAAATCATATACCTTTAAAAAAATGGCCCTCCGAAGCGCAGCATTGACATCCAAGGGTAGCCTTAGAAATGTAGAGTTTGAGGCCCCACTCCAACTAACGGAATTAGTAAATACATTTTACAAAGATCCTCAGTGATTTGTTGGTACTTTAAAGTTTGACAGGCACAAAAAGTTCTACTTAGCAGAGATAAAGTCCTGTGAATGCCCTTTTCTGAAAGCAGAAGACTAGAGCAGCCTGATATGTTTTCATACTGAAGCTGTCAGTTCCCTAAATTACCCAAAGCTGGAACTCAGGAAATTCGGAACGAATAGAGTTAAACAACATCTACCAGCATAAACCATATAGTGAAAAAACAAAAGCAAACAAAAAACTGTCATTTTCGAGTCCAAACTGTTATCTTTTGTAGTCTGCTTCAAGCCCAGCTAAGTTTTTTGTTATAAATGGGAGGACAACATGATTTATTTCTATATTATATTTCACCAAGTCGGCTCAATAAATATCTATTGAACAGCTATCAGAGAGGACGAAGGATTTCCCATACTGAATTGCAAGTTGTACTATATCTCTAAGAGACTTTCTAAATCTAAGACTTTATGACTCAGTGAGTTATGTCTATATTTATAGCTTTATGGGCATGTAAATAAATAGTGTTTTATTGGTAGTTATATGATGGAAGTAAAAGAAAACTTCACCATCTCTTCTTGGTTCTATAACTTTGTATCACCATTTTCATTGGTAGTAGTTGTCTGAATTGTTGAGAATGTAATCAAATATAAATAAATCAGCCTCCTAAAGTACATGTCTAACCAATTAAACGGCCTTCCCTTGATTACAGCCCTGTGAAGCCCTAGCCACCTTTCTTCCCAGTACTCAGGGTTCATATACTTGGGGATTCGTTAAAATACTCCCTCAGAGACCTTCGCCATAACCTTCACCAAGCAGTGGATAACTGACCCATTTTCTAAAAGTGCCAATGAAGGCAAGCAAGTAGTTTACTAATATTTAGGATTTGTCATAAGCATTTGCTACCTTATGGAAGTATTACAATTTGTTAATAGAAACACACTAAAACTTAAGGCATGGCAGGGCTCCAACTTTCTTAAACTAAAACTTCAAAAAGTAAATATCTGCAGAATACTACCCAGTTATGGAGGCAAGATGCCATCAGTTTTCTATCTTTGCTCTGATTTTAGATGGACTATTCTTTTTGGTTTTTTTTATCAATAGTCTCAGATTTCCAGTGATGATTCTTTGTGGATAACATAAAAAGTGTTGATATGTTATTATAAAGAAAAAACTGGTACTGTTGAGTACACTTTTACTGGAACTAACAAGTGAGCATTGCCAAATAATAAATCTCATAGAAGAAAAGGTAAATGTTAATGTTAGTAGAACAGAAAAAACTTGAAAGTCAAGTAGTTCAGAATCAAAATATTCTAGTACATCAGGTAGAACAATCATTTTATATATAATTTATATACAAGTGCATACATTTTATATATACTCATTTCATATACATATTTTATGATCCATCATGTTTAGGTCTAAATTTTATTTAGTAAATGAAGTATCTCCTTTAAAGGGCTTCTATATACAATGATGGGATATTTATACTCCCATTATTTGTTTATTAGAAATGTCTAGATGTTAGCTGCTAAATTGATAAGGATTCATTTGCATTGTTTTTATTTTAATATTGATAAGGCAAAAAAAATAACTTTAACTATTTATAGCTGCATTGCAATCTTTAACCTCTCTATTATGTAAACTAATTTTATAAAAGAAAATGTTGAATTTGACAACCAATTACCTTTCATGAGATGGTTTATGCTAAAAAAAATTGGGGTATTTTGTTATGTTTCTGTTTAAAAATACACACACCACAAAATAAATCAAGAGACAGAAACAAAAGTACAAAAGAAAGGAAAATAACATAAAGAAGATTTTCCTTTATCTCTTGAATTCAAGATAAGCACCAGGAATTCAAGCATAAGGACACGGATGGATTACAGAGACACAGAATCCCCATTACAGTTGTGCTCAGGGAATTGAGGGTTGAGGGGAAGTTGTTCTTTGCAGGCAAACTTTGCAATTTGTTCTTTCTTTTGAGATATATAGGTTTTCTGACAGACTTTTATAAGCTCTTCCTTATGCATTAAATTTTGGCAAAAATTTCTCTGTGTGTATAAGTTTTAAGAATTATATGAAGCAAAAAAAGTTCCTATCATTAGAAAATGACAAATTTTAGTATGATTTAGCATCATGAAAAAAATCAACTAATTTAGTCAGCCTATTAGCTTCATCTAATTGGACCAGAGTTTAGAGACAAGACAGACTAACAGAGCAGGTGCTCTGGAAAGATCACAGTAGCAGCTGGTGAAGACAGGCTGACAGAAACATGGAATACACTCACTGTTTGGTAGGAAAACAACAAAAGAGCCAACTTTCCATTGTCCTTTATATTCTTCATGGTCATGAGCAGAACCAGGCAGTGAGGCCAAAACATAGGTGGAGCCCAAAGATGGGGCTTAGTTAGAATATTAATGGGACAAAGACCAAGGAATCCATTATGTCTACAAACACAAAACTATGTCTTGATTGTTGTTACCTAAAATGCATAAGAATTTTATTTTTATTTCAATAATAAATTTATAGGATAAAAAATTAAGTCTAACTTCATCATTTTACAATAGAAAGGACTTGTAATCTGCATAGCACAAACATTGCAGGTCAGGTTCTCTAGAAGCAGGTACTGAAATAGAATTTGAAGTGAAGATGGTTTATTGGGGACTAACATCTACAAAAGTAAGCAGGGAAAAGCAACACTGGGCAGAGGAAGAAGCTGAACTATAATGTAGATGCCACAAAACCTGGGCCAACTCAGATCCGGCGTGGAGCAAGTATTGCCATAAGATTCCCATGATGGGCTGAAATGAAGGGGTCTTTTCTACCTCTGTCTTACTCAGTCAAGGGATGTGGGCTGTCCAGGAAGCACTTGACCTCAGGTAGAGCAAGGCAGCTCTCTGCAGCCCAGGCAGGCCCTGAAAAAGTCATTGTCAGAGATGGCCTCCCTACTGCCCCCGCATCTGAGCAGTAAGTCATTTGAAAAGAAATCTGGTCAATGTACGCCTGTGTGTACAAGAGCAAGACAAGAAATCAGTACCCTACAGTATTCACTGGACTCCAATGTCTAGATCTTTATGTTACAAAGATAGTTTATACTTATATTCCTTCATAGTAGGGAAAAAAAGAAGAAAACTGAGAAAAATGATATTTTATATGATTTCCTCAATAGGTAATCACAAGTGAATGCATCAATGAGGCATATAAAATTTACTCATTTAACAAAGAAAATCATATACAGTAAAGATATATATATATATATAATTAAGGAATACTTGTTTTATCCAAGATGCCAAATTCTGAAAATTGAAAATATAATACAAGAAAAATAAAGTGCCAAAACATAATTGTAGAGTCTTACCAAATATTAATTGATATGATAAAATTTCTATCTGAATAACATGAAAAATTATTTTAATGTCACAGACCTTCCTTCTTTCTGACACTGCAAGGACAGGAAAAATAGGTTATAAAACAATTAATTTTTTATGGCACATGCCCTTCAACAGTTCATATGCAAATGCAGGAGAGAGATGTATTAATAAATAACAATATAATGCAATAACTGGAACTGGAAATACAAGTGCTGGGGAATCATCTAGCCCAAACTTAGGGTAAGGGCAGTATAGAGATATCAAGAAAGACACTGAAGGAGAAAGCTCTCCCATTTCTCAGCATTCCGCCAACAGCCACCTACCACCAGGGAAACAATGAAGGGCTCAACTTTTAAAAATGCAGAAAATTACCTGAATAACTCTAATGATTCTAATGCAAATATTGGCACCCCAATGTAAAGCTCTGCTCACATATGGAACCCACATCTGAAGGCAAAGCCCAAAGGTTCTCATGCCCCACTCAAGTCATACACACTGAGTTCACAGTCAAAATACCAAATCAGGAAATAAAACAAATGTGAAAGCTATATACAGAGTGTATGTGTGTACACACAGACTGAGAGTAAAAGTAAATTCTACCTTTTTCTTTAGAATGTGAAAATATGAGTGGATAGGAGAAGTCATTAATGTATGCAAAGGACCAAGAGCAGGCAGGATAAAGACAAAAAAAAAAAAAATGAAAAACTAATTCCAAGGGAAGAAGAAAGAGGGAGGGAGAAAGAGGGATAGAGGGAAAGGGAACCTAGTATAATTAATATTCTAAGGGAAGAATGAGAAAATATTTCCAGAAATCAAGAATGAGATAACAAGAAGAGGAAGCAATCATATAACCAGAAAGAATCTGAGGAGAGTAAAAGTATGTATGGTACCTAAAATGTAAAAGGTCAGTAGACAGCTAGAAGAAAAGCCAAAGAAATCTCTCAGGACATAGATCAAAAAGACAAAGACATAGAAAATATGAGGAAAATTGTATAGAAGATTAATCCAGGGATTTCAACATTAATCTTACAAAAATTCCAAAAAGAAAGAGAACAGATAGAAGAAAATAAAGAAATTATAGAGGATTATTTCACAGCACTAAAGACAAGCCTTCAGGCTAAAATGGGCTATAAAAAAAAGAACAAATTTTGATAATTTCCCATAAAATTTTAGATCATATGAAAAATGAAGAAAATATTCTAATAATTCCTACAAACGAATGAGAATCAGACTAGAGACCAGTATCTCATCAAAAATACTACATGTCAAGAAAAAATGGAGACATAGGCTTCCAAATACAGAGATAACTTAAAATGCAATGTTCAGTTAACATATCCATCAACAGAGAAGGCATTTTCAGATGTGCCAAAGGCTCAGTAAGTTAACTCTCCATACAGGTTTTCATAAGAGTTCCTTAGGATGTGTAGATATTTTAGCAGCATTGAAGGATGGGTTAAAGATCAACTTAAATAAAGCAAAAACTCAGACCAGCTATAAGTTTTTTTTATTTCTATGGCAAAGGAAACAGATTTTAACCAAAACGTTCACAAACAGAAGATGCAAGAATACCTTTGTGTGACCTTTCTCTGGACTCTGTATCACTAGGGGCACTCATCTAATGGTAAAACTCAAAACTCCTGCTAAACCACTACTCTTTCTCACTCTGATTTTTATTTCCATTGCAGACCTTGACCTATCCACCCAAATATTTCTGCTAAGGTTGTCTTTAGAAACACTCAGCTCTCCTAGATTTTAAACCAAACTAAATATTAGAGGTATTTTTTTTCTCTCAGAGGCAAGCAGGGTCAGTACCCAGGTGTCCCTGAAAAATATTGCTGTCTACTAATTTCCAGAGTCTCAGATAACCTATCTTCTCACTATACCACAAGCAAACAAAGCAAAGCAAAAACAGTAAAAGGCCAAAGACACAAAATGTGGGAAGCAGTGGGCCCAGTCAAGAACAGCAGTGCAAGGCGAGCCCTGGGGTAGCATCAGTGGAGGGGGCTGGCAGGTGCGGAGTCCAGCTCTGAGCAGCAGAAAACACAGCCTGGACCTGAAAGTTCTGAAAAATAGGAACTCTGCACATGTATAGATTTTTTTGTTACCGTTCATATTTTGTTTTTACATTTTTTAACTTGTCTATTGGAAGGTAGGTCTAGGTATTTTGGGATTCCCTATTAAGAGAACAAGAGTTTGGACTGTTCTTATCATTATTTCTTTTACTTTGTTCTTCAGAATTAGGCATTATGACTATTTTTGGTGTTTCAGTCAGTTTCTCAATTGTAAAAAAGATTGCATACTCAAAATGAGACAACTCAAGAAAGAGTTACTAAAAAGAAACTAATATCAAAGTCTAATGAGGCACAGGGGACAGCAAGGAGCAGAGTCTAGCAGCAGGAGAGCTTGGCCAAAGAAAACAAGTTACCAAAATCTGAAAGAAGAGAAATTCGTGCAGAACATGAGGCCTGGAAAGGAGCAATAATCTTTATTTAAGGAATATTCCCCATCTGAAGGAAACAGTCAAGAGAATGAAGACCTGGATCTCACTCTTCGTCCTTACCTATTTCCTGTTAGAAGTCACCATTGCCAAACACAGAGGAAGTCAGGGGACAGGGAAATCTGAGTAACAGAGTCAGTCTCTGCAGGCAACTAGGGGTGATCTGGGAGGGAAATGAAGATATTTGGCCCGTATGTCATCCTGAATTTCCTTATCATCTCAACAGATGTGATGTCCTATGTTCCTCTCGTCTTAAAATATTTCATCATTTTATAATTTTATGCAGGGTTTTACTAATTAAGTTTTAATGTAATCTGTTGAAATGAAGAAAGGTTCAAGAGTTATCTTTAATGACAAGGTAAATAGCTAAAGCTCAAATCTTTCATTCTTTATGGATCGTAGCTTCTTGCCACAAGAAACCAAAAAGCTCTGAAGAGTATAGGAAAAAAACCTTGGAGTGCAAATATTCCTGAACTCAAAGTTCACAGATTAGAGGTAAGCTGATTTTACCTTAGAAATACCCATAGTTATCTTGGTAATAGAAGGGCACTGGTACTGGAAGAGAATTATGAAGTGTTGCAATTAGTGAAGGCACAGGGTTTGGGAATTCTGGGATCTTTGGTTATTATTTCTTCCTTTTGCATGTATGTTTTGATCAAAATGAGCTAGGTGAGAGATGTCCATATCTTAGCCCCTCACTTTTTTCAAACACAATCATTATATCATTGGCTCCAAAAGTATATAGGAACAAACCTGAGCTCCAAATTATATATGTTGTCACAGGCACACAGTACTCACTGAAAATATCTGGGTGCTAGTAACAAGTTCATTCTAATATTGCTCTCAAAATACCATATATTTGCTATTGTTTTCCTAGTTGCTTTAAGCATGCGATTATTCTTAATTCTTAAGTTATGTAAAGTAGATACAAAGCTGATCATTTATGACTTTCAAAAATTTAAAAATTAAGCAAAATGATTATCAGTGCCCTGACAGCTTCACATTACACACAGAAACCTGGGCTTCATTAGACGAAATAGCGTATGCAGAGGGATTCTTGTTGCTTTTGTTCTGCCTGATTGTTCACGATCTGCCCTTTGCAATAGAGTAAACTACTCATTAATTCTCTATATTTGGTTTGTGACATTATCCATTCTCAAAATCCTTGTGATGAATTACATGACACAGTGGAAACAACTGTAGAACAAAACAAAAACACACCACATGTGGTCTGCTAACCAAGATCCTGTCAAACAAAATTGGAAGCTGTGTTTCCATGGTTTCCTTTCAATAGTAAAAGGAAAAATGTATGCGCAAAAGCACCATTTCTGTAAACTGCCAAAAGAAAAATATCTTCATATTAGTATAGTCAAGAAAAAATTTTGGTGGTATAAAAAGCTACAAGAAAACCAAGTTATAGTTTTTTTTACAACATGAAATAAAAGTATTCCTTACAAGAACATGGGTCAGAAATGATAACAGGTCTTTTTTCTCATTTAGTAATCAATCTCATGTAGGGAGAAGCTATTTCAACAATTAAGTGCTTCATGCTACCTTCCTAAATAAGGATTTTAAAATATCACATATCACATATAGTAAGTAGAGAAAGAGAGTGCATAAAAAGAATAGGACCTAGCCCTTTAAGAGTTAACCCCTTGAGCTTCCAGTAAAGATGGTGGCAGAGATAAATGTAGTACTTGCATTCACCCACAACCATATCAAAATTACAACTAAACTTCAGGACAACCAATTCTAAAATTGCTCTCAAAACACCATGTATTTGTTATTGTTTTCCTAGTTGCTTCAGAAACTGAAGCAACTGCCTCATTCAGAACTGCCTCAAATCTAGCTGACAGAAGTCCTGCAACTAAAGATATAAAGAATAAGCCATATCAAGACTGGTAGGAGGGGCAGAGATGCAAAATGGATGAGTCTCAAACCCATGAGTGGCAGACAAAAATCAGGAAGCACATCTTGGCTGCAGAGGTCCCTCCTGAAGAGCAAGGGCTCCCAGCCCCAACACCAGGCCCCAGCTCAGGATTCCAGTGCCAGGAAGAGAAGTCCCCATAATTTCTGGCTGTAAAAACCAGCAGGGGTTATGGCTAAGTGAGATGGAGGGCTTCTGGAATCCTCTTAAAGGGCTCATGTAAGGAATTACTCAGACTTACTCCCTCTGAGCTCCAGAGCTGCAGCAGCAGCTTAAAAGTCATCAGGAACACATAGAGAGGAACTGAATTGTCTGGCATCCAGGCAAGAGCTGGAGGGGCAGATTTCTCCCAGATAGAAGTGCCAACAGAGGCCATTCTTCCTTTTCTGAGCCCTCTCTCAAAGAGCCTGCAGGCGGGCACTGTATCTGAGACTCCATCTACATGACTCACAGTGTTTGCCCCTCCATGGTGATTCCCTGAGACTCTACCCCATCCAATTTGAGGGCCCACCCAAGCTGTTCAGTGGGTTTTCCACACAAATGGTTTCTCTTGCCTCATGCCCACACTTTCCTAAAATTTCTCATACAAGCAGCATCTGCCCTTGGCATGCCCCATAACTCTTACCAGAAGGAGTAGGGAGAGAACAAGGCATTGAAAACCTATTTTAAAAAATAATGAACATAGGGGTGCATATGTCTTTGTGAATAAATGCTTTCAAAATTTTTAGGTAAATACCCAGAATAGCAATTGTTGAATCCTATGATAACTCTATTCTTAATTTTTTGAGGAACAACCACACTGTTTTCCATAGCGGCTGTACCAGTGTACATTCCTATAGCAGTAAATAAGCATTTTGTTCAGGGCAGCACTATTCACAGTGGCCGAGACATGGAAACAACCAAAGTGTACTTTGATAGAGGGCTGGATAAAGAAGATGTGGTACATATAAACTATGGAATGCTACACAGCCATAAGAGAAGATGATATACTGCCAATTGTGCCATTTGAGAATATTATGCTAAGCAAAATAAGTCAGCTAGAAAAAGTTAAGAGCCATATTATTTCACGCATATGTGGGGCATAAAACTGAAACCCTAGAAATAGACAACAGTATTATGTTTACTAGAGGGAATGAGGTGGGACCTTAATAAAGAGCAAATGGAGCCAAATATACAGCAACAGAAAATGATTTGACTTTGGGTGGTGAGCATACAATGCAATATACAGATCATGTATCATAGAAGCATACACTTGAAACCTATATAATTGTATTAACCAGTGTAACCCCAATAAATTTAATTAGAAAAGAAAACAAAAGAAAAACAAAACAAAACAAAAAATAATGACAGAAATCTTCCCTAATCTGATGAAGAAAATGCACATACAAGTCCAGGAAGTACAGAGTTTCAAACAAGATGAACCAAAGAGGCTTAGAGGCTTGCACCAAGACACATCATAATTAAAATGCAAAAGGTTGAAGACAAACAAATAATGTTATCTACAAGGAAGCTCCCATTAAACTGTCTGCTGATTTCTCAACAGAAACTTTGCAAGCCAGAAGGGAGTGGCAAGAAGTATTCAAAGTAATGAAAAACAAGGACCAATAACCAAGATTACTCCACCCAGCAAAACTATTACTTAGAATTGAGCTTCCTAGACAAGAAAAAGCTAAAGGAGTTCATCACCACCAAACCAGTCTTACATGAAATGTTAAAGGGTCTTCTTTAAGAAGAAAAAGAGAAAAAGATCAAAAACATCAATAACAAAATGGCAATAAGTACATATCTATCAACAATTGAATCTAAAACACAAAATAAACAAACAAGCAGAATAGAAACAGACTCATGGATACCAGGTTGCCAGATGGGAGGGGGGATGGGAAGATGGGTGAAAAAGGTAAAGGGATTAAGAAGTACAAATTGGTAGTTGCAGAATAGTCATGGGGATGTGAAGTACAACATAGGGAATACAGTCAATAATATTCTAATAAATATGTGTGGTGTCAGATGGGTAAGAGATTTGTTGGTATGATTACCTAGTAAGTCATAATGTCTAATCACTAGGTATACACCTGAAAGTAAAGTAATATTATACATCAACTGTAATGGAAAAATTTTTTTTTAAATGATTAAGAAAAGAGCCTCCTGAAACCCATACTTAATGATGATATTAACTATCTACAGGAGCCTCCTATCAAAAAGGAGTGCTGCCTGGACAATATAGGAAGACCTAAACCTATTATCTAATTATGTCTAACAGGATTTGAGAAATCAGTTAATTCAGTCAACAGAAGAAAGATAGCTAGAGGAAAAAGGGAAAAAAAGTCATTGTAGTGAAGAGGATTCCACACAAGGCCTTAGGAAGTGTATCCAGGAAGGAAGGATCTTGCCAGGGTTTATCCAGGATACTCCAAAGCAGAGACAACCTATATCTGGAGGTCCCTATTTAGAGGCCTTGATGATCAAGCTTTAGCACATCCTGCCGAATATATTCCAAAGCTTATTCCAGATCATACTTTCTGATGATCACATCAACTCCCCATGTTCCCATAAGAAGTGAAGGAAGAGTTTTGAAAGGGGACAAATAAAGAAAATAGCCCCAATTATAAGTGACCAAACTGAAATTTTGAAACCCATGCCAATTACTGATAAGTCTGCAACCAGTAAATTAATTTTTTTAATCTTTAAAGTAATTTTTATTGACCAACTTTGAGATCAACTACAAAACTATATTTTTCTAGGCCCAATAGCTGGAGACCAGCCTCTGAAACATGGTTCCCCCAGCTGGACACTGTGAGTAGCCAACATTACATATTCTCTGACCTTGTTGTTATAATTCTTAAGTCTTGCACCACATTTATCTCACACTTTTTGTTTCTTAAAAAAAAGTATTATTCCTTTTATTATAAAAATAATTCAATGGTGAAAAAATAAAAATCACAAAAGAAGATTTTATTATAGTACTATTATCTACCCAGTCTTTTAAAATTTTATTTAAATTCTTATCTTTACATTAACATATAAAAATATACCTAAAGGAAAAAAGTGCATAAAATATATTTCCACTCCCAGGTATTGTACAACCACCTTCTTCTGCAATGGATATATAACCACGATCCTAACTTTATTTTTGTTCCTAGCTGTTTTCCAAATTAATATTAATTTTGAACTAAAATTGGTATAGCAAATTGTGCCCATCAAGTGTATAATAAATATTCATGTGGCTTTTAAATTTCAGCTCCATAATATTGAGGTTAGACAACTGTAAAATTAGTCCACACAAGACTGCCCTCACTTTTGACACCAATTGCACATTGGGGGTTTCCAAAAAATCAACTCAGGTTTTATAATTCTTGCAAAGGACTCAGGACACTCACTGGACGCTGTTATACTCATGATTATGACTTATTACAAGGCAAGGCTATAGATTAAAATCAGCCAAGGGAAGAAGTACATGGGACAAATCCAGGAAAAAGTACCAAACACAGAGTTTCTGTTGTCCTCTCTCCATGGAGGTAGGCCAGTGTTATTTCCTAGTACTGATGTCTGGTAATATGCATAAAATATCACCAACAAAGTAAGCTTGCCCAAGCCTGGTATAATCACCCAAGTCTTTACTGGAGCTCCAATGCACCGGAATGGTTGACTTCTCCCTGGTGGTTCTCAGACTTCACTCCTCCAGAGTGAAATTCCCCCTCAAAATCATATTGTAATCATCTGGCTTGGCCCATTGTCTTTACTTTAAATGTCCTTGTTATTATCTGGCTTAGGGAGCTCCCACTGCAAATCACATTGTTGGACTATCCAACACAAGGTACGTAGGCAAAAAAAGATCCTTCTATCAGGCATGACATTCCAGAAACTTAAAGATTAACTCCCAGAAGCTGAGGACAAAGTCTAGACTTCTTTGGGAGGAGTGTCAGCAGGATAAATTCTTTACTACACATCTGATTCTGACTAGTCTTTTGATATATTTATTGACCATTTGAGTTTCTGCCTCTGCATAGTATCTAAGTTGTTGATGATTTTTTGTTGTTGTTAATAGTAACTTTATTTTCACTGGTGCAAAAATATTGTGAATAATTTTGTATGTTGGCATATTTTTCAATTCAAGTAAAATGTCTTTTTTTAAGTTTATTTTGATTGTTTATACTATTACACATGGCCCCATTTTCCCCCTTTTCCCACCTCCACCCAGCCCTTGCTCCCCCTTCCGTCAGGTCACCACCTCTCTCTTTTCTGTGTCTGTGGGTTATGCATGTATGTTCTTTGGCTAATCCCTGCACCTTCTTTAATCTAGTCCTCCTCCTCCCACCCCCTGACAGCTGTCAGTCTGTTCCATGTATCCATGCCTCTTTTTCTATTTTGTCAGTTTATTTTGTTCATTAGATTCCACATATAAGTAAGATCATATGGTATCTGTCTTTCAGTGTTGCTCAAAAACCTTAGGGGAAAAAGATATTTTATCTTCCTGATTTTTCAGAGTCTTTATGTATAGTAGATGCTACTCCTTGCTTAATATATATGGCAGAAATCTCTGGCTTGCCATGGCTCTTTCATTCTCCTTGTATTTTTAAGAACAGAAGTTCTGAATATTACTGTAGTGGAATTTGTCATGTTTTCATTGAAGTGTTTATTCTGTGTCTGAACTAAATCTTTCCATAACCCCAAGGTTATGGCAATATTCCCTTTGTTATCTTCTAAAATTTTATAGTTTTGCTTTTCACTTAAATTAACAATACCCCTGCAATTGATTTTTTTAATACTATGTGAGCTATGAATCTGGTTTTCCCTGTATAGATAACTCATTATGCCAGAACCACGTATTTTAAAAACCTGCCTTCATTTATTACAAATAGATACAAGTCTGTGGTTGTACATGTCTGTTTCCAAGCTTTTTATTTTGTCCCATTGCTGTCTACTCATGTGCCAATATCTCACCATTTCAGCTTAAACTATAGCCTTGTATCAACCCCGGATATCTGCTAGGGCAAATCCCACCTCATTGTTCCCCTACTTTGAGTGTCTTTTTCTACATTTATTTAAACTTTCAAAACAGCTTTCCCTATGCTTACCTTCCTCCTCCCCACCTCAAAAAATATGTCAGTATTTTGATTTGAATTTTAATGATTCTTTGACTCAGGTGAAATCTAATAGATATCTTTATAATGTTATGTCTCTTTATCCAAGAATAATATTTCTACAATCCATTTATAATACTGTTCTCACTTTTTCTAGATAACTTTTATTAGAATTTAAAATATTTTTTCTAAGTTTCATCCTTTTAACCTCACAGATATTGTTCTACTGCTTTATCTAGTAAACGTTTTCTTAAATTTATTCATAGTTTACCATTGCAATTTTTGTTCATTTACTTTGACAAGCCCATAATCTTTATCAAGTTTCATGTAACTGCTGTCTCATATATTAGCTTTAGAATTTTGATTTATGAGGACATAATGATAACAAATTCTGTTTTTATGTTTATGGAAACACATTTTGCTCTTATCTTGAAAAATATTTTTTCTTGATACATAATTCTATGTTGGCAAGTATTTTCATTTACCCCATAAAAGATTTTTTTCAACTTGGTTTTTGAAAACAATTAAAAGTACTAAGATGAAATGTTTTTAAATGCTCCAAATCAAACTCTCAAAATTATAGCTGTTAACATTTTTAGTATATCTTATTCCAATATTTTCAGGCATATATATTGAATTTATTTACAAATTTTATCTTAGCTTTTAAAACAATATGCTAAACCTAATAATATACTGTTATTATTCTTTGCATCACATAATTCTTAAGAGTCTAGGTTTTGGAATTGGCCACCTAAGTTCAAATCTGACTCAATTACATGCTATAAATGTTTAGCCTTGGATGCAATACTCAGCCTCTCTGCCTGTCTCTTCACATATAATTCAGCTAAGCCTTTTGTTATCTCATTGCAGGACTCAAAGCACATCACCTCAGCCAAGCTAAAATCGCCTTCCCACATTATGTGATTTCTCCAATAAAATACAACTCAAACACAAATACTATATATTTCTTAAAAGTTGACTGCATTATTTCCTTTCTCTAATCTCTCTAATTTGCCCCATTTGGGGGTCAATGCTAAATTCCTATTCATGTGCCTAACCATCTTCATAAACCTTACAAGTACTCATCAATATTTTCATTTCTTCTCTCCCATCCAGATACACAGATTAGTAAGTGTGCTGATGGTGTCTTAAATATAACTAATAAGTTATTTCCTATGTGACAATTGACCCAACTTACATATATTCTTTTACTTTAAAATACTGAGTTTATCTAAAAAATCAGCAGTGGTTTTTGGCAGTGTTATTCTGAGGAATCAATCACTTAGAAGAGCACTTGCACATAAAAGTGGCTATAGTTAATATTTTTTAGGTAATAATATTTTGGGTTTTTTATATTTTAAATTTAATATATCATTTTATTTTTAATTTTTAAAAATATTTTATTGTTTATGCTAATACAGTTGTCCCAGTTTTTCCTACTTTGCCCCTTCCACCCAGCTCCCATCCCTCAGGCAATCCCCACACCATTGTCCATGTCCATGGGTCATGCATATATATTCCTCGACAATCCCTTCCCCTTCTTTCAACCAGGCCATACCTCTCCCTTCACCCCTTACATCTGTCAGTCTATTCCATGTTTCTATGCCTCTGATCTATTTTGCTCATTAGTTTATATTGCTTTTCAGATTCCACTTATGAGTGAGGTCATATGGTATTTGTCTTTCACTGCCTGGCTTGTTTCACTTAGAATAATAGTCTCCAGTTCCATCCATACTGTTGTAAAAGATAAGAATTCCTTTTTTTCACTGCTGTGTGATGTGCCATTGTGTAAAAGTACCACAGCTTTTTTATACACTAATCTACTGATGGGCACTTTAGATATTGTGAAAGACAAATACCATATGATCTCACCTTTAACAGGAACCTAATCAACAAAACAAACAAACAAGCATAATATAACCAAAGACACTGAAATTGAGAACAGGCTGACAGTCACCAGAGGGAAGAGAGGAAGGAATTTCAGGGGAAAAGGGGAAGGGTTTAGAGCAACAAGTATAAAGGACACATGGACAAAAACTAGGGGGGGGGGTGGAAATGGGAGGGAGGTTGGGAGGGCTGGGGCAGTGGGCTGGGATGGGAGTAAAAGACAGAAAAGTGTACAAAACAACAATTAAAATTTTAAAAAATAAAATTATAAAAATAAATTGTGTCTCTTGCTTAGAAAACCATTATTTAGGATGAAAAATGATTGATTTAGTTTGGAAATGTTGCTAAAATGCTAGAGGAAAAAAATTATTGCATATTTTGGTATCTATACATCAAACTCTCTCCTTACTCCCAGGAATTTGGCAGAGTTCACATTTTCTTTTGACTCGTTATCATCACTTTTACATGCATTAAAGTATAATTACTGTTATGAACTGAATTGTGTCCCCTCAAAAAATCCATATGCTGAAGACCTAAATCACAATGTGGTTATATTTGGACATAGGGCCTTTAAAAAAGTTATGAAAGTTAAAGAGGTCATAAAGATGTGGCCCTAATTCTATAGGACTAGTGTTCTTATAAGAAGAGACACTGAGGACGTGCATACAAGGAAAAAAGACAATGTGGGGATCACAGTAAGGAGGCAGCCATCTGCAAATCAAGGAGAGAGAAAGACCTCAGGAGATACCAGACCTACAATCCCATTGATCTTGGACTTCTAGCTCCAGAATTGCGAGAAAATACATTTCTGTAGTATAAGTCATCCAATCTGGTATTTTGTTACGGCAGCCTTAGTAAACTAATGCAGTAATCCACATAATGAAGACTGAGGTCAGAAAATTTATATCATGAAATGAAAATGAATTTTCATTTATGTGTAATTTAGTTCAACAGTTATCACTTGGTTACAGAAAGTATTTTAGAATGAGAAATAGTTGTAAATTTTAAAATATTTTATTGTTTACAATATAGTATTTATGAAACTTTGCTCATAATTACCTATGAAGAATTATAATCTTCAAATTAAATATTTAATAACTGAGTTATAGAGCAGTTAAAGAATGTAGCAAAATCATTCATTTTGGGTCTGGAAAAGCCAAGCACAAATCCTGGCCCTCTGGTACAAAACAACCGATCACGCACAAATTCTTACCATCATCTTCCTGTTCAGTCTACCTCAACCAATTGAGAGTTTTGTTTACGTATCAGGGAACCAGGTGTTCAGTCAATTTCCAGTCTCTAAACCAAATGTCCATAGACCTGACATGTAATATAAATGCATGGAAAAGTTCAGGTGTTAACAAATGAGAAATGATGTGGTCTATGGTTGAATCGGACACTCCATGCACAGAATTCCTTCATTACAAACTGGGTATTAAACATTGTGTCAGCCGACAAAGTGTAACCTGACAGTCAATTCAGGCTTCAAATGGCAATTTATGCATTCCTCAATAGGACTAAAGTGAAAGAACATTTTCTTGCATCTTCTACTTTATAATGACAAAGTTAAATTTTATAAATTTATTTTACTCTGTGTACTAAGCAAATAGAATATATATATTGTAGTTATTTGTTTCTGTGATTTATTTATTGTTTTGTTCAATCACTCTAATACTTCTCTGCCTGTGAGAAATCACAAGGTTTTCAGAAAGCTAATCTAAAGTCTACAAAGAAACCTAGATTTATTGCTGCACTTTTTTCTTCTCTTGTAATAAAATGATTTCCTCTTAAAAACACCATGAAAGATATTTTGAGGAAAAGTTCAATGATATCTAATTTCAAAGACTTATCTTATGTGACATTATTTGCTGTCCACTGGCCTTGACCTATCTCTGTTTCCTTCCAACTTAGAGCCAAATGTATAAACCGAAACTCACAGAAGGAAGAATTCAAAAAGTTAAGCAGACTATATAAAGCTATTTACAAAGAATCAAAAATATATAAATTAAAGTGACAGGAGATGACACACACTCATCAAATGGGCAAAATCAGTGTGATCTATGCTCATTTAGATGTTTTTTTTTTTAGAGAAAGGTAGAGGAACTTATTGAAATTAGGCATGTGTCTTTACTACAATTTCCAAATATACAAAGAAACCTCACACAAACCCACTCAAGTGAGGAGGTGAAAACTGACTTCCACTTTCACGCTAACTCTTCAAGTTCAATAGTAAAAATTCCACCTTCACATACCTGCTGGGCCACATACTAAATGCCTCCACCTGGACCAGTCCCCTCTATTTCCTCATTTGTAAAACAGAAAAAAATCATGGTTATTACTTCAGGTGCATGTATTAACATTGTCAGATCATAGTATTAAGTACTTAGTGCAGAACATGCATACTGAAAGTATCAATAGGAAATCAGAATCAATGTTTTAACTCCAGAAAAAAATTAAAATATAAATATTTGAAAGAAACAAGACAGGCATTATTTGTATTTGGAACATAAATAAAATACTACTAGAGTAAATAGAAACAGAGTAAGATTCCTGAATACATTTTCAATACACAAAAACTGATCACCGGTTTATGCTCCATAAATATATATTTAGAAAGGACCATGGGAAAAGCACCCTATGGCCAACAGCAATCAAACCTAAAGAATGCCTGAGAAACCTGATTATAATTGTATGAAATCTACATAAAGAACCCTTTACTAAAAGGCAAAGAAAAAAGATCACTATAAATAAAGCAGTATATTTATTGAATGTGAAAATGTTTAATTCTGAAACTATTAACTAACTAAATGTATAAATTCATTATAACCTAATCAAAACTTCATCTTCCTCCAAGGTGAAAACATGATCACAAGATATAAAATACATATCCATCTACTGTTCTAAAAATTAGGAAAGTAGATTCTAAATTTATAAAAAGAAGATTCACAAGTCTAGCTGAAGAAATACTGAGAAAGAACATTATACAAATTTTATACCACCAGATATAAAATATATGCTGTAAATATAAATGACCTTAAGCACTATCAGATTTGTAAAGACATTTACAAAGTTATGAATTAAGAGTAAAGAATGTTTAAAACTATACCATATATATTATGAAGTTTAGTAAAATAAAAATGTACGTTTTTTTTTAATCATTGCATACAGGATAGCGTGTCAGTTTAGGTTTGACTGTAAATTATAACACCAAAACAAGTGTAGCTTTAATATAAGAGTTAATTTGTCTAACACAGGAAAGGAACTTAGAGGCAGATAGAGACCTACGCGGGATCTTCCCTGTGTCAGGAGGGAGAACTTGATGTGGTGCTGGACTTAGCATGCGCTTCTCACTCACGGCCTCAGACAGATGCAAGGGCTCCAAAACACATCACCATTTTTGCCAGCGAAAAAAAAGGAATTGATGAATAAAGGTGCACCCCTATTTTAAGTAAATATCTAAAATGATAAATACAAAATTTCTGCTTATATTGAATAGAATTTTAATCAAAAGACAGGGAAATGTAGTCGATCTATGCAGCTATACAGTTATGAGTACAGGAAACAGTTTTTTCTCATATTATCAATTATTGTATTATTTCTATTACAACTGTAAACCTACTTTTGTCTGTCCCTGTATTTTCAACTAAAAATGGAGCTCTTACTATTGAAGAAAGGAGAACAGATATTGAGAATAACTTAAAATGGATGTTATAGTTGGCTCTTTATAATAAGGTGACTCAGTTGGCTCTCTATAGAAAAAAATAAAATTAAACTCACAACATTAAAAAACATCCAATGATTTAAAGAACTACCAATCTTTTCCCTGTTACCAAAGGTGGAGGGTGAAGGAATAGCAGAAAATAGGTGACCTGTTTTGGAATTTTTTTAAACTGTAAATTAATTGAATAGATAGATCAATAGATAGATGTCAAAAATATCTTTGGAAATTACATAACTTGTTTTATTAAACAATGTCTTTTTAAGAACAGTGTTTTTCTGCCTTTTTGTTAATATGATTCAGTAATAACTTAGAGAGCTAAAAAACATCTTTGGGATGGATTCAGAAGCTCCAAAAGATACAATGATAAAATATGATTAGCAAGCTGTAGGGAGGGTCACAAATGTGTGATTTTGAAGCCTCTTCTATTTGAAACCAATCTCAAGTCATGAATTCAACCCAGTATGTAATATACTACAAATGGAAAGATTAAACTGGAGCAACATAATTAGAGTAAGCTATTGGATCTGCACTTGTATTGCAGCAACTGAATTTGAAACCAGCTGCAAAATAGTGACTAATCTCTCTGGCAAGCCCACATGAGAACATAGTACAACAAGCCAGCTCCAGCCTCATGAGCACATGTTTCTTCAACTGGCATCTAAGCAGGTGATGATGATGATGCAATTTCATTACAATTTTGATTGTATTCTAACCAGTCAACAGATGAGTCTCACAACAGATTTCACAAGACTTCGAACAGACTATGTATTTTTTCAGATAGTTTCTACTGCAGAAGGCCATGGAAACTAGTTTTTTTTTTTCACCTTAGGGACTATAACTTTATAGTGTCTTATAATCTTAAATTTGGGAGGTTAATTATTACATGCGAAATGAATATAAGAAAACATGTGGAAAAAAGTACTTATTTTACTTGGACCTCTTACCAGAATTGTTCATGACTACTTATAATGATCAATTAAGACAATTAAACTGTCCAGACTAATTCTGTACAAACAATAGATGGTGAATCCATGGGCTAGGAAATGTTTCAGTGCTGTATTACTCTTTTTATATATCCAGAGATGCATCTCCCTAGCTATATAACCTGCCCTAATGAGACAATATTTAACAGTGTCTTGAACATTAAATGTGTTTAATAAATGCTCAGTTTGAGTAATTGATAGAAAATATATATTGCAAAATAAAATATATTTAATATAAGACAATTTAACATAAGAATAATAAGAATTATCATAACTAAGTTTATCTACTAAAAATCATAGCAGCACCAAAAGCTCTATAATATGTAATAAGTATAGGATCTGCAAAATGATGGCAAATTGACTAAATATGGCACAGCGAAGAATGTCAACAAAAGTTATAATAAAAATAATAAAAATGTTAACAATTATTGCACAGTGATCCCTCACCTATCTCGGGAGTTATGTCCCAGAGACCCCCGCAGTAGGTGAAAATCCGCGAAGTAGCGGTGTTATATTTATTTTATTATTTATATATATTTTAAGGCTTTATAAACCCTTTCCATATTCCTATAAACCTTTCCCACACTCTTATAAACACTTCACATGCTCTTAAACACTTCCTACACTCTTAAAACTACATAATTTTAACAACATATAAAATTCTATATGGGTACTCACTAGTGAAGTATACAGTCGTCCCTCGCTATATCGCCGCAGTTCACTTATTGTGAAGAAAAAGGAAGAGGCAAAGGAGAGGGAGGAAGAGCAGAGAGAAAAGGAGAAAGAATGGAAATTCAGCTAAGGCATTAAGACAAATTTCAAGAATTAAAAATAGAATAAGAACAACCAGAGAACAATAATGTTTACCCCTGTGTTTGAAAATGCTGCTATTTTTAATGATTTTGCACAAGATTTTTCTTCAGTCCAAGGTAAGAGGGTGGAGATGTGACAACAAATATTTCTTTCATATAGTCTTAAATTTTAGAAAGATCTTCAACCGCATTTCAAAAAACTACCTAAGATCAGTCATAATTACAAAAAACAAATGACTGAAACTTGTGCCAAATATCTGTAATGTAATCAAATACAGAAAAATAAGGTCCAAAATTATACTTCAAAAGGCCAGATACTTTAAAATACCAATCAACTCTTGATGATATATGACTTAGGTTAACTAAGGATTTTACTAAAAGTTTAATAGCTATGAGCTATATATGTTTTGAGGTACCATAGCCACTTAACCTGGAATTGTAATAGGTGAAATATACCTCTTCTTTTCCATGGGGCTGAGGAGGTAAAAAGGTGAGCAGTTGAAGAGTAAGGAAGGGTACAACACTTTTGAAATTAGAGATCAATTTGCTTCAACTTCAATATCTTTCCTGATATTGGAAAAAATCCCCTAGCAAGCAATTTGCAAAGCTCTAGAAAGTGTAGGAGACAAGGTAATAACCAACATGACCTGGTGGACAGCAAATCATATCAGTCCAATCAAATTCCCCTTTAACCACTGACAGCCTTATAAATGTGGGGGAACAAATGAAGTCATATATCTTGGCTTCACAAGGCTTTGACTGTGACTCTCATCACATATTCATAAACAAGAGAGTAAAATATGGCTTCTATCATAATCTTGGAGGAGTAATTAGTGATTTCCTATAGTTCAGAGATTACCATGAGGTGATAAATACCATGAAAATTACCTAGATATCCCTAGAAAAATTTTATTAATGACTCAAATATTAAAATTCCTGGCATTTTTATAAAATTCACATGCTTAAAAATCCCATATATAAAGAAAAATTCTAATATAATCATTACATTTGGAATAGTAAGAAGTTATTTCCATTTGGTGACTCTTGAAAGACTGTTTCTGAAATATTCACATGGTTATAATAATATTCATAGCATGTGCAGATTTTCCATTCCATTTACATCTACCTAGTGAAATTGAAGAGAACAGTATTACTCCTAGATCAGTGGGAGACTGTGAAATTGCTTACCAGGAAAGATCATTTTCCCTTTCTTGTTACATTTCCCTTTATGTTATGTCTTCAGGTGTCATGATTTCATTATTAATTGACCATAGCTACTGTAGTAGGAAACACTATTCATAATAAAACCAGATTACATTTTGGAATGTAAGTATATGATCATAAAGTTAGAAATCTATTTTAATACTAATTAATAATAAAATAATATAAGACATAGATGTGACTGACATAGAGCAAATTTTGCCACTTGGTACTCGGAATTCATTTAAATCTAAAGGTGGCCCTGGTAGGGTTGCTCAATTGGTTGGAGCATCATCCCATTCAACAAAATGTTGCAGGTCCAATCCCTGGTGAGGGCACATGCCTAGGTTGCAGATTCCATCCTCTGTCAGGGTATGTATGGGAAAAAACTGATCAGTGTTTCTCTCTCTATTTCTCTCTTTCTCTCTCTCTACCCCCAGCCATCTTCCTCTTTCTCTAAAATAAACACATCCTCGGATGAGGATTTAAAAACAAAGAAATAAATATAAAGATGAACATAAGTTAAAAATATTTTATTTAAGGTACTTGTGCCTACATTTATGAAATAGTCTGTCATTGTTGAATGATGTCAGCTTCTGATAATAGTAATGTAACATAAATCAAGAGTTTGCAAATGGATTATCTGTATTTTATCTCACCAATAAAATTATCTGCTCCCATTGTCTTTTTTGGAAATAATCCTTTACTAATTTCAAATGTCTTCCATAATTATTAGTCTAAATTTCCCTTTTCTTCTTGAATCAATTTTGGCAAGATGAATAACCCAGAACATTTCTCCATCATCAAGAATTTCAAAGTATTTTCATCAAATTACACCCAATGAAACATGAGTTCTCTTGGCATGACTGATGAGTTACTAAACTTTAAATAAGCATTAAAATGGTGCTTTTTTATAATGTTCTTAATAAAGGCTAAAAGATTTAAAACATGCAAAACTCAGAATAGCACAATATGTCCTCATTCTTTGTAATTATTATTGCAATTACTATTGTTATCCTTTCCCAACATACAAATGTCTTTGTATTTATCATATCACCCTTCTCATTATTTTCTCTATTTTTCATTGATTCAAAGATATATTTCCAAATATCTTTGGAAATATTTATGTGCATATTTATATTTCCAATATTCTTTTGGAAATTTACATTTCCAAAGATATATTTATTTCTTTTTCCCTCCTTAAATAACACCGCTATGCCCATTGTCTCATTCCACCCTTTTTTGATGATTTGTTTTAGTGGTGTCCATAACTTAGAATGCTTTCTCTGACAGATATCAGAAAATCTAACCCACACAAGCTTAAACAATAAAGTGGATTTAGTAGCTCAGTTGTTAAAGTTTTTGAAGATAGTGCAGATTTGGGCACTATTTGATCAGGGTTTCTGCTCTACACTTGTGTCTTGGTTGGCTCCCTAGTCATAAGGGAATGTGAGAGGTTTGCTATTAGCAAACAAGGCTAATCCAAGGAAAGGTAGAGACAACTTTGTCTAAGGTTGTTTTATACAACCATCAGATGAAAGTACTCAAAGTCACTTTTATGAAACATCCCTCAATTAATCATCATAATCAATTGAAAGCAATTGGCTTAGACCAAAACTAATCACTGGTAAGAGAGACAGACCCTCCTATGAAGCTCAGGGTGGGATCAAGCACCCAAACTCTTACAATTACTGCACAAGGGGAATAAAGTAGCCAGCATTAATTGCAAACCATGAGAGTCAGCCATCTTGCATTTTCCAGCCCAGTCAAGCCCCCAGATGGCATCACCCCAGCCAATATACATGGTGCTAACAATAGAGCAACAATAGATCTAGTCAACAATAGATTGCAAGAAATAATAAAGTTGTTGTTTAAGTTATTAAACTTTTGGGATGGTTTACTGTATAGAAGTATATAACCAAAGCATTTGGAGGTATATTTGTCTGTACTATTTATATTCAGGGTTTGCTAATGAAGAGTGTGTACATTTTCTTTGACCCTGATCATTGACAATTTGAGGTCTGGTTGAATCATTTCACAATCTACAGCAGAGTGGCAGATTGATATGCTCAGCTTTCCACTCAAATTTCACTATATCTGGTTATCTAACACAGAATAAATAGGGTAAATGAAAAGCTAGCTCTAACTCTCAGCTTCCACCTATTTGACATTATTTGGGGAAATGTCACCTTTAATAAGTCTATAAATCATTGATGTTTTCACATACTCCCATTTCCTGTAAAGTCTTCCCTAACTTTTGTGTCTGAGAAAAGATATAGAGAAGAGAAAGTATTAATAGCAATTAGGGCACCACAGTTTTTAGTTCTCTATCTCAGAAAAATAACATTCATACAGGAGAAAGAAGTTTTCATTTGATATAAATTTTGGATTATTATACCAGTGTCAGAAGAAAAAAGTCTACTCTACTTCTTCTGAACTGGCAGATCAGCACTGTCCTGGGAGTAATACACAAACATCATGAATAAATCCCACTGGTTAGCCATTAGTAACAATTCCTCTCGAACTCTTGTCATTGATTGACTATAAACTTAGTTTTTCCTCTGTCTTATGTTTAAAATTATCTGTGGCATCTTAAGTTCTTTCACTGAAGTTAGGAATAAATATTAGATAATTGGTCATATAAAATTTCATCACACCTTTATATATACATGGAATTTTTAAATTTCCAGTTGTCTCTATTCCTTTCTGTATATGGCAGAATGTATAATAATATATGAATATATTTAAAATTACACAAATATGAAAAGAAGGAAGGAAAGGAAAGTAAGAAGAAAAAGAAGAAAGAAAGAAAGAAAGAAAGAAAAGACAAAAGAAGAAAAGAAAAGAAAAAAAGGGAGAGAGAAAAAGGGAAAAGGGACAAAAGGAAGAAGGAGAAAAAAAGATAATAAGTAAAACCTAACCAAGGAGGAAAAAGACTTGTATGCAGAAAACTACACAACACTGAAGAAAGAAATCAAGGAAGACACAAACAAATGGAAACATATACCATGTTCATGGATTGGAAGAATTAACATCATCAAAATGTCCATACTACCCAAAGCAATTTACAGATTCAATGCAATACCTATTAAAGTACCAATGGTATATTTCACAGACATAGAACAAACACTTCAAAAATTTATATGGAACCATAAATGACCTTGAATAGCTGCTACAATTTTGAGAAAGAAGAACAAAGTAGGAGGGATCACAATACCTGATACCAAACTGTATTACAAGGCCACTGTAATCAAAACAGCCTGGTACTGGCATAAAAACAGGCATATGGACCAGTGGAATAGAATAGAGAGCCCAGAAATTACCCAAGTCTCTACAGTCAATTAATATTCAACAAAGGAGACAGCAACATAAAGTGGAGTAAAAATAGCCTTTTCAACAAGTAGTGTTGGGAGAACTGGACAGCTACGTGCAAAAAAAAATAAAAGTCGAGCACCAACTTACACCATACACAAAAATAAATTCAAGATGGATAAAAGATTTAAATATAAGCCATGACACCATTAAAGTCCTAGAGGAGAACATAGGCAAGAAAATCTCAGATATTTCATGCAGCAACATTTTTACTGATATGTCCCCTAAAGCAAGGGACACTAAGGAAAGAATAAACAAATGGGATCTCATCAAAATAAAAAGCTTCTATATGGCTAAAGAAAACAGTATTAAAATAAAAAGAGAACCAACTGTATGGGAAAACATATTTGCCAATGATACCTCAGACAAGGGTTTAATCTCCAAAATATATAAAGAACTTACACACTCCACTCTAAGAAGACAAGCAACCCAATTAAAAAATGGACAAAGGACTTGAACAGACACTTCTCCAAGGAGGACATACAGAGGATTCAGAGACACATGAAAAGATGCTCAATATTGCTACCTATCAGAGAGATGCAAATTAAAACCACAATGAGATACCACTTCACTCCAGTCAGAATGGCCATCATAAACAAAGCAACAAACAAGTGTTGGAGAGGATGTGGAGAAAAGGGCACCCTAGTGCACTGTTGGTGGGATTGCAGACTGGTACAACCACTATGGAAAACAGTATGGAATTTTCTAAGAAAACTAAAAATGGATCTCCCTTTTGACCCAGAAATTCCACTGCTAGAATTATATCCTAAGAACCCTGAAACAACAATCCAAAAGAATCTATGCATCCCAATGTTCATAGCAGCACAATTTACAATAGCCAAGTGTTGGAAGCAACCCAGGTACCCATCAGTAAATGAATGGATCAAGAAACTATGGTACATTTACACAATGGAATTCTATGCAGCAGAAAGAAAGAAGGAGCTCCTACCCTTCGCAACAGCATGGATGGAACTGGAGAGCATTGTGCTAAGCGAAATAAGCCAGGCAGTGAAAGACAAATACCATATGATCTCACCTTTAACAGGAACCTAAACAACAAAACAAACAAACAAAATATAACCAAAAACACTGAAATTGAGAACAGACAGGTAGTCACCAGAGAGGAGAAGGGAGGGAATTTCAGGGGGAAAGTGGAAAGGTTTACAGTAACAAATATAAAGGACACAGGGACAAAAACTAGGGTGGGTGGAAATGGGAGGGAGGTGGGAGGGCTGGGGCTGTGGGCTGGGATGGGAGTAAAAGACAGAAAACTGTACAAAAACAATAATTAAAATAAAATTTTAAAAAGATAATAAGTAAGAAAGAAGGAAATTTTGAAAAAAAAAACAAAAATTTTCTATATCATGAGTCCGAACATTTCATATTTCCTTTTCTTCTCTATAATCACCCCCATATAAATGATTAATTTCTCATAAGGCTTTGTTCTAAAAAATATGTAATATATATTTTTCAATATCTTGTGCTTTTTATAATCTTCTACTCATTTTTAGTTTTTCTGATACTCTGGAATTATCCCCCTTTTTCAACTGTCTTCAGCCCCATAATGGACTGTCCTGGCCCATTCTCCCTGGACTGCCTCCTTGGAGAGTCCTGACATCTGAGAGCTTAAAGAGGAGTTCATGAGTTTGTCAATCTTTGTTTTGTTCTTGCCAAAATATAAACCTGCTGATTCTGAATGTGCAGAAAATGAAATTACATTCATTAAATGTATTTTAAAATGATAAGCATCTATAATTTAACATAGTCAAGACCATTTGTTAGAGCACCTTTTGAGAAAATATAAGGAAGAAGTTTAATTTCTTTGTGCATTATCCCATATTATCTTCCCATAACTCCACAAAATTATGACATTCATGAGAGTTTTAAGCAACTTCAAGCAATTATGAAAGAAGATATTCTAGGTTAAAAATAGACATTTCAATATTCTTCCAATAACAAGATACTCTAATATACTTGGAGCCAGGTCCAATTGAAAGGCATCAATGACAGAAAAATAAAACTGAACTAATTTTCTTCATATTTCTTAATTCTTTTCTTTATTTTTACCCCTGTCCATTACATATATGTGAAGATATACAAATGTATGTTTTTGTAAGTATATAGACCTATATGTAACATTTGAAAGGGTTTAAAGGAATTTTTTTTTTTTGCAAAAAGCAAACAAAACTCGTTGACCCAGACAATGGTATGGTGGTTACAGAAGGGAAGGGAAGTGGGGGAGTAGTAAAGAGTAAAGGGAGTCAAATATATGGTGATAGAAAATCTGACTTTGGGTGATGGGCACACAATACAATACACAGATGATGTATCATAGAAATGTACACTTGAAACCTATATAATTTTATTAACCAATATCACCCCAATAAACTTAATTTTTATAGAAATAATGAAAATATTTTGTGAATTGTATACATCACACTTGATCATTGACAACAAATAAAACTATCTATGTGACCCTTCTAATGAATCAAATACTCCAAAAAGAGAAGACATAAAGATAAAATAGTTGGTATCAGAGGAAGTTTACTACTAGAACAAAATCAAAGGGAAATAATAAACAGGGCCTAGAAAAAAACAAATCCACACATGGTCCATAATCTTATAAAATAACAATGTCAGCTTTATTGTGTCAGAAATCATGAATATCATCCCTTCCAGTCTGGCACTTGCCTGAGGAAGAAAATTGGTGGGGGCGACAAAACGTTCAGCGATGCTTTATCGTGGGTGACGGCTGGCTTTTCAAAGGCAGTCGCTTTTCATCTACCCCAAGGCAGGAAGAAGCTTTGAGTCAGATAATAAAATATTTTTTAAGAGAGCCAATAAAATTTCTCAGTTCTAAATCATTCTAGTAGAAATAAAGTCAAAATAAGGAACACCTAGAATTTGTAGCTATTTAAATAATCTCTTAGTGTGACTTCCCAAAAGCAGATCCTTAGACAGGATTTAAAGACAAATGGTTTATTTGGGATGTGGTCCCAGTTAGCAAAGTAGGATAATGGGCAAGTGAGGCAGTGAAAGAAGAAAGCCATAGAGTATTCATTGCTAATTGATAACTGGGGCTCCGCTCCAGTGGGGACCTCTCTGAGGGCCATGGAGAATGCATCTCAAAATTTGCCTACTGAGATGCTGAGGCTTTTAGTCACCAACTGCCATTCTTTCCATTCTGCACTGATTATGAGTCCCTCCTTGTCATGCTGTTAGCGCCCCACCCCTGGCTAGGACAACACAGTCAACACAGTTGTCGTCATCAGTATTTAGCATGTTTGTTCGCATGTGACTAATCAGGCAGGTTGTAGGGATATGAGCAGGGCTCTGACAGTTTCTGCTACAAGAGGCTACTCCCTTATATTTTAACATAGCCCATTCTAGAGATATACATTCTTTATCATATAAGAGAGTTTTTCCATTTTGGCAGTGAGTATATGTCTTGGTGTTACCAATGTTTCACACAGGCCTTGGCACAAACTAAATATTTTTACATAGCTCTTGAAGAAAGAATACATCTTTTGATGGAGAGCAGTGTTTCAATGAAGTATGCTACCAGAAATAGAGAGAGAGAATATATACATTAAAATAGAAGTAAAAAAAGTAACATGTCCAGAATGTTGGCTGAACAGGGACTTTTGCAATCTTCTCAAGGATCTGATAAAATACTATGCACTAAATAGCTTAAAAGAAGAACACAAAATGTTGAATTCTACACAAACCAACACATAAACCTGGTGCAACTACATAATCTAGTGAAATACTAAAAGAGGAAAAAAGAGAACGGAATTAGAATTTGTTTTCACACTTCAGGTTCTCAAAGTTCGATTTTGGGTGAGCCAAGTAGGACTAAGCTCAAATAACCATAAAACACACTGCTGAACAAACCAAATAAATAACATCCTCTTCAGACTCATGTGTTTTGAATAATATATGCCCATAATACCAAAAGCACATCAAGAATATGTGAATCAGAGCTGCTTCTCTCTCTCTCCCTCTCTCTCTCAATTAAAGGAATCTGGCTTCATAATCAGAAAGTATTTATTTCTCTTAGTTTGAAAAATGATTCCTTTATATTCACTTCAAATGACCGAAACTTCCAGTTTAATACATTGTAAATGTTAAATGTATGTATAAATGCAAGGCATGCAACAGCCCTAATAGACATCACTATTATTTTGGAAGGTTGCATATAAAATATGGGAATATAAATTCTCTTAAAGCACTAAAAATCTAGACAGTATGTGAAATGAAAGCAGCTCTGTTTTCTAACTCCATGTGCATTACGCATCACCAAACTGAGCCCAGTTCCACCCCTCCAAATGAGTGAATTTCCCAGAATTCTCTCACTTCCAGGAAAACAGGAAAAACTAGGATACAACTGGATTCTTATTTGTATCATGTTCTACAATAATTTTGAGGGGGAAAGTACTTTTAATGAATGTGTGCGTATGCGTGTGCATGTGATGACACATAGGATTTAAGTGAAGTGATTTATTGTGGAAGAGACTTCAATTAGCATGATATAGAAATGAAGGAGAAAGAGAAAAGTGAATATTCAATAATGCATCAGTTAAACAAAAGAATAATTTTGAAAATGACAATCCTAGTTTTTTTCCACATTTCTTATCTCATCCTCTCACTCTTCTGTTTACCCCTTTAGATCCACTCTAACCTTTTCTTGATTTCTCTGTACCCTAGAAGGCCCATCAGGCAATCCTCCTCATAAAACTCCTCCAAGTTCCATTAAACACTCCATCTCCTGCTACCTTTAAGCCCAGGGCTGGTAACGCCTCTCTGCTGCTACCACCTTCAGGGTGCTCACCATACATTGTGGCTATCCCTAAACTTTGTAAATAGTTACTACTTCTCTACTTAACATCTTCCCCCATGCTCACCCCTCTGAAGACATACATTTAATATAATAGTACAATGTAACATCAATTACAGCAGAATAACATACTAGTTAGGATTTACCTTTTTTTAACTAACATCAAGCTGGTTTAAACAACAAAGGACAAATTTTAATTTACAGAACTAACACTCTAGTAGCAGGTCTAGATTCAAGCTAATTACAACCCGGTGGCTCAACGCATGTCACCATAAAGCGACTTCTCTTTCGATCCTGAGGCCATTATCCTCCACCAACACAAGTTTCAGAATATCCCCTTGTGACTGATAATGGCTGCCGTAGTCCCAGCCTTCATGCTGACACTCCATCACCCAGGGAAATGGACTTCCTTTCTCCTGTCCTAGAATTCACTGCCTCTCAATATCCCTGCATGCGTCATATATCCCCACCTAATCCACCCACTATGCCCAACAGGTGGGATCTAATAATAGAGTAAAGCAAAATCACATAAATAAAAATGAAAGTGTAAACTCTTCAAAGGAAAATTAGGGCACTAGTGATAAGAAACTAGGGGGAAGTGTGCTGGGAAAGAGCAAACATTTCTCCTACAAAGTACAAAATATGAGACTTTGTAAAGAGTTTGTAAGGAAGGAAAGACTCCTTTTTCTTGTGCCCTAATAAATTCTCAGCTGGAGCCCCTGTGACAATAGAGAGATTAACAAAAGAAAAACATGTTCATGAACACACAAATCTCATTTATACATGGGGGAAACCCAAGGAATAAACCCAAGGAATAAGTAACTCAAAGAGGTGGCTAAGTACTCCAGTTTATAATATCACCTTCAAGAAGGAAAAATAAACTTGTAGCAAAATGAAAGGACAAAGGAAAGTGGTTACAGGCTCCCACCGGTGGTAAACTGTGGGAAGGTGAGTATATGATAGGGAAAAACGGGAGTAAGCTTTCTTCGCAGATTCCTTTGATGCCATTTCTGGGCTAATTGGAGTCTAGGGTCATCTCTAATAAAGGAGTAGAGAGAGCTGGTCCTGTGTTTACTGCTCTTAATTGCTGTAAACTCAAAATAATTTTGTCTAAGAGGCATACTTTAGGGTGACATATTCTGGCTTCCTTCGACTTCAAAGTAAAGGAATTAGTTATAACCAGAGTAATCTTTTAGCTTACTGCTCACATCAGAGGACTTTTGAGAGTGGAAGTAGATGCTATTAATAATTAGTGTAGCAGAGCAGTTGTAAGTCAGGACAGTCCCAGACAAACCAAGAAACAAGCTACCTTTAGTTCCAGACCGTTATCTCTAACTCCTGCCATCTCTACTTTGATGTTTCAAAGTCACCTAGAACTAAATATGATGAAATTATTATATTTCCCCCAAACTTTGTCCCCTTCTAGTATACCCTTTATCAGAGAATGACACCATCATACAACCAGCAATACACTGCAAAACTGAAAGAGTTATTCTAGATACCACCCTCTTCCTGTTATTTAATTCTTTACCCAGCCTATCAAATTTACTTCATTAAAGTTTTAAATCATCCAAACTCCCCATCTATACTACATTATTCTTACGTCACTGCCTTAGTTTCAGGCTGCGATAATAAAATACCAGAGACTAGGTAGTTTAAACAACAGACACTTACTTCTCACAGTTCTGGAGGCTGGAAATTCCAAGATCAAAGCACCGGCAGATGCAGTATCTGGTGAAGCCCTCTTCCTGGTGTGCAGGCGGCTGCCTTCTCATTGTGTTCCCCTGGCCTACCTTCAGTGCACTGCACGCATGCTCGCAGCGAGAGAGGGAGATCTGACCTCTTCCTCCACTAAATCCATCAAGGGGACTCCACCTCATAACTTCACCTAAACATAATTACCACCCAAAGGCACCACCTCCTAATACCATCACACTGACACTAGGACTTCAAAATATGGATTTCAGGGAGACACAACATTCAGTCTACAACAGTCACGACTAGTATTAGCCTTCTAAGCAGCCTCTCAACCTTCATTTTGCCTCCATTACACCCTAGATCAACCTTTTCAAAACACAAATTCAATAAGTCAACTACTTGTTGAAAATCATTCAGTGATTTCTTATTGATCTTAGAGATCAAAATCCTTAACATGATATACAAGGTCCATACTGGAGCATGATCTGGCCCTGCTTGCCTTTCTTGCCCGCCTTCTTCTACTACCCCTGCTCCCCAGTCTCCATCTCCAGACCTTAGTTTTATTTTTTCAAACAATTTGTATTAGTTTCCTAGGGCTGTCATAACAAAATACCACAAACTGATGGCTTATAATAACAGAACAGAAATTTATTGTCATACAGTTCTGGAGGCTAGAAGTCTGGAATCAAGGCAAAGACAGAGCCATTCACCCTATGAAACTTAAAGGGGAGAATCTTTCCTGTATTCTTCTTTGCACCTTGTGGTAGCTGGGTGCCTTCACATTCCTTAGTTTGCAGCTTCAGCACTTCAAATTATGACCTCCATGTCACATAATATTGTCTTCCACTACCTCTGGGTCTCCTCTTCTTAGTAGGGCACGAGTTATATGGGCTTAAGGGCTCATCTTCTTCCAGTGTAACCTTATTTTAACAACTAATTATATCTGCAATAACCCTGTTTCTAAGTAAGATACTGGGAATTAAGACTTCAAAATATCTTTGGGGTGGGGGGACACAATCGATAACACATGCCATAGTTCCTTCAGCCAAGACTTTGGCACATGCTGTTCCCTCCACAGGAATCATTCTTCCCTTCCTTGTCTACTTATTTGATTCTTATTTGTCCTTCAATCTAAACTCAAATGTCACTTCTTCAGGGAAGATTTCCCTGGCACAGATTATTAGTCAACTTCCTCTATTATACACTCTCTATATACTACAAACCTTTTCTTCATAAGATTACCACATTAATACTTTTACTTATTATTTACTCTTCACTATTTCATGTATTACCCTAAAGCCTAGCAGAATGGCTGACAAAAAGTAGGCATTCAATATATATTTGTTGACACAATTTTTAAGGGAAGAAATAAAAATAAGGACTTACAGTTTCTCTAACAACATAAATTGGCCTAGAAAAATTTACATTGGAGCATATTCTAGCTTATCACCTTTGAACACAAAAAATATTAACTCTGGAGATATTTTAAATCACAAATTTTAATTATATTTTTGGAGCTTGTATTCTGTTCCTCTTAATTTATTTGCTGGTAGCACTGGCATGGTTGATACAGAATCTTGACACTGTAATCCCCTTTCTGACATGATTTCTTTTTCAGTTTCAAATTTGTTAGGACAGGGGGAAAAAACAAAGATAATGTATATTTGTGACTGCGTTGTAAAATTTACTATATTTATAAAGTATCAAAATCAACAAATACGAAATTATATAAAGAAGCTGCCAAAGCAACTGGTTTTCAACATATCCTTTGTTTTGAGTGTTAAAACTCTCTTTTGTCAAGATTCTATTGTACATAAAACTGAGTAATACAGAGCACATGAGAATTATTACTGAAAGTACAAATGCACTGCCATCCTCACAGTCTTGCATTACCTCAACACATAACATGAAAATTCTATTTAAATTAGAATACACAGGCATCATTCAATATTTTACTATGAATCTTATGTTCTAATTCTAAAAAATATCTACTGAAATTCTTGCCAGATATTTTTTTACTAGTGCCTATTAACATGAACAATCCATCAAAATACTTAATAGTGAGAAACAGAGTGAAAAAACAGCAGTGAGGAATAGGAAATATATTCAGAAAAGCTAAGCCATAATGAAGCTTTGGACCCATATTAAAAACTGTACTTCTTCCTATCTTGTTTTCTGTACACTTTTTAAAATTTTTTTATTGTTGTTCAATTACAGTTCTCCCCATTTTCCCCCATTCCTCTCCCCTGCCCTACCCACCCCCACCTCCCACATTCAATCTCCCACCATTGTCTGTGTCCATGGGTCCTTTATATATGTTCCTTGACTTGACCTTTCCCCTTCTTTACCCCATTATACCCCTGCCCTCTGATTACTGTCAGTTTGCTCTTTATTTCCATGTCTCTGTTTTTATTTTGCTGGCTTGTTTCTTTTGTTGATTAGGTTCCACTTATAGGCGAGATCATAGAGTATCTTTCACTGACTGGCTTACTTCACTTAGCATAATGCTCTCCAGTTCCATCTATGTTGCCATGATAGGTAGAAGTTCCTTCTTTATTTCTGCTGAATAGTTTTCCATTGTGTAAATGTACCATAGTTTTTCAATCCACTCATTTACTGGTGGGCACTCAGGCTGTTTCTAGCACTTGGCTATTGTAAATTGTGCTGCTATGAACATTGGGGTCCATAGGTTCTTTTGAATTCATATTTCAGGGCTCTTAGGTTATAGTCCCAGCAGTGAAATTGCCAGGTCAAAAGGCAGTTACATTTTTAGTTTTCTGAGGAATTTCGATACTGTTTTCCACAGTGGCTGCACCAGTCTGCATTTCCACCAACAGTGCACTAGGGTTCCCTTTTCCCCATAATCTCACCAGCACTTGTTTGTTAGTTTGGTTGTGATGGCCATTCTGACCAGTGTGAAATGGTATCTCATTGTGGTTTTAATTTGCATCTCTCTGATGGCTAGTGATGTTGAGCATCTTTTCAAATGTCTCTGGGCCCTCTGTGTGTCCTCCTCAGAGAAGTGTCTGTTCAGGTCCTTTGCCCATTTTTTAACTGGGTTGTTTGTCTTCCTGGTGTGGAGTCAGGTGAGTTCCGGACATATTTTAGAGATCAAACCTTTCTCCTCAGTATCATTGACAGATATATTTTTCCATACAGTTGGTTCCCTTTTTATTTTGCTGATGTATTCTTTAGCCATGCAGAAGCTTTTTAATTTGATGAAGTCCATTTGTTTATTCTTTCCTTTATGTCCCTTGCTATAGGGAACATATCGGTGAAAATATTACTGTGTGGAATGTCTGAAATTTTCCCGCTTATATTCTTCACTAGGACTTTTATGGTATGATGACTTATATTTAAATCTTTTACACATCTTGAGTTTATTTCTGTGTATGGTGTAAATTGGAGGTCAAGTTTCATTCTTTTGTATGTACCTGTCCAGATTTCCCAACACCATTTGTTGAAGAGGTTATTTTTACTCCATTTATGTTGTACACTTTTTAATTACCATATTTTCCAGACTATAAAACACTTTTTACCACATTTTTTGCTTCAAAATTTTTTCCCCTAATTTCCTCCTCTAAACCCTACATGCATTTGAGGTCTGCACCATAAGATGCACCTAAGTTCTAGAGGAAGAAAATAGGAAAAAAAATTGAAGCAAAAATGTGGTAAAAAACTGCATCTTACAGTTCGAAAAATATGATACTATCCATTAAATTATTTTCTAGTAGAACACTCTTCACACTCCTTAACTCTCCTACAGTGAGATAAATAATAAGTTCATAAATATTATATATAATAAGGGACAAATAAATATGCATAATATGTATATAAAATGTCTTCATACAATAAGGAAAAATAATTTCTATATTTACATATTTAAAGCAACTTAGATATCAAAAAATGCTATTTCTGTCAAGGCTTTATTTCAGCTCATAATAAATGATAAAGAGTATTTCTGTCATGTCAAGGTAACATAGACATAAATCTACTGACCTTGTACCCAGATTAGTATATCCGAAGTTTTCTACAGTGTCCATTTTTGCATACTAAGGGATAGCATACTTACCATCATTATGTCTATAACATACTTCAGTATTTTATTCCAAAAATTGAGCACATCATCAAAACATGTCTGCTTATCTTGTTTATCTCTATCATACTTAGAAAGTTAACTTTAACAAATCTCTAATAATTTTCCTTTTTCTTCCTATTTTAGAAATGTCTTATCTTAACTTCATAACATGTATAGTTTTTTAAATTTCTACTTGAATTTATATACTTTGAATAAATCATACTTTTTCTTTTATCATGAATAACCCATCTAGAGTCTTCAGTTGTGAGTTTAATTTTATAGCCTATGCCAAAAAGTGATTTGACATTAAGTAACTCCAGGCATATTTCAAATTTAAGTTTGTATATTAAAAATATATCATAACTATACTAATTTACAAATTTTTGCTTTTATTGGCATGGTTTTCTTTTCTATGGTAAATAAGTTTTAGTAAAGTCTGATAACCAACCAAGTGAAAAACCTATAGCTTGATGAACAATGAGTTAATGAATTAGTGAATGAGTGGGTGCTAAGGCTTTGTCTTCTATGTCTGACTCATATCTTCACAGCATGGGAGCTTTACAGGACATAGTTTTTACGGTATCAGAACAGTTAAGACAAAAGAGGTTTCCCAACATGTTCCTCATATTCATTACTCATGGGAAAGAGACAATTGTGTTCATTTCACTTACTTTTTTAAGTCAGCATTTTGCTCTGTAAAATAAGGGCAAAAATAGTTAGAGCTAAGATGATAATCCTGCCCTAGGTAACAATCACATCCCTAAATTTATATATATATATATATATATATATATATATATATATATATATATATATAAAGAATGTATAGATACATTCTTTAAAAACATGAGAATGCCTTTATGATAAGTATCATGACCAAATAAAATTGCTTCCTTCCTGTCAGTAAGAACCCTGGCATCCCTGATGTGTAACTTGCATTTAACTGGCAACATTCTGGGTTACTCATATTAACTGCAACAGTCTGAACAGCTTGAACTTCAATAAAATGCGCATTAAGTGACTGACTTAATTTAACCTCATTAATCCGCAACCCAATACAACCATCTGAAGCCTTGCGAGCAGCCTGTGCTTCATCTACAACATCAACATGGCCCTGTAGGAAATCAACACCCAGAATGTACCGCAGCTCTAGCTCCCAAGTTATCACTGAGGGGTAAATGGCTGTACAATTGCCAGGGCCAGGCTCCAATTGCATTATTATATGAGTCACTCATTTTATTGTTCTTGTTAATAGTGAGATGAGTTCTCTAAAAATAAATTTCTCTCTGAACTTTTTCTTGGAACTGCTTCTTTTGACTAAATGCTCTAATTCATCGAAGAGCAAGGTTCTTATCAACAAACATTTTTTGTCTCATAAGAAATATATTTCTGAAAATAAAGAACTTTGCAAAATTCAAATGAAAATTTTACCCATCTGTCTCCTATATCTTCCCCTATTTAGGATTTATTAACAGAAGCAGTGATAGCAGTTAATTCTCAGATTTTCACTCATAAAAGGCTGAAGTTCCAAAGTACAAAAGGTTATTTTTTTATTTTCACTAGTAACTTTATTGATTTGGATATTTTCAGTATGTTGGATATTTTCTGCATGACAGAACATTGATTGTTCTCAATTAATGTCTCATCTCCAAAATATATAAAGAACTTACATGACTCCACTCTAAGAAGATAAGCAACCCAAGTAAAAAATGGGCAAAAGTACAAAAGGTTATTAATGCAAGTCAAACATTTGCTGTTATACATAAAACACTTTAATCTTATAAATCTTGATCAACTAAACAAATGAGTCTAAATCAGTGCATATGATTTGTACTGCATTCTTCTTTCTTGTACTTAATTTCATTGAAATCCGATTTTTTAGAGTCCTTGGTTCATTTTTTGTTCACTTTACTCTCCAGGCAAAGAAATAAGTAGTACTTATTTATACATGCACATGCCTTCATTCCTCATTAAGGAACCTCTGGGAAAACATCACTGCATTTGAAACAAAGACACTGAACTCAGTCTAGCTTTATGAACCCAAATTTGTGTACAGACTATATAACTGTTCATTATTAAGTTTGTAGAAATATACTTCTCAACATTTTAATAAATTTTTGTAATTATCAAACTATGCAATTTGTTCAAAGAACTTTGTATAATATGATGTCTATACAAATACCGCTATTCTGGTTCTTCATAATCAAAAGTTTATGGTCATCAAAAAGTAGATAAAACAGAACTCAAAGGAGCTGATATTCATCATCAGCACTCCATGATATTTCTAAAGAAAACTGAGTTTTGAAAATGATTTTGTAACTTCATTAGTGTCAGTTGATGGTCATTGGTCCCAATTCAGTGCCGTTAGGGTGCAGTGAAGAAGGACACTACTCAGAGCAAACAGCAGCACGGCCCTGGAACAGGTCGTCGTTAGTGTTACAACTCAATTATGAAACAACGTGGCTTGGAACAGCACAGCTCTGAGGTGGCCCTCAGGCAAGACTCCTCTCTACCTAGAAAGCTCTGCTCTACTTCCCTCCAGTCTGTTTCAGTCTGTTCCACTCTAGTCTCCTCCATCTAGCCCATGTTCTGCTCTGCTCCTATGAGAAGTCTTCAGTGTTTCAGTTCTAGCTGGGGAAATGCAATCTTCAGTCCTTAATTTAAAAAAAAAAAAAAAAAAAAGTGCACTCCTAAGCCAGAGGGAAATTTGCATAAATAAAGAGGAGAAGTCTCCGCCCTGATCTCTGATTGGTCTTTCCTCATGCAAATCCTCATCATTTGATTGGTCCAAAAAAGCATTGCCTTAATTAGTTGGATTGAGGCTGTTCTGATTGGTCAGTAAAGATGCTAATGGAGAAATATAGCTGTGCAGCTTTGACTGGATAGGGAAAGTCCTGGTCCTATTGGTTGAAATATGATTCTATAAACTCCTTTGTAAGATTGGTTCAGACAGCTGGGACACAGTGCAGCCACAGCACTGCAGGCAGGCAGTTCAATGCAGTCTTCAACTTAGTACACAACTTGTGTTTTTAAACTTGGTCCCAGTTAGCCACTAAGAGTCCTTATTGGTAGGTATCTTCTTTCTCAGGGTCTATATTAACAAGAAGTAGCAAAATGTAGTAGAAATTAAGTAAGGAAAAATATCTCTGTTTTAAAGAAAACATCTTTCCATGATAAGTCAACTGATTTAAAATATTATAAGCAAAAGAGTTATTGGCCTGATATCAAATAAATAAATAAAAACACAGTCACAATAGAATCTAAATTCTTAAACAATTGTTTGGTCCAATACATCTCAAAGTTAAATAGTAAATGTTTCCGCTTGGCAAAAACATGCTTTTCTTTAATCAAATAACCTCATTGCATTTCCTCACTACATTACAGAAATGGATTAATTCTTTATTTTCTGATTTTATTTGCTCTATCTAGGTAAAAATAAAAGGAAAAGTGCTATACCACTACCCTATCACCAATGTGAAGATGACAGTTTCCAGAGTATTATATTTGAATTTTCCCCTAACTTTTATAAAATCAATTAATGTATAACTTCAAACAGTTGGTGCATTTGTCCTTTGTAATTTTCATCAGTTATAGAAAATTAAATGGCAGAGAAGTCTCCGTGGGGTTACAGCTCCATACAGCAAGCAAGTAACACAAACTCTGGAGAAAGCAATACAGAAAGAACTATTCCTGAGAGAGCAAAACACATTTTTTATAGACTCAATGAAATATAAATTAAAACACCTTCCTGCTTTGGATAGTTCTAATATTTTTCTTACCAGGTAAACTCTCCACTGGAAAACAGTTTTTTTTTTAATATTTTATTTATTTTTAGAGAGAGGGGAAAGGAAGGAGAAAGAGGGGGAGAGAAACATTAATGTGTGGTTGCCTCTCACATGGCCCCCACAACCCAGGCATATGCCCTGACTGGGAATTGAACCAGTGACCCTTTGGTTCACAGCCCGCGCTCAATCCACTGAGCTACACCAGTCAGGGCTGGAAAACAGTTTAAACAGTTATTTCATTTAGAACTGCCAGGTCAGAAATATGACAGTCCTCAAGTAAAACACACTTAGACTGTAAGTTTTGTTATAGTCTTGGAAGATAGATTTTAAATTATGATTTAACCAAGTACAATTTTACCTCAAGAAACAATTTATGAAAATAACATAAATCAGATGTGATAAAATCAGTAATAAATACTGTGAATGAAGGATTTTTTAAAAGATAAGCTATCTTTAGAGGAGAGGGAACAATTTACATTTCCCAACTATAGTGCATAACATACTTTAAATCACATCTGAGATGTTGAAAAATATAAATATATGCACATCTCTGGTATTGCAGCCAGATTATATATATATCTCTTGATGGCTGCTTACCTTTACATATATGTGTGCATGCTTTTATAGAAGATTTTTTCCTTTTTGAGACCCTTTTTATGATATATTTATAAAGTAAAACAAAACTGCAACGTATTGTTGGAACTATCCTAAATGTAACACACCTGCTATTTTCAATTTCTGACCTTTGCTATTTACAGAAAATAAATTTCTCTTTCTAGATAACAATTTTTAAAAAGTACATTAAGCCATGGTAATTTTCTAAAATAGAAAAGTGAAAATAGCCAGCCAGAACATTTCAAGGTACCCCATCATCACCTTTAATATGTTCCCCCACATGTTTTATTGCTCTGATGTTCTTTCATCCAGACTCATGAGCATACGTATATTCCTCATCATGTTGTGGCACTTCTAACATCTGCTTCAGGCTCACTTCAAAACTAGGTGTCCAGTACTTTCAACATTTGTTACATAAAAACTACTTTACTGGAGCTTACTTATAATAAAACAGAAATAATCTTTCTATTCTCTCAGATATGACGGCCACCATAAATTTATCAAACACTGATGTAACAGTAAAGTATTAAAAGTCATAAATCCTAATAAAACTTTATTTTACGTCCATAGCATTGTATACTTCTTGCCAAGGAAGAGTTCAAAATAAGCACTAGAACAAAGTGTGACAACAAGACAAAACTGAATCACACCATCTTTATCACATGGCTAGTTAGGCAAGGAACAGCCATCACTTGATTTATTTCAACTAAAAAGAGTTCATTGTAATGATACAGGAACTGGACCAGAATCGGCTCTGGAGGCTGACTCACCTTTCCCTCCATAAAGAGCTAAGATTTCTTATGTCACTGCTCTCTCTCCTTACCTGCATCATTCATCTCTGCTATGTAGTTGCCTCTGTTTTTCTAGTTTTTATTCCCTTGTAGCTTCAGTTTGTACATGACTTCTATGTCTAACAGCATTCCTTCAGCTGCTATGTGGCTTCCTCTGTTTATCTAGTTTTTACTTCAATTTGTACCTAACTTCTATACCTAAAAGGATCCTCTTAACTGCTGTTCTTATTGCTAATCAACTCTGTTTTCCAGTTCAAATTCCCAAGAATGATAATCTGATTGACCTATTCCATTTGTGTATAGCAGTTTATAGCTGCTATTAAGCCAATCTATTAGCTATTATTTGCTTACTATCAATTTTCATTCCTAATACACTTAACTGTAGCCAGGAGATACAATTCTGAGGGACAAAAAAAAAAAAAAGCCACTAAGATAGAAAGAACTGTGTGAAATGCGTTTTAGCTAGGATAATTGTACATGTGAGCAAGTACTAACTGACATCCTTATTATGATACACATAAATACATTTACTTTGAATGACTGTTTTAATAAGGTATGCCACAACAAACTTTGTGTAGAAATAATGGCAAATGAATTTTTGCAATACTAATTCCAATCTTGCAAAATTGACTGGGAACTCTCTTTGAATTTGGATACGTGAGAATCAAGTTAGTTTATTGTAACTTGCCCAAACTTAAGGAAAAATAGAGACCATCTCTCACAGATGCTTGCATAGTATTTCTACCTGTAGTTAAATTTGTAGTGCTGTCTAAGTGGTGGTGCAGTAATTAGGACTAAGAAATCTGAAGATTGTCTCTTTATGTATTTGCAGCTGTTTAAGAAGAAGTTCAGGATTTACTGAGTTTAGTGAGCAATTTTAGCATGTCTTTATGTAGTTTTATGCCACTTGAGATGATCTGACTATCATATTTTGCTGAAGTATCTCAGATTTAATTTACCTGACCAATAAGAGCAGGGGTAATCAGTATTCTGATGAATATAATTTGGCAATTTTCAACATAATGAACATGATTTTCACTTCTTAGTTGAATATTGAAGTGGAATCCTCATCAGTTATAAAAACATGCCCAACACTTATGTAACGTTAAGCTGAAACATGCTTTCACACAGATTACTTCATATACCAGGTATAACAGTACTTATTTTGGAAAGGAGAAAACCAGAACTTGCTATATTTAAATAATATAGCTTGTACAACCAAAGACATTAAAATAAAGAACAAACTGACAGTAACAAGAGGGGAAGGGGGAAGGGGATCATGGGGAAAGGGGAAGGGTCGCCAAGGAACATGTATAAAGGATCCATGGACAAAGCCAAAGAGGGGTAGGACTGAGGGTCAGAAGTGGGGGTGGTTGGATGAGGGAAAGTAGTGGCAGGAAAATGTAAACTGTACTTGAGCAACAATAAAAAATGTTTAAAAATTTAACAAAAATAAATGAATAAATAATATAGAGTGTAAAGGGCGGAGCCAGGACTCAACTCTTTTAAATCATTTGTGGACTACTATCACAGTACTACTTCAGTAGACAGGCATGATTGGATCCATGGAGTAAGCAAAAAGAAGAAGGCAAAACACAAGAAAATCCATAATCCAAAGCATCTGGGATGAAACCATGAAGATAACATCAAGATGCAGGCAGGAGAAGACAACTAAAAGCCCACACTGAAGTGACTGATATCAAAGGAATTGATCTTAACTTATTTTGAATATTATCTCATTTTCATTTTACATAAAAACTTCAAAATACTGGGACTAGATTCTTATATACTCTGCGGAAAACAATTCTGAGGTCAAATTTAAGCTCAGTGAGAAAGAGTGCCATGGAGGATTAGGAATATCAGCCATGGGTTCAGGTTTGAGAACAGAAGTCTGGGTGCTGCATAATTTCCAACTCTGACTTGGACTTCCCATTGTTTGATTGGTACTGGACTGGCCAAAATGTTCATTTGATTTTTTTCTGTAAGATAGCTCTAGTAGCACTTAGTTTTCTTTAACTTCATTCAAAACAATTTTGTTAGACTATATTGTGACAGCTGTTGTATCACTCTGCATTTTTTAAAAAAACTTATCAAAATTGGTGAACTTTTATGTAACTATTTTAATATTGAAGATGGTAGAAACTAAACAGTATTTTGGCATATTGTGTTTTATTACTTCAAGAAAGGTAAAAATGCAATGGAAACATAAAAAAAGATTTGTGCAGTATATGGAGAAGGTGCTGTGACTGTTCAGATGTGTCAAAAGTGGTTTGCAATTCTATTTTGTTCATTAGTTCATTTTGTTCCACAGGCATGGAAAGAAATATGGAATAGACTAAAAGTAACCAGAGGGGAGAGGAGAGGGGAATAATGGTGGAAAGAAGGGGAAGAGACTAGACAAAGAACATATATGAATGACCCATGGCCATGGACAACAGTGTGGGGATTGACTGTGGGAACAGGGGGTGGGGTGGGCAGAGGACGTCAAAGGGGGGAAAATTGAGACAACTGTAATAGAATAACAATAAAGAATGATTTTGAAATCGTGGTTTTCAGAGTCCTGTACTGGAGATTTCTCACTAGATGATGCTCCATGGTCTGATAGACCAATTGGAGTTGATAACAATCAAATCAAGACATTGAGTACAATCAAAGTTATATCACATGAGAGACAGCCAAATACTCAAAAGAGCCAAATCAATAAAGTTATTGGTGAAAACGACAAAAGTGTCCTTTATTTTACAAAAAAAAACCCATAGGGATTTTTGGCCAACCCAATATATATGCATAGCTCTCCTGCCATTAAGTCCTTCCTAGTGAGTAGGACTAGAAGCTACGGGATACAGAGAAACCAATTCACAAATCACCAGCAAATGTTTAGAGATGTCTGCTGGTGGTACAGCAGGCCCTCCATGCCATGCACTAGGTCAGAGGATCATCAGAAAAAAAGTTCCTGAAAACAACATGAAGTCAAATCTGATAGTCGGCTCTGTAGCCATCATGTTTCTGCCATGAAGACATTTGATCAGGTCTTTGGGAAACTGATTCCCAAAATGAAATCTGATACAGGAAGATCTGGGTGAGAAGATGGGAGAAACTAGCAGTTCAGAAGTATTTTCCAGATGTTTCTAAGAGATTTAAATTTTAACATATAATTTTGCTTCTTCTCAAACACACTCTCCTAACTTTTCAAAAGGAATACCTCTAGAGAAGCAAAAGCAGAAAAGATTGGACCTTGGTGACCAGTCCATTGCTCAACCCCAAACCCCAAACATAAGACTGGAATCTCCTGGATAATTTCAGTTTTCTTTAGATTTAGATTCCTGGTATTCCCAATCAATGGGATGATGCACTGGTAGTATAACAACCTCCTTTGTTGTTCGCTCTCAGTTCTCAAATTTTCATCCCCCTCAGGGGCTTGTCTTCAGTCAAAAAAAAAAAAAAGTCCTTCTGCTGCACAATAATCTAGAGACATCCCTTTTAAACTCTGGAATTCTGTCAACATTCACATACCAAATAATTTTTTACTAGTCCATAGTGTAATAATTTCACCAGCCTACATATATTTTATCAAAAACAGCACAGTTATATAAGATATCATAATATTAAGACAATAACTTTTAAGAACTATTACTCACATTCACTAGTTTGCTATTAAAATCATAAATGATTAAAATTACATATGCTTGTCTAAATAAGAGATAAATTAGAGACTCAGTGACAAATTTTATCAGGCATTCCATTTACTCATTAGGGTGTGACATTTCTATAACTAACATGAGTTTTATGAATATGGCTATAAAATTAGATTATATAACTCTAAAATATATTATTGTCCTCTGTAGAATTCATTATTACCTATAATTCAGAGAACTATGAAATCAAATTATAGAATGCTATGTATGATGTTATTCTTTAATATTAAAGTAAATAAATTGTACATAGATATTTTACATATATAAACTTCTGGAAGAATAAGTTCCATACTGCATGTAATCATCCATATTGTTGGAGTTTTCATGAAAATTCATTAACTTTATTATCAGGAAAACTAATAAAGACAATCTGTGTAAATAAAAGAGAACTTTAGTCACCTGTACAAGAGCTGTCCAGAAAGTATACAGCCATATAATATGAAAAACAGAAACATTTATTGAAGATGATACAAGACACAAGAAACATTGTACATAGGACATGAAGCCTCAGTCCCCTTCAAAATAAGCACCTTGGACCTCACACAGTTCTCCCAATCACCATCAGCTGCCCTGCCGTATATTCCTGAATCTCATCAACAGTCTAAAATCTCTTCCCTTTCAAAGGCAATTCTAAATTGGGGAAAATTCAGAAGGTGCCAGACATCAAGTCTGGCTGCAGGGGAGCTGAATCACTTGGGTGATTTGATGCTTCTCAAAAACACTCTGCAGGAGATGTGATATATGAGCAAGCATGTTGCAATGAAGATGCCAATCACCAGTTGCCCATAGCTTCAGCCATTTTCATTGTATTTTGTTTCTCAACCAATGAAGAACATTGAGGTAGTACTTCTTATTAATTGTTTGGACTGGGGGGTGTACCTGTGATGGACAACACCTTCCCAATCAAAAAAGACATTTGGTGGGGGAGATGGTGGTGCAGTAGGAGGAAGCAGATTCCATTTCCCCCTGCACATGGGAGAGGAACCTAGCTGATCTGGGGAGAAATGGAACAGTCAACCAGCGGAAACACAGTATATTTGAAAGTAGGAGATCGAAGGTTGTAGCGGACACTGAAAAATCGGATGGTAAGGAGAGTACTTCGGAACAATAAGAGCCCAGGAACCGGTGCAGAGACCAGGGCTGCAGAGGCTCCAGCCCAGCGCTTGCCAGGCAGGCTAGGGGCTCTAGGGAGGGAGGTGGGTCTGCAAACAACAGCACAAGGCTTCAACTAAAGACGCCTGCCTGCAAACAGATACAACTGCACGCGACTGTGGAAACTCGAGTGTGTGCACGACAGATGATGCCTGTATGACTGGAGACCTGTAGCCCACGCTGGGAACCCGGGGAATGTGAGTAATCTGTGGTAGAATCGGAGCTCACTCCTGTGAAATTGGGGTGAGTACACGGCATAGGAGACTTGAGCTCACACCCATGAACTTGAGAAAGTGCATGCTCCCCAGGAGGCTCAAAACATACACTCGAGGCCCTCTGTGGAGAGGTGCCGGGCTAGCCCTGGGAGGACTAGCCCAAACATAACTGAGTGCTGAACAGGGAGAAAAGCAAAACCATCACCCCTCGGCCTTTGCAGCCAGAAAGACCAGAAAATCCGGCTTGGCAAGTGTAAAAAGAGCAAGAGTTTTTTTGTTTGTTTGTTTGTTCTTGTTTGTTCATTTATCTTTCTTCTTTTTTAAATAATATTTTTATTATTCTTCCATTATTTTTATATTTTTACTCCTCAACTCCTTTTGCTTTTAACTTCTTTCTTGTATTATTCCTTCTTTCTTTATTTCCAATTTTATCTCTTCTTCCTCCCTCTTTCTTTTTCTTCCTTTTTAATTTTTTCCTTCTTCTATTCTCTTTTTAAATACCCATGAGTGAGACAAAAACAAAAACAAGCAAACAAAACCCTGGAACACTGAAAAAAAAAAAAACAAAGTTGGTCCCAAAGAGGGGGCATTCCAACAGCTGAGAGAGTGGAAGCTGTGATCACCAGGATACCCAAAGGAGACTGCACCACTAAGTTTCACAGGTATTCTAGCACAGAAGTTCACACCATAAACCCAGGGAGCCAGAACAGATCCATTTAAGAAGCTGAGGCTCATAAGAAGGGTCTCACAAACAATGGGAAGACAAAGAAACAATCCCCAAATGAAAGGAAAAGAAGAAGCACCAGAAAGAATGCTAAATGAAAGGGAGGCAACTCAACTATCAGACTGTGACTTCAAAGCAATGGTTGTCAGGAAGCTCGAAGAGTTCTCAATGAGCTACCAGAAACTACAAGGAAGCTACGATGAACTCACTGCAAACTATATCAACATGAAAAAAGAAATAGAAACTATCAACAAGGGCCAAGAGGAAATGAAGAGCACAATTTTTGAACTAAAGAACACAGTGGAGGGAATGAAAAGCAGAATCGATGAAGCAGAAGATCAGATCAGCGAGTTGGAGGACAAAGTAGAAAAAACACCCAGAAAGAGCAAGAAAAGGAAAAGAAGCTCTAAAAGAATGAAGAGGGATTAAGAGAAATGCAAGACAATATGAAACCTAATAATATCCATATAATAGGGATACCAGAAAGAGAAGAAGAAGAGCAAGAGATAGAAAACCTATTTGAAAAAGTAATGATGGAAGACTTCCCTAATTTGATGAGAGAAAAAGTCACACAGATCCAGGAAACACAGAGAATCCCAATCAAGAGGAATCCAAAGAGGCCCACTTCAAGGCACATCATAATTAAAATGGCAAACTTCCAAGACTAAGAGAGAATCTTAAAGGCAGCAAGGGAGAAAAAGGAAGTAACATACAAGGGAGCCCCAATAAGGTTAGCAGCTGACTTCTCAATGGAAACTCTCCAAGGCAGAAGAAAATGGCAAGAAATATTCTGAGTAATGAGAACCAAAGGCCTGCAACCAAGACTGCTTTACTTAGCAAGGCTTTCAATCAAGATAGAAGGCCAAATAAGGAGCTTCCCAGACAAAAGAAGTCTAAAAGAATACACCTCTACCAAACCAGTTCTGCAAGAGATGCTAAAGGGCCTGCTTTAAGGAAAGCAGGGAAAAGAGAGAGAGAAAGAGAGAGGAACACAGGTACAAAAATGGCAATGAATAAGTTTCTATCAAAAATAACCTTAAACATAAATGGATCAAATGCTCCAATCAAAAGGCATAGAATAGCTGAATGGATAAGAAAGCATGACCCACACATATGCTGCCTACAAGAGACCAACCCCAGGACAAAAGACCTACACAGACTCAAAGTGAAGGGATGGAAACAAATTTTCCAAGCAAATGGACAGGAAAAAAAGCCAGGGTAGCAATACTCATATCAGACAAAATAGACTTCAAAAGAAGAGCCATAAAGAGAGACCCTGAAGGTCACTTCATAATACTCAAGGGAACAATCCACCAAGAAGACATAAACATTGTAAACATATATGCACCCAACATAAGAGCACCTAAATACATCAAGAAAATCTTAGAGGGCTCCAAGAAAGATATTGACAGCAACACAATTATAGTAGGGGATTTTAACACCCCACTGTCAAAAATGGACAGATCTTCCAAACAAAATATCAACAAAGATATTGTGGCATTGAACAACATTCTAGATGAAATGGACTTAACTGATATGTATAGAGCCCTTCATTGAAAAGAAACTAAATACTCATTCTTTTCAAATGAACATAGAACATTTTCAAAGATAGACCACATGATAGGACACAAAATAAGCCTCAACAAATTCAAGAAAATTGAAATCATACCAAGCATTTTCTCCGTCCACAAGGGACTGAAATGAGAAATCAACCCCAAGGGGGAAACCCAAAACTCTCAAAATCATGGAGATTGAATAGCATGTTATTAAACAATGAATGGGCCAAGAATGAAATTAGGGAGGAAATCAAAAAGTTTTTGGAAACAAATGAAAATGAACTCACAATGACCCAAAACTTATGGGACACAGGAAAGGCAGTCCTCAGAGGGAAGTTCCTAGTGATGCAGGCCTACCTAAAAAAACATAGAAACATTTCAAACAAACAACTTAACTCTATGCCTACAAGAACTCGAGAACAACAACAAAGACAGCCCAGAGTAAGTAGAAGGAAGGAAATAACTAAAATCAGAGCAGAATTAAATGACATAGAGACTAAAAGCACAATTCTAAGGATCAACAAATTCAGGAGCTGGTTATTTGAAAAGATAAATAAAATTGGCAAGCCTTTAAGCAGGCTCATCAAGAAAAAAAGAGAGAGGACCCAAATAAACACAATCAGAAATGAAAGAGGAGAGATTACAACTGACACCACAGAAATACAAAGGATTGTAAGAAATTACTATGAAGAACTGTATGCCAAGAAATTTGAAAACCTAGGTGAAATGGACAAGTTTCTAGAAAAATATAATC
>PVKU01003020.1:104900-197370 GCA_004027475.1 Anoura caudifer | reverse complement strand
ACCCCTATAATTTGGATGTTGGGACGTTTAAAGATGTCCTGGAGGTTCCTAAGCCTCTCCTCATTTTTTTGAATTCTTGTTTCTTCCTCGTTTTTTGTTTGGTTGTTTCTTTCTTCCTTCTGGTCCACTCCATTGATTTGAGTCCCAGTTTTCCTCCCATCTCTGTTGGTTCCCCATGCATCTTTCTTCATTTCACTTACTGTAGCCTTCATTTTTTCATCTAATTTGTGAGCAAAATCAACCAATTCTGTAAGCATCCTGATCACCAGGGTTTTGAATTGTGCATCTGATAGGTTGGCAATCTCTTCATCGCTTAGATAAATTGGCTCTGGGCTTTGATTTGTTCTCCGGTTTGAGCCATTTACATTTCTGGGTTTTTTGTTGTTGTTGTTGTTGTTGTTGTTTGTTTTGTCTAGTCGTGGCTGTTACGTAGTAAGGGGTGGAGCCTCAGGTGTTCCCCAGGGCGGGACAGCCCAGTCGCTGGGTAGTGACGCTGTATGTGGGGGCGGGGTCTGAGAGGAGGTAATGGCGCTTACTTTACTCACTCTCAGATTCCAGTCCCCTCCACTGCTTCCCTCTTTGCCTGGATTATCTGCACGTGAATGTGGGACCACCTGGTCAGCCAGCCGCCTTGTGCGGCCTCACTGGTTCTGCACAGTTGCCGCCCCGTGCCCGGGGTCTGCTAGTCGCTGCCTGTGCACCTGGGGGCTGCCAGCCACTGCTGCCTGCGTGCCTGGTCCGCACCTCCACTTTTTCCTGCCGTGACTCCGCCCCTCTTACCGGTCTGGATGAATCGTTGTTGGACTTCCAAACAGTTTGATCTTCTGAGTTCTGGTTGTTTTCTTGTTTCTAAATCTTTGTTGTCCTTAATTTTGGTTGTGAGAAGAGGCACAGTGCGTCTGCCTACACCTCCATCTTGGCCAGAAGTCCCGCAATGTGATTTTCTAAAAGAATATATTATTAGTCTAAAGTCTTAAGCAAAATGATGTTTCAAATTGTAAGTAGAATGTCTCGATGTTAGAACTAAGGGTAGTAGGTCAGCTGATACCATCCAAGCCAAAAATCTGTAGCCAAAATGTCAATGATACCACTAGCTATTTCTGGATAGCCCTGAAACCTCAGGTTTCACTGGAAAAAAGGACCATTGGATTTTGTTAGTGACAGAGAGGAACAAGAAAGCTTCTAGAGAGGGACACCTTTGAGTAGATGCAAGGATCAGGGCAGAACAGACTGTAAACACAACTGCACTCGCTAAGAAGAAATTGAAGTCACGATCACGTACTGGTCATCTGTTATGTACTGAGCGTCATGCTTTGAATTCTTACATCAGATAGCCTTCGGGCTGTAAACAAAAGAGAGCATTTCTAGTTAAGGTGAGCAGAAAGGAATATTCTGGGAAGAAAATAATATGGCCGGTAATACAGTTGAGGGTGCTGGTAAACTTCTAACAACAAACTGGCAAGCCAAAAGGGGGCCTGAATAGCCTTGACCACAGGCGAGGACATGCTTCAGAGTGAGTCTGGTTAGAACAATTGAACTGAGCATCTGCATCTGCCTCCCTAAGATTCTGCAGCTTCTAATTGGTCAACCTGGATCAAGTGGCTCTTAGCAGCCAGAAAGAGGGAACATGCCCTAACAGTTTGCTTAGTGGGGTTGAGAATGTATTCCACCAAGGCCCTTGTAAAAGGGAATTTCATATAATATTGATAGAAAGGGTGTTCAGGTCCTAAGTAGCCTCATTCCCCCCCCAAAAATGTGACATTAAATTAAGTTAAAGTTCTCTGAATTCTACCCCTTTGGGCACCCCAAAGCCTCATAACCCTCTTCTTATTAAGAAAGAAAGAAAGAAAGAAAGAAAGAAAGAAAGAAAGAAAGAAAGAAAGAAAGAGAAAGAAAGAAAGACTGCACTAACAGACCCTACTCAACTGAGACTGGTCTGTGAATGTTCTGGTCCAAACCCTGTCCTTGGCAGGGCTGTCCTCTGCCACCAGCCTACACCCTACCCAGGAGTGTCGCCACAGTGCTGCAGTCCTGGCTCAGGTACACCGTGTGGGCCCACCGTAGGACAAACTCAAATTGTTTCCTCCTCTGTCCTGGAAAATCCCATGATTTCATAGATGTGGAATGAGGGAAGAGCAGCAAAGTAAAAGGGGATTTAGTCAAGTGTTAATGCAATTTACTTGTGCCTTTATTACCATTGGGGGGCTAGTCTGTCTGTCTGTCTCTCTCTCTCTCTCTCTCTCTCTCTCCATTTCAGTCAACTAACCAAGCCATCAATTATAACCAATCCCAGTTATCCCAGTTGTTTGAACTAAAACGCTGAATTCAAAGTTTTCCAGCATGTAAAGCCATATCAAAATTATTTTGTGACCAATCCTTTTCCACCAACACTTACATTTTTAATTGGACTCCCAGCTCAAGGAATACTAGGGTATAAGTCTATTTATAGGTATAGAATCCATGCATAGAACTAGGTTCTTTTTCAAAGATAATGCCTTTAGACAAGAACATTACCTTCAACCATCAGCACTGGGAGGGAGGGCTGCTTTTCCTAGGGATCAACAGGAGAACCACTAGGAGTTGGGAGTTCCCCGGGCTCCAAATCTTCCCACACATCCCCATGCCAACCCTTGAAGACCCACCATTTCCTCAACCATAACCCAGCTTTTACAAGACATTTGGTGATGCTGTCAATTCAGCAAACATTGCTTTGCCTAATCCACAGGATCAAAATTTGCTTTTGGTTTTCAGCTGCAATAGATAACTTCAGGCACTGAAAGTCCCTGGTTTCTGAGTTTTGAGCCAAAATTTTGGAGATCTGAGGATGTCTTTCTCTTTCTTTGCATGACCACCCCTAGTCTATGAATTCCTCATTGTCTTCTAAGTACAAAATATGACATGTTCATATGATAATTGTTAAACAATTTTCTGGCCCATTTTCTGTTCCATATTGTAAGCGTTAAGCCTCTCAGTCTATTTTTCCTCCCTTGCTACCAACAGATGCGATTTCATTGCTTTGTTTGAATGCAGACCCTTCTAGCCTCTGATAAAAGACACCTCAAAGAAAAGAAATAGATGTTCAGTCTTTTACTTCAGTTGTAGAAATCACATACAATTTTGTGTAATGATGCTGTACATGCAACTATATTGTCTTAACAAAACAGTCTTTGAAAAACTGACTTGAGGTGGTTTCAGCTGCCTGGGAAAGTTACTTTCCACTTCTGAAGAAGCTGCAATTGTCTTTGCTATTTTAATTATTTGCTGCCTTAATAGAATACATATAGGGCTGGGCAAAAGTAGGTTTACGGTTGTGAATACTTAAAACACAGAGTTTATTCTTGTGTTATTATTAACTATTGGATTATTTTCCATACAAACAACTGTAAACCTACTTTTGCACCCCCCCCAGTAGATTAATGTTCTCCCTTTTAAAAAGGTTACAAATACTCATAGTTTCTCTGACAAACCAGATTTTTATTGGCACTTCCTTCTTTATCCTACCTGCATGGAGGTGAAAACAAACGAATAAAACTTCTGACTTGGTTCTCATGTGAGCAAAGCATCTTCTAGCACATCAATAATAGCACTGTTGTTCGGTGGCGAACACTGGAGATGCCTTCAAACGGGTGTGACGTTTGAGGTGACCCAGCACTTTTCTTTCACTGGATGACTACCTGGGATATTGTCATTTATAACAAGAAGTACAGATTTCATCTTTGTCTTTGTTTCTGGCACAGAGATCAAAAAGCCCTTGGAATTTCCTAAGCGGATGACAGCCATAAAGGTATCTTTGCTATGTTAATGAGGTGATTTTTGGACCTCACCTAAGGATGGTGGCTGGTCGCCAGAGAACCAACTAGGTGATTAGAGTTGGAAGTTTCAGGCCCTCTCTGACCTCCAGGGAGGGGAGAGGAGCCGGAGGGTGAGTCAGTTGCCAACAGCTAATCTTTTTATCATTCGTGCCTGTGTAATGAAGCCTCCATTAAAACCCCGAAGGAAGGGTTCCTAGAGTTTCCCAGTTAGAGAGTGGGGCCTCTGGAGAGGGCGTGGGGGCTCTGGGCCCTTCCCCAGGCCTTGCCCAGCACATCTCTCCCATTTGGTTGTTCTGAGTCTTTTCCTTTATAATAAACTGGTCATCTAGTAGGATGTTTCTTAGGTTTTGTGGGCCATTCTAGCCAATTAATCAAACGCAAGGAAAACGGGGTGATGGGAACTGGAACAGAGGGAGCTTATGACTTTGACTAAACTTAGTTTGGTTTATTTGATTTTTCTTTCAAAGATTTTGTTTGTTTATTTTTAGAGCTAGGGGAAGGGAGGGAGAAAGAGAGAGACACGACAATGTGTGTTTGCTTCTCATGCGCCCTCTACTGGGAATCTGTCCTGTAACCCATTGCCTGTGCCTTGACTGGGAATCAAACCCAGCCACCCTTTGGTTTGCAGGACAGCACTCAATCCACTGAGCCACACCAGCCAGGGCTGAGTAAATTTAGTTTTAAATCCTAGCTCTTGAAATCATATCCTTCTCTCTATATATGCCCACCAGAAACCTAGTCTTTCCCCCAATAATCAGTGACCCCTGAGGCAGCAGAAGACAGCAGCTCAGACCTAATTAATGGTCACAAGGTCAGTACCTCTGGCCCACTAAAGATAACATCTTCATCCAAGTTGTGTGTCAGCTCTTGACCCTAAGGTGGACCAACCTCCTGGCTACTTTCACATGAGACTGGACAAAGGGATGCAGGAAAAGACCTCAGAACGATCCTCAAGACCTCAAGAAATGATTCATTACCCTAACCTCACCTCCGACATATCAGCTCCCAGCGTGAACCCAAACCCTTCACCTACAATATCTTGTGTTTTTGCCCTGTATAATCTACAACCTATGTACCACCAGGGAGTTGGATTTTTAAGACAAGCTCTCTGTGTCCAAATTGGCCAATTCAATATTAAACTATACTGCAAACTCTCACTTCTGCATTTTTTTTTATTATTTTATTTTATTTTTATTTTTTTTGACCAGGGTGCACAGGCAAGTGGGTGGACTCAAGGAAAAATATTAGGGTTCTGGAAACAAAACTGCTGATTCATTGCCGGTTGGTCAGAAGTACAGGTAACATCCTGGGCTTTCAACTGGCATTTGAAGTTGGGGGGAAGAGGTGGATCAGTCTTGTAGGACTGAGGCCTTGACCTGGGGAATCTGATGCTATCCCTGGCAGATTGTGTCAGCATTAAGTTGAATTGGAGGGCACCCTGCTGGTGTCAGAGACTTGCCTGGTGGTGTGGTGTGTGGTGGTGTGGGGGAAGGCCCCCTACACAACATCCCCACACACAACAACCCCCATGTTGGAACTGGGTCTAGGAACCTGAAAGACAACCTCATACCTTAATCTGCTAGATTTTCACAGCCCTAATTAGTCCACAAACAATGACAGATTATTCCCTTTTCCCTAATGGTTTGCTATTGGCCACAACTTCTATTCAAATTAGGATTGCAAACACTAGATAGAAAATTATTTTATTGAAAAGTTATTGCATAGTTTACAGAGTTGATGGAAGGGATAGAAAAGCAGGTGTGGGGCAAATGTAGGAATTAGAGGAAGCTGAAAAAGCAAAACCATAACTAAGGCCTCAGAAAGAGCCTGGTTAGGAGGCCACTGCATGTACTGTCACCTCTAGAAAGCTGTTGCAGATTTTCAGTTCTACCAGGGCCACCAGGAATAATCTCCAATTGACCTTGGTGTCTGCTTGGGGCTCTCAGATGGCAAATTCCTGGATGGGAACATTTGATTGGTTCAGCCTAAGTCATGTGCTCATGCCTTAGTTGCCAGAGAGTGCGGAGAGAGACTATCTATGCTGTAATAAATATTTGGATATTTGTCATTTTCTGGCTGCCTGGTGCCTTTTGACCTTTTTGTAATCTCTAGGTAATCCACACCCTCCATGCAGTTCCAATCTTCCCAAGACAGAAATCTGTAAAGTCATTTTTCCAGGTTTCTTTGCTGCCTTGGCCCAGACCTCAGGTCCACTCATCATCATGGGACAACTTGGGAAAACAGGCTGTGTGTGGAGTGTCCATTTTGTGGGTCACTGGTTGCAAGGTCAAGTTCCCCACACAGAGGTGGCATCTGAGCTGTGGCCAACGGTCCAGTTCCTAACAGGGGCGTGAGGTCTAGTATCTAGTGCTCAGCCGCAGCCCAGCAGTTTCCTCACCAGGCCAGCTCCCTAGTCAGCTTTGGGGCTTTGTTCCTCATCTCCTGAGCCAGTTTCTATAGCTTCCCCTCCCCCAGCCCAGTGGTCTATAAATCATCCCTCTTCTGCATAGTCATCCAGCATCACTTTATCTTCAGCACAGTCAAGATCCCTGGCTGATAGTGTATCCCTCTTCAATCTCCACATCAGAAGCTGGGACCCTTCCTCCTACCAAGACCAAAATAATAGGGATTTCCCCCCAAAAGGAGTAGTATTCTGACCCTGAGAAACAAAAGGAAAAAGAAAAAAAAAAAAAGAAAAGAAAAAGATATTAATACTGTGGCAGTACTCTCACATACACTATCTCCAACACAATGACCTCTAAATTCGCTATTACAATCCCTATTTCAGAAATGAAATTAACGAAGGCTCAAGGGTTAAAGCAACTTGTGTGAAGTCCCACAAAGCAAGTCCAGGGTGGAGCCCATCAAGTAAGCCCATCAAGTCTGATTCCCACCCGGCATTCTAAGCCAGATCTTTCTAATCCTTAAACTCTGTTATTTTTCCACTATAACACACCTCTTTGTCAACAGAAAGTAAAAACACAACACCACCCAAAGCACAAAAACCAGCAACAACAAACCCCCTCCTCCAGAGAAGGCACATTTCTCCTAGTAGTAAATTTTGAGAGAGTTTTCTAAAAGGGCACATTCAGTAGGAAGATTCTGTAAGGTGACAGACAATATCCTCACCAAGAGTTTAGCACGAAATTCAGAGGTGGGACTCACCCAACTTGTTCTTGAGACAGAATACCATCATATTTAAAAGCACAGGGTCAAAAACCATACACACTTGTCTTTGAACTCTGCCCCTGACACTGGAGCTGTGACCTCCTGGGTATGCCCCTTAAATGCTCAGAGCTTCCTTGTGGCCATGTGAGACATGAGGGTAAGGATAGAACCATCCCCTCTGTCATAAGGGTTGAAAGAGAAAATGCAGTTAAAAACATAGGGAGTGGTGTCTGACATATTAAATGTTCACTAAAGGTCGGCTATTATCATCCTCAGGTGACCTTTGATAAAAGGCACAGGTATTCCATGGAGGAACGGGTCAGCCATGGATTCTGAGGGAGGCTGCAGTGATGCGCGGATGCCTTCTGTTGGTCCAGCTTGCTCCTGAACTTCTACCAGAGTGAATCAAGGATGAGTTTTGTTTTATTTTTTCCCCAGGGAAAAAAATAACATCCACTCTCCCTAATTCACAGAGTCATTAAGCAGATGAAATAAGATAATGTGTGCGCAAAAAAGCACTGGGAAAAAAGTTAAGTGCTGTAAAGCAGCGAGGTATTGTTGTCCTCATGGCTGTTGATGTTTTTAGGAAGCTTTTACCCTGGTAAATAATGACTTGCCCTTGAAAGGCCTTTCAGTGAGTAATGTCTAAATATGTGACCAAAAAAAGTTTTTTAAGGGATTTAAATGAGTCTAGCAAAAGAAAGGCTGAACGGGGTGATTTAATTATTTTTTGTAACTTGAATATTGTCTCTACAGGGAGGGTTGTGACCAAATTGTCTGATTTCTACCAAGGTCTAAAGAATAGGGAATTGGTTTCAAGTGCAACTGGAAGAGATTATGTTAACTCCAAGAAACACCTCCAGAGATTTCATTGGAAGGACGAGAGATGTCATATGTAAATTCTGTTGGTATAAGTTGGGGCTTTCCAGAATGAGGAGCCCAAGAGGATGTTTTGGACCAAAAAGAGCCAGTGCTTTGTAAGATAACATTATAGCCTTTATTGTAAAGGGAAACTGGGGTGAGGCATGAGTTCCTCAAAAGGGAAGCTCAGAGCCAAGTGGTCCCAGCAAAGTCACAACAACTGAAAGTACCCCCCCATTCCTACTAGGGTGTGGGGCGGGGTGTGAAAGGAAGGGGATGGGATTAGGGAGACTATCACATCCCAACTCAATTTAGAGTCAAAGGCACCTGGACAGTTTTCAAATAATCTCCCCGCTTAGGATAGGGTGTTCCCAGAATGTGCGCTTTAAGCACAGGCTACATAAGGGGGTTACATAGGTCTTCGGCACAAATTAGAAAGATGCAGTGGTAAGGGGACCAGGTGTACCATCCTGAAGGGTAAAGTGGGGTTTTCTGGAATCTCATTAAGAGAGACCAAACTAAAAGACTGAGTGATGGAATTTTGTTGGAGAAAGTCCCAGAACTGTGCGGACTTGGCTCAGCATTAATTCACACTGAGTTCAAGGGCCCACACGCTACTTAGCAACCCATTTATTCATCCCTTGTTGATTGCCCTAAATGCCCACAACAGCTGTTCCTGTCCTATTCTTCTTTTCAAGACTTTCTTCTCTATGTCCTAAGGTCCAGCTGCACTGGCCTTCCTTCTGTCCCTCACACGTGCCACATCGTCCTGCCTCATCAATCACTCCCTCTTCAGATATCAGTCCCCTCCCTGAAAAGGTTGCCCTGAACTCCTAACTGCTATCCTTTTCCCATACACCTCCTGCCTTCTTTTCCTCTGTAGCATTTCCCTAATTAACAATTTTGTATATATTTGTGTTTGTTCATTTCATGTTTATCTCTCCAACTAGATCATACCTTTCGTGAGAGAAGAAGCATACCTATTCTATTCACTTTTGGCACCAGGCTAGAAGAGGACCTTAAAAAATCCTGGTTGAACACATGAGTGTTAAAATAAACCCCAGCATGTCCATTAGAGACATTTTCCATCAGCTTTCAGCATGTACTTTATCCCTGTTGGGTCGGAAAGAGTTAAGTCAATACCACATTAATCTCAATGGGAGGGAGAATCCAATGCAACAATTCAGTTAGGCTAATCTGACCACTGACTATGTCTTCTTATGCTCAGTTGGAGCAGGTGATTGTTCCCAGAGAAGCAGCAGCACCTGAACTCCCCACTCTCATCCATCCACAGCCTGTTTCCATTGGGGAGCAGGAGTGTGCCCTTTCCACTAAAACTACAGCATCAAGCAAGTCCTTCAGAGGTGATATTCATGAACAAAGTCCCCATAACCAGGCACAAGAAAGTAATGAGCTTTGATCCTCTCCCTCATGGGCATGAAATAGCTGGTTGATCACATATTGCCGTTCACTACTTCTTACGATACTATTGCGTGGACAAGTGGGCCTATTTGTAGAGTTGTTATTTCTACCAAGTACACAGCTGCTTGTGGGGACAGAGATGTCCATAATCATGGGCCACCTTTATTAGACCAATAGGAGCAGCAAAAGCTTGAAATTCCTAGATAGACCTTTCAGTGTATCTCCTACCACATGTCTGTTTGAGAAACTCTAGGTCTCAACTAAGCTGAGTCTGAAAGGTGCACCCTCAGCAGTGTGTCAGTAAACACTGAGTGTAGATGGGTTTTCTCTTATCTGAGGATAGACAAGCAGGAAATGACCACCGTATGAAGCCAACGAAAAACTCTGCAGAACAAGGGAAAGGGAAGAACATCCTAAAGATGTAAGGAAAGAGACATTCTCTCAAAATGGTTTACTATAGGAAATAAATTAATATTTCAGAATCTGCTTGACATCAATGAAACAGGAGCAGAAAGGCCAAGACATCAAGACAAAGAAAGTGAAATGAAAAGGGAGACAGGTGACATAAGAATTGTAAGGACAACAATGTGGTGATTGCTGGGGAGAGGCTGGTATATGGGGATTAAGTGGTAATGGAAAAAACACAATGAAGATGAAATTAGAAAAACAAATTGTAAGGAGAACAAAAAGTGAAATACAAATAGAAAATTAAATCCACGATGAAGCTGTGAAGAGCTCAGAACTGAACATAAGGAAACGATGTGGACAAGTGCTGGGTACCAACCAGGGGAGTCCTCTCAGGTGGAACCAATAAATGATCAGGAGTTCAGGCAATGAAATGGTAAATGACATCTCTGGTAGGTGACAGAGATAGAGTGTAGGGTGCTAACCCGCATCTCTACCCATTCCCTCCCCAGCCCTTAGGCAAGGTTTGAACAGCCTTTAAAAAGCCCCTGTAGCTGAGCGATGTACATCCAAATTCATCTCCAAGCCTTCGCTATGCTCTCCTTAATTTGTTCTGGTGCTCACACTTTACAGAGGCAACATCGCTTGGTGGCTGAGAGAACAGACTCTAGAAATAAGCAGCCTGCGTTTGGGATCCAGTTCTACTGTTACTAGGGTGTGATCTTTGGCAAGCTGACTTCTGTTCTTTAATTTTTGAAATATGCTTGACATCTAACATTAGATTAGTTTCAGGTGTACACATAACTATTGGCTATTGTATGTAGTGTGAAATGATCACCACAATAAATCTAGTTAAAGTCCATCGCCTCACAGAGCTATAATATGTGACTTCCTTATGTCCTAGTTACCTGTACGCTGGCCATGATGTAATAGTAACTACCTCATAGGGCTTAGTGTGGCTAAATGAGCTTGTGCAGGATCTGTGGAAGATCATCATTCAAGTTTTTTTTTTTTATGTTGTCCCTGTTTTGTCCTTTCTACCCAAATTGAATCAATACTTCAGGATTTATATTTCATGTGATGCTTTCAAGTGAAGCTCTGGACACATTTTAAAGCCCTTGGAGAAAACCAATCCTTGCTCCTTGGATACCCCCAAACCACGGTCTGGGGCTGGCATCCCAATTCTGCACAGATGGGAGTCATACTAAAATGATAGATACTTTTGGAAAGGAACTAGAATAAATAAGGCAGAAGTAAAACATAAGTTAGTTAGAAATATGCTGAGATTTACTTTGAGGAGGTAATTTGGTTAGCAGGTAGGAGTGAAGAAAGGCTTATAGGTAGTCACAGGGGTTTTTCCAGGTGAGAAGTAGTTCTGAGCTAAGGCAGCAACCCTTTGAATGAAGCAGAGGGAACTGGTCTGAAGGATATTTTGAGGGTAAGATGAACAAGGATCGGTGTTGGAGGGAAATCAGTGGATAATGTCAATGAAAAGTTAAGAATTCAATCCATCACCTTTTAATGTTTTTTTTTTTTTTCCCTCCTTCATCAACTCGGCTGTCAGTCACTAAAAGAACAAGAACTGTATTTTTAGTAAAATCTTCAATGGTCAGCATAGTAACTGACACAAGGTAGAGATTCAGATATTATTTTTCAAGTCATTCTAGACCCAGATTAGCACCTTAGTCCCTGGTTCCTTAAATAAATGTGCCATTTTAACCAATCACACTTTCTGTTCACATCTTTGTTGTTACTCAAGCTTGAATTTCCTTACTGTTACGTATGGCCAATCTTGCCAGAGCTTCCAAGTCTAACAAGAACCTCCTGCTTTTAGAAGTGCTCCAAAACTAGATGAACCATGGTAATCTCTCTCTGCCGATGCATGCTCACCCTTACTGCATCTTTCAAGAATACTCAAGGGCAACTTTGTATTTATCTATTTTTTCCCATCATTTAACTCCTGAAAGTAAATGCTTTATCTCCGGAATTGGATTTGGAGATTCTCAAGTATAGCGACCACATCCACATTTCTAGCAGTACTGGGTGACACGCTGTCAGGAACAGCCCTTCCTGGGCTTCCAGCCAAGCCATAACCTCCCATTGGTCAGGAAATGAATGAGGCTTGAGTTTGGGAGTTTAATTGGGACAAGGTGACTTGCCCCCTTCACAGAGAGGTCATCAACCCAAATCCCCACATTCTGTGACCACAGCACTCACGTTCAAACATACAGAAGTAAAAGCCGAAGGTCCAATTGCCCTGGTGAAGAAAGGGGCTGTCGCAAGAACTTGGAGTCAACATCAGTTCTCAATTCAGGTTCTTTTGAAATGTAGATCCGTGAAGGCCAAAACTGAGGTTCTGGAGGCAGGTTCCAGCTCCTGTGGTAGAAATACTGGCAGAAACTATAGGCTAGGGGTACGATGGTTGAAGCACCAACCAAGCAGACCAAGTCTCAGGATATCATTCCAGACTCAGTGGAGGATAGAATGATAAATAAATCCTTGGGCCAAGGAAAGCTGCAGGTGGGTGAACCAACCACATGTGATGAATGTTGGCTGGAATATGGGAGCTGCAGTTGTTGCTCATGGGGCATCTAGGTGTTGTTTCTCAAAGCTCTGTCTTTTCATACCATTCATAAACTAGCAAATGATTTCCAAACCAAATTTCACTCTCTGGTGGAGGGAACAAGTTGTACCCTCCAGGACAGCTGTCTTTGCATCGGTTCTTGAAAGATGCAGGAAGGATAAGCAGTGTTAGGAATCTGGCAGAGAGAGATTACCATGGTCCATCTAGTTTTTGGAAGACTTCTAAAAGCAGGAGGTTCTTGTTGAACTTTGCGCATTTAGCGAGATTTGACCACGTGAAGGGAAGGCAATGCAGGCCTTGAGAAGTAACAAAGATGTAAACAGAAGGGAGGATGAGACTTGCTGAGTCTGAGTGTGTACCTATACTGGTTAGGATGTTCTCGGGATGCATGTAAAGAAACCTCAGCTGAAACTTGCACAGTGGGTGGATACATTGGTTCACAAAAAGAGGAGCTCAGAGTTAGGGTAAGTTTCAGGGTTGGTCCTTGTGAGTGATTCAACGATGTCATCAAGTGTCTTACAGCTGGCGCTATTAGTTGGTACCCAAGAGCCACTTCCTCTCCTTCTTCTAGGCTACCAAAACCTAACAACGTTTCATCTCCAGGAGGTGAATTATGGTTCACCCAAGTCCATCCAAAGTGGGGAATCTAGTAAAAGAGAAAGCACTTGCTGCCTGCCTTTCTCTTTCTGCTTTGAATGCTGGTCTGAGAATGCGATATTGGGAGCCATCACAGCCATTTCGTGATCACGAGGCAACACACAGAGCCCTATGTGGAGGATGGCAGAGCGGCAGACCGGAGAGAGAGACCTTGGGTCCTTGATGAAACCACCGCTTTACCAAATTTGGACTTGCCTATCTTGAGATTTCTTGAGATAATCGTTTAAGATCTTATTACCTGGGAATACTTTACTCAGGGGCATCCAACCCTTTGGCACCACTGGGAAGAAAAAGGGTTGTCTGTGATATCTGCCACCACAGATAAGTAAAAAATAATAATCCTAACTATGTAGCAACCCTTTCAATAATCTTTTAAAATTGTTGAGCAGGTCTGAAGTTTGTGATCACTAATATAGCAAATGTACCTATCTAAGTTATAAAACTTAGTAATAAAACTAAATAATGTTTTAACTAAATTTACGATTTTGTGTTGGGCCACATTCATAGCCATCCTGAGCCACATGTGGACTGTGGGCCGCGGGTTGGACACCCCTGCTCTACATGTAGCTCAAAACAATCCTGACACAGATTAGGATTTCTGTCTCTCTGGCCCTGATAGTCTCAGTGACAGTCTTATGGGGGGAGGGGGCAGCAAAAAGGCTGCAGTTGCACTAACCTTTCTGTCTGTGGACCACAGGGTCCAGAAGCGAAGGAACATGTTTAATCTTCCAGCATCCCCAACAGGAGTCCTGAGAGTCATCTTGTTTGGACCAGCCTCTGTTATCTGCTCAGCCTTGCACCAGTGATGGTGGTCAGGGATACGGAATGCATTGATTAGCTTATGCTCTTCAGGGTCCGCTCCTGGAACTCAGATAGGTCGAAGTAAAATCTGGGTTCTTTTAGCAAATGCTGTTGGTGCCTTAGATCTACCTGGTGGCCAACTCCACCTTTCATGGGCAGTTTCCACATATACTGAAGGTCTCCTACTTTAAGTTACCTGTATCTCTCTGTTGTGGGTATCCTTTGGCCAGGAGAGCATGATGGAAGTGCAAAGAAATGACCAATTGCCAGAAGCAATCCTCAGTGACTGAAGGGATCTGGTGGATAAATAATCTTCTAAGTTTCTTGACCCTTGTGAGACAATTATGTTCTGTATCTGTACTGTCCAGTGCAGTAGCCAGTAGCCATGTGTGACTATTCAAATAAATCAACATGAGATAAAATAAAAAATTCAGTTCCCAAGTCATACTAGCCTCATTTCAAGTACACAGTGGTTGCATGTGGTGAGTGGCTACCATATCGGACAGTGCAACTATATAACATTCCCCTCACACAGAAGTTTTTTGGACAATGTTTTTCTCCACAGTTCCTCAGAGGGTCCTTATCAGAACTGAGTACCCAGTGACCATCTATTTATTCACTCCTTGTTGGCCTTCCTCCCTTTCCTATTTCATTTCTTTACACCCTCACTGTGCTTCTTGGAAGCCCTTCCCAGATAAGCTTCTGGCCTCCAAATCCTTGTCTCAGGGTTTGCTCTTTGAAGAACCCTATTAATACCATACTCTTAGGAAGAGAAAACAAAGAATAGGATGTCATTGGTTAGCAGCACAGGTCCTCTACATCCTTGCTAGCCAAAGAATGGTCCATAGACAGGAACTTGTTAAAAAAGCAGAATCTCAGTCCCTCTCCATCCACTTCATCCCCTGCCCACCCCTCCCCCACCTCCGCCCCAGACCTACTGAATCAGTGTCTGCAGTTTAACAAGATTCCCAGGTGATTTGTATATACATCAAAGTGTGAGATGTCCTGCTCTATGGTCTCTTCCATAGAGAGCGGGGAGAAAGCAGGAAGTGATATACTCACAACTATGACTGTCATTTAAACAGGGTTTCTGCCTGAAAAGCATCAAAAGGCATATGCCATCACCTTTTATTTCAAAACTTTCATGACCTTAGCAGTGCTGATATATATATTCTTGAGGAACTACATATATATATATGAGACTATATATATAAGACTATATATATAGTCTTGAGGAACTGTGGTCCACTAAGCTTGAGGTCCCTGTTTCTTCATGAGGTCCAGGACCCCATGCTCTGTCCTTCAAACGGACCTGTTTGGCACTGATTTTTCCTTCCTGTCCCCAGAAGGTCTTTGGGTCCCCAGCTAAGAATTTTATCGTAGCTGATCAGAGAGCTATGTACTTGACATGGTTTTACTCGTGTGGACTTTCACAGTCAGTGAAAGCCCATTGGGAGCCAAATTTGGTCTAATTCGTTTGCAGCGGCGAGTCTTCTGACAGCTAATGATGCTATTTTGAGAACACCTGTATGTAGCCTGCTCACTGAATATGATGATAAAAACATAAACTCTTTTTTATTTCATGAACTATTTTTCATTCCACGAGGAAAGACTTTATCCCCATACCTTGTCTCACATCTCAACTGCTGATTCGCTTTGTTTTTAGTTAAATTATGCCCGAAGCGCCCTTCCATTAGTGTTAATTTGGTAGCTTTCACAATGTTCTTTCATTCTTTAGCTAGCACGTAGCTCCTTCCTGCTTAGCCCTATTGGAGGCATTTTGTTTTGCTCAGGAATGTCTTGATTATTGGCCTGAGTGACAGAGAAATGTTTCGTGCCTGGCTCTTGGATTTTCACTCGAAATGTGTCTGGATAGGACATCTTTTTCAGATATCCCCTCAGCACTGCTTGAAGGATAGTTAGGCTTCTATTTGTGTAACCTGAGAGGGTTTGGTTCTTGACCCTCAGATAAAGGACATCTTAACCTTATTTACTGGGAAGATGTGGGAAAGCTAAGTGACTGCCAAGGATCTGGGAGCCTTGAAAATTTGATTGCTTGATATCAAGGTTTACAGAAAGTGTCGGACAGCTTTATGTGTGACCAGGCCTGATATTCAGGCATTTTGACAAATATAATATTACTTGTTAAAATATTGAAATCCTTCATACTGGCTGGTTAAGTGTCCCCTGCAGTAAGCCCCTCCCCCCATCACTCTGGCTACACCTGCTATCCCCCAGGACCACCCTGTGTTCACAGCACCAGTAACCAGGACCTCAGCACGAAAGAATTAACCCCTGGCCTTCCAGGTGTTCTAGTGCCTTGTCACTGGCTTGAATTCCCATAGGGTGGTTGGTGGTTGCCCTGATGTATAGGTTGCGAAATATTTTTAAAAATATTTAATTAATTTATTTTTAGAGAGAGGGAGAGAAATATCGATGTGTCGTTGCCTCTCACGCACACTTCACTGGGGACCTGGCCGGGCAACCCAGGCATATGCCCTGATTGGGAATGGAACTGGCGACCCTTTGCTTCATAGGTGGGTACTCAATCCACTGAGCCACACCAGCCAGGGCTGTTGATGATATTTCATATCATCATGCTACCTAGCACTTGAAGAATGTTCAAAACATTCTGAAAAAAAGCCCTAAAATCTTAGGGAGGCTGTATCTGTGATGGTAAAAATGATTGGGTTGACTTAATAGGGTAAAAATATCAGGCTGCCTTCATCTCAGGGAGTGCAGTATTCCTTTTTGTTGTTGTTGTATTTTCTTGGAGGGGAGAGAGAATTGGGAAATCACATTCTTGATTCATGAGTTAAAACGGGACTCTGGTCTTTTTTAAAACATAAAGCCCTACTTGCCTCCAGACTTTGCACCATGCTCTTCTCTTGTCTTTAGATTCCAGTTCTATTAGGTACACAGAAAATGAGAGGGGAAACGCGAGGTGAGGGTCTGGGCCTGTTTTCCAGCTCCCTGTTTGAGATGCCTTTAGGGCCCCCTAGTGGCTGTTTTAAGACAGGTTTTTGTGTGTCGTTTTTTTTTTTTTTTTTTTTTTTTTTTTTTTTTTTTTTTTTTTTTTTTTTTTTTTTTTTTTTTTTTTTTTTTTTTTTTTTTTTTTTTTTTTTTTTTTTTTAGGATTAGGTCTCCTTGACCCTGATTAAAGAGACCTTTCTGAATCTGTCCTGTGACAGGAACAATAACCTTATGGAGATAAACAGGTAACAGTGGGTTTAGAGGGCTTGAAAAAACCCATGGTTTTTCACTCCTCAGTTCTTAGCAGAAGCAATTCAGGCTCTTTAGAAATAACAGATATATCACCTTGCATGTTTTATTCTGCATTCCTTATACTGTATTATGTCACAGCTAAATCCCCTTTAGGACATTTATATCCTGGTTTGTGTCAAAAGATTCTAATTCATGGGCAAAAACACCCTACATTAGGTTTTCCATATGTGTATCTCCCATTGGTGGGACAGAGGAATTCTTTAAATGTGTGCTGGGGTGCGGCTTGACATATTAACAGAAGGGTGCAGTTTGTGTAGTATTTCAGTTGGACAACATTCCTCTCATTTAGAACATTAGATACTCCACTGACTATAACACTGCAAACATCAAATTGACTGAACAAAGCTCTGACACATTTAAGGTCCTTTTTAATTGATGCAAGAAATTTTTGTGCAATCCCCAAATAATGAAATGTTTTAATGTACCTTACTGACCAGAATGAATATTGCTCCCTCCTCCACTATGGCTCTATTTTTCTTTCTAAAATTCAGTCTAGAGGATGCACTACACTTAGTTAATTAAAATGTTGATATTTCTTTTCCATATGCTTATCTTTTAGTTTCTGATGTTATTTCACTATTATTCTTTGCTCCCAAATTTCAGATCTCCCTTCCTGTCCTCAATCACGTTACCCTGATTAATATGCTAATGTATTGTAATAATGCATTTTGCACCCTTAATGAAGCGAAGCAAAGCACCAAATAAAAAGAAAGCCCATATTGTTGTTTTAAATCTACCCATTTTGGGGCGGTGGTGGAGGGAGAGCGGTGAGGGGTTAGGGAGAGTAGGAAGGAAGGGCAGTCCGCCCGCAAAAAATAAAAATGATCTCCTTGTTTTAAGCGCGTTCTGGGGCCGGGCTGCACGTCAGAGGAAGAAGGAGCAGCATTCCAGCTAAAAGGCTTGGCATTAAACTTTGACACTCTAATGGTCTCTAGGATATTAGATAATATTTTATCGTATAATGTTCTTCTCCGACACGGTAATGGCATCAAAACCAGATACGATCTCCCATCCCGGCGAACAGGCAGGGTGAGACTTTTTCACGCAGAGATAAGACAGCAGGACCCCAGCTTCTCAGTTAACTTATCCCAAAGCTTCAAGGCAAACGTTTTTTACTTCACCGAGGACGCTGCTGTGCAACCGCTACCTTCTTTTCACATGCTCCTCGGCTCGGTCTGCCACTGATATTAGGTAAACAGCGCTCGAGAGCTGGGGAACAGCCGGCCGCGGCGACGGCGGCAGCGGTGGTGGTGGGGGAAGAGGGTGGGGGTCGTTGCTTAAAGAGCGGGAGGGAAGGAGGGGATTGGGGAAGGGTTTCGGCTGGGTCCAGCTAAGGGCCGAGAGTCAAGTTACCTAGGCGGGAGCAAGGTCCGGAGCGTACTGAGCTGCCGAACCTCCGAAGCCCTTGGTCTCCCAACCTGATCTCTGAGGAGTGGGATCAGCGAGGTAGCCCGAGCGCAGCATCCCTTTCTTACGCACCCTTGCCTCTTCCCACCCGAGCACTTTATCTTGTTTTCGCTTCTTTCTCCGGCTCCTTCCTAGAAGTAGGGTGGGCTCCTTTGAGTCCCAGCGCTAAGAGAGAGGTGCTCAGAGGCCAGGCAGAGACCTGTCGGCCTGTCCGGCTGGGGAGAGGTGGGGACCCGGGGGAAAGGGGACCCCAGAAGCCCTGGGACTGAGCAGAGGAAAAACCCGGGAGATGGATCACGCGCCGGAGCCCCTGTCTCCTAGTCAGAGTTGCCCATCCTTCAGCGTCCTCTCTCTCTCCCTGCCTTTATGCTTTCTCCTCCTTTGGGTTTTCTCTCCTTCCATGCCTCCTCCACTCTCACACACCCGCCCCTGTTGCATAGCCAATTGCACCCAATCCTTCAGTAGCTTAAGAGGACTCTTGGCGCCCTACTCTCGTCTTTAGGACTAGGAGACTGGAAGTCTATTCAACGGGATGCATAACATGCGCGGGGTTCTCGTGCTGAGAGGAAAAGAGCAGGAATGAAATCTAAATGGGGAGGGATTGTGCTGTGCGTGCACGGGTGGGGGACAAAGATGAGCAGTTTCCCGGAAATAACAGTGAGGCTTGGACAGAATGATTGGATACAGAGCCCAAAATGACGCTGTCAAAGCCCTTCAATGTGGCTCCTCGAAGTCTCAGGCTGCCCCATACCAGGGAAGCGGTGACCCGAGTAGAAGGTGGAGGCGGGGAAACTTCCTACTTCTCACGACGGCTGTTTTGTACAAGGGAGAGTGGACAGGCAGCAGGGCCCTACGAGCCTGCAAGAGTCTCTACGACGGCAGCTGCGGACCTGCCCCGCTTCCCTTCCCCCTCTTTCCGCGAGGCTCGCCAAGCCGGGAGCGGCGGGGCAGGGGGAAGAAGGGCGGGGAGCTCCCGGCTAGCACCCTTTCATCCTGACCCGAGCCGGGATCCCGGATCCGGGTGTTGCTTCCGCCTGTGTGCAAGCAAGCTGAAGCAGTAGGAGGGCGGAGCCTCACTGTGGGGCGGAGCCTCTGCGGGAGAGGCGCCTGCCATTGGCCAGTCCCGCCATCACGGGGTGGGGCGGGCGCCGAGGAGCGCGCAGGCCCCGCCCCCTCCCTGAGCCCGGCCTGTTTCGCGGTCCCCCCCAGCTGCACAGACATGACACAGACACACAGTCACTGCAGCTGCTGAGCGAGCCCGGCGCTCTGGGCACGCGGCGGCCGAGCCAACCCGTAGCTCGGACCCCAGCGCCCGCCACCCCCCCGCCAGCACCCGCACGGCGGCCCCAGCCAAGCCTAGGAGCTGGAGGCGGGGATCGAGCGCTTGCTCCGGCTAGTGGCGCCCGGCTGCCGGCGGCTGTTGCAGCGGCCGCCCAGCTCCGAGCGCCGGGCGCTCGGAGAAGCAGGCGCGTCTCGGAGGCGGCGGCGGCCGAGGCCAGCGAGCGCTCCTGGCGGCTGCGGGGACGCCCTCTTCGACTCCCCGCACCCACCGCGCTGCGCCCCGCCTCCGCTCCGGTGACCTTCTCGGGGCGCCTCCCCCGGCCCCGCGCCCCCGGCCCCGCACCCCAGGCCAGGGCGAGGCCCTCTCCAGCGCCTCCTTCCCGCGGAGCCGCGGGCAGGCGTCGCAGGCCCAGGGGGCGGGGGCGCCGCGACCGGCTGCAGCACCCCCGCCGCCGCGCTCGGCGCCCGGCACGGCCGGACTGTCGCTGCCCCGCCGCCGCGCGGGAGCCTGGGCGCCCAAAGCTGGGGGCGCGGCTGCACTCACCTCGCCCAGCCAAGAGCGGACAGGCCCTGCCCTGAAGGGGTGAAGCGGCTGGGAGCGTGGGAGGTGGAGCCGGCCCCAGCGGCCGCCCCGCGTCTCAACCCAGTGCTCCCTCCCCGGACCCAGCCCGAGGCGGACCCAGGCCTCTGTCCATGCCCGGCGCCCCCGGCTCGGAAGAGACTCGGAGGCAGGGAACAGCTCCAAGAAGCGGCACCAGCAGCAGAGAAAGAAGGGAGAGTGCTCAGCTTGGGGGCCCGGACCCTCTCCGCAGCGTTTGGAGCCCGGGGCTGCCCCGAAGTGTGCGCTCGGCACCGCCGTTCGGAAAAGGGCAGCTCCTGTTGGGACCCCGACCCGGACCCCCTGCGCCTCCTAGGCGGCGCCGCCGCGTCATCCAGTTCTTCCGAGATCTCTCTCTGCCTGGCGGCAGTCACGGCCAAGGTAAGAGTCCGGGGTGCCAGAGAGCAACCGCGGGGGCGCCCTGGAGAGCGGCGCTGGACAAGTTCTCCGAACCTGTAGCTGGTACCATCTATGCTCGGGATTCTGGTGGAGAGGAAGGGAGTGTGGACACACCCTCTGCTGCCTGGGCCAGCAGCCCTGGAGAGGCTAGAGGTGGAAGTCCCCGAGACTCTGAGATTCTTGTCCCCAGGACCCGTCCCAGGGCCTACCGGGCTCATAGGCACACAGGCTGCTAACCGGGAGCAAGCAAGGAAATTACCACTAGCAAGGGGAGGTGAGTAGATCCCGCCTTGGGGATCGCCCAAGAGGGGCCGCACCACCCCCCGCCAGCACCTGGGTTTTGGGGGGACCTGCTGTGTTTGGAGCGGCCCCTCTTGGGCGATCCCCACCTGCCTTGTCCTGGTGTAATGCTGTGAAGAACTTTTCTTTGCTCCTTGTTGCAGAGAGCGGAGGCGGATTTGGGGTGAGCAGCCACAGCTTGCGAGTCCCTCTATAGGAGAGAGTGGTTGGGTGGCAGCGGTTTCTGTAGTGGAAACCCAACCAGAGTGTCACTCCTATGAGACAAAACTGCTTGTGATGAGTGATCAATACAGGGTGACCCAGGCATTTCTGTGAATGTCACTGTTTCTGAAGGGTGGAGTGACTGACTCCAAAGTTTGTGCCTCCTGAAGTTATTTTGTTCATTGCCTCATTGCTTTCTTTTTAATTTTTTTTTTTTTCTTGAAGGAACCTTAGTTCTGCAAAGCCTGTCTTGGCTGTTTAAAATTTTTTTAACCTATGAGCTTCCCCTGGAACCATCTGATTTTAAATGGGTCACTTCGGAAGGAACAGATTGTCTCTCTTACATTGAATCCTTCCCCGCCCCCGGTGACCCTGTTTAATGAGGATGGATTCCCCCCCCCCCCCCCCCCCCCCCCCCCCCCCCCCCGTTCCTGAGCTGATGCACCTCCGTCCAGCAGATTTCTGCTGCATTCCGAGAATCCTTGCATTTTGCCACTCAGTCCATTAAAATGATCTCCTGAGGGAGCAAAATAGCAGCTTACATTTTCTGTGAATGTCACAGGAAGTTTTACAGGGTCTTATGTAAGTGCCCCAAGAGAGAGCTCAGGCTCTGGCTTCCTTTCTGGGGGCAGGGGGAGGGGTGGCCAGGGTGGGCAGTGGGGGTCATTTCATCTAAATGCAGCTGCCATCCCTCTGACACCGTGGAAGCTCCAAGTGCTTATTCACTTGTGGAGGGAGGCAGTCCCCTCAGGTTAATCTTTCTCCTCAGCTTTCCTGTATTCCCACCTCAGGAGTCAGCTTGGATAGACTTCAGATAAGGGAAGGTTCTAAATTAGGAAAGGGACCTGGGGTGGTTTCTTTTCTCATCTCTCACAAATGGGTGACATGAATGAGTTACTCGTAGGCATGCCGAGTCCTTGCTGGGGATAAGAAACAACAAGGACCTGGCTTTAAGGTTTCACACATCTCTTAGCATACCTTTATTTTTCAAGAGCACTTCATTTTAGTGAGAATTGCTTTGAGGAGAACACACATTTATCGGGCCTGGCCTTGTTTATTCCACGTGGGGAAGAAAGCTAACTGGGATAGAGAGGCAAATGTTATCAAGATTGAGATCTTAGTGAGTTTTCCAGGGTGGCGGGGAAAGGAAGGCAGTCTCCCTAGCGGGAGAGAGAGGCTTTCAAAGACCCATCGCTCTGTGGTGGGCACAGGGAGCCGACAAGTGTGGGCCCCCTTCACTTCATGAAGTGGGCTGGGTTGAGGGTTAACTTTTTGGTGTGAGAGCATGCAGGTTCCTTTGCTGTTTAAACTGTAACTCGAAGGGCCTTAGCATGGAAGTGAAAAGGTTGTTGTCTCCTCACAGGTCCTGGGAATGCTTCCACCTCCTGGGATGGAGGCAAAGGTTGGGTTCTGGGTTCCTGAGCTTGTACTTTAAAGCGGATGCAGGAGGCTGGAGTGTCTCCATCTGAAGCCACCTGCAGTGGCAGGACACTAGGGGGACTAGTTTTCTGTTCCTCTGCAGACGAAGGAAACACAAGGACCTGCACCACATGATCTCACTTGTGTGACATCTAATGAACAGAATAGAAACAGAGGCATGGACACATGGGACAGACGGACAGAGGGGATGGGGGGCGGGGGCCTGGATGAAAGAAAGGGAAGGGATTAGCCCAAAATACACACACACACACGCAACATAGACACGGACAACAGTGTGGTGATGGTGGAGGGTAGATTGAGGTGGGCAGAAGCGGAGGAAATGGGGACTGTGCTTGGGGCGATGGGCGCACGATGCAGTGTGCAAATGATGTTTTATTGAGTTGTACACTTGAAACCTGTAAGGTTTTGCAAACCAATGTCACCCCAATAAATTCAATGAAGACAAAAAAACACAACAAACAAAAACATAAGGATCCATGTTGTAAAAAGCTGTACTTTATCTACCTGTAGGGCCGTGACCCCAACTTTTTGGTGTCTGGTGTGCTTGCACTAACACTTAGGTGGGGGGCCTGCTCATATCTGAAGCATCTTTTGGGCAACTTAGAACAGGTCAACTGCAAAGTGTTATGTGTTATGTGAGACCCTGAGCAACTCAGTTTTCTCTAAGTATGTGAGGTTTATACATTTTTGGGAGACAGACCTTCCTGCGAACTCCATCCTTGGGGCATTGGACCATGCTAACTTAAAATTCCTTAAGAATTTGTGATCAAAACTCCCCCTTTTGGTTTTTGGACTGCGCATCCCTAGCAGTCTCCATAAAATCAGCTTCCTCTGTTCTGGATGGAGTCTAGATTCGACTTCATTAAACTTGAAATTTCTCACTATCATCCTCTTAAAAGTACATAGCTTATATTTACAGGTGAGCTTTGAACAACAGGGTTTGAATGGCCCAGGTTCCTTTACCTGCACATTTTTTTTTTTTTTTCAGGAAATACAGACAGAGCTTCCTATCCTCAGGTTTCACATCTGGGGATTGAACAAATCCTGATGGAAAACAATAATTTTGCATTTCCAACCACAGATGGAAAATACCGTATTTTGCCATGTATAATGTGCACTCACATTTTTATGCACATTAAACATGGGATTATTATACCCATTAGACCCATGGTATGTAATCATTATGCCCTTGTATAATACACATCCTTATTTTTCCCTCAAATATTTGGGCAAAACGTGTACATTATACACGGCCCTATATGGGGTAACTGTTTTCTATCCACCATTGGTTGAATAGGTGGGTGTGGACCACCCACTGTAGAATCAAAAGTTCTGTGTGATGATCCTCTGTGTAAGGGTGGATTCCCCTAAACCCAGCGTCGCTTTCGAGGGTCCGTTGTCTACAGATGTAACATGGCATTTGATAATGTAGTTACACGTTCATCACAGATGCTCCCTGCATTTTTAACAGTATGAAATCATTAATGTCCAGGTTTCTTCCAGCAGCATTGGAAGATAATTCTATTTTGCTGAAGAACAAAGCCCATTGCCCAGGCTCACCTTAGCTACCGTGGCCAAGTTTCATCAAAGCTGACGGCAGAGGTGGGCAGACAGGACAAGTGAGAGAGAGAGTCCAAGAAGAGGCGGCCCAGTTCAGAGTACTGGCACGGAAAAAGGCAAGTGTTGCCAAGGTTTAGGTCTTGTGGAGTCTGAAAGACCCGACCCAGCGGGTAGAATTAGCTCAGTGTTTGGACCTACATGAGTTATTGTATTTCCCTGAACTCTGGGGTCTGGTAGATCTTGGTTTTGATCATTTCCCCGTGTGTCCTGTGCATATTTAGGTAGTTTGAGGGGAGCTATTGTTGTGGTCTAGGGAAAATGGTCAGCATAAAGCTTTATATCTGCTATTAAGGCTTTATAGATTGATTCTCATAGGCGCAGTATAGCCAAGGGGTGAGAGATTGGAACAGGCAAACACTATTAAATTTGCCATTGAACATCGACTAGTGAAAACTGGTCCTGGAGAGGAAATATACTGGGGTCCTAAGGCTCCGATGAAGTCTTGTGAATTTCAGGGAAGCCAGATGGCAGAGGTGGAGTAAGAAGTTGAGACAGGATACTGGCCTTCCTTAGGCACACCTTCGAATTACAGCCACCACCTGGAATCCGCTAGTGTGGGTAAGGCTTTGCTGTTCCACGCTGGAGTATTTGACACTGAGAGGCACTCGGCTCCCTCTGACGGGACCGACATTTGGAGAGCAGTAGGCAGCAGCCTGTAAAGTTAAGGCTTGAGTAAATGTATTTTAGAAGACTTTTTTTTCCCCTTTTAACTCAACAAATAATGATTGAACATCTATTATGTGGCAGATCCCATGCTCTGGTGCATGGAGGTTCTACATTTAGTTTATAGCCTTTTAGGGGAGTCAGACATTGAACCATTACTGTGAACTAAGTGCCATTGTACAGGTTTGTTCAAAGGATAGGTTTGATATTGCCAGGATAGCAGAAAGGAAAAGGCATCCCAGGCAGGAAGAACTGGATGGAAACCTTAATGTATGTAGTGTGTGAATGGGGAATAGTAGTAGTTAGCGTGGCTGGAAGATGGGATGTTTTGGAGGAGGGGAGCAAGCTTGATGTTAGAAGGGAAATAATTACATGGCATTCCATGCTGAGTACTGTACCTTCGCTTCCTGCTCTGTGTGTTCATTCAGATGGTGGCAAGACCAGCTGCTGGATAAGATCCAGGAGTTCTAGTTGATCATCCCACATTTTTATTAAAAAACAGAAAATTTCTTTCTGTCCTTCATTCATCTACATATAGCATTCTGCCTCTTCTTGAACAAACTATTAGCAATGGGAATAAAGAAAGGGTCCCTCATGGACAGTAAGTCTGTCTTCTTGTGCATGTGAATGACATCTGGGGCTCTCATTGTGCGATTATGCAGCAGTGGGGGAAATGACAATGTCCCTGACAAATGATCTACACTGTGGAGGGAGAAATCCTCTGTGAGAACAAATTCTGTCTTGTCAGATGTGCTTCTGGGTAGAGTTATGGTCGTTTTTAACGATTGAACAAGATTCCTGTATTTGAATCACGTCAGTTCTGGCCTCAACTTTTTTGCTATTGGGAAAGGAAGAGTTTTATAATCTGGAGGGGGGTGGGGAGTTGTATGTGCGTGCGTGCATGTGTGTGTGTGTGTGTGTCTTTTCTGGAATGAGGAAACTATGTAGTAAGGCAGAAGATCCACAGCGCAACCGCCAGAGGGTATTAGAGAGAATGGAAAATCACAGTTGCAGCAACAATCTCCAGGGCCAAGTATATTTAGGTTTTCAGAAACAGGAGCCAGGACAATAGAGGTGAAAGAAGTCTGGTGTTGGTGCATGTTGTCATTACCACCCTTTGCTGTGTTGGGTGGGAGGCAAGGGGGTTTATGTAGAATTAGGAGTGTTACATCATTCTATGCTAACTTGCTGTGTGACCTTAGAATACTTCTTGACCTCTCTGGGCTTTAGGCCTGTCCCTCTACATAAGTAAGGTTTTGTTTTTGTTTTTGTTTTTTAATATGGTGACTAGGAATTTAGAGGCCCAGAGAGGGAAAGGTCTTGCTTGAGCCACTGAGTGGCAAAGCTTGGCTTATTTCTAGCTATCTACCTCTGAAATGAGAAGAAGTCTGACCAGGTCAAAGGTGTACTCTACCTTGAAGCGGAAAACATCGTAAGTATGCGGTGATGAAGAAAAGAGTCAGAACGTATTTGCTGTGTTGGGGGTAGAGTCTGTGTATTGCAGACTGCATTAGAACCTCTTTGATGCATAAGGCCATTCCCATATAGGCAGCTAGACTTGCCTGCTCACTTTAGGTATTGTGCAAACCTGTTGGTTCTGGAATGTTACATTATTCCTTGAGAACCACTTGAGAATTACATGCTTTGTGATAAAAAGCAATGCTAACAATTTTAATTTTTTTTTCCAAATTAAGTCATTAAAAACTGACTTGACCTTTTGGGTTTTTGCAAAGCCTGGGCTCTCCCATAAAAAAGGAAACCCTTACATTTGGCCTGGGAGGTTACCTTGTTAGGGGAGCTACTGGGTGAGTATTGTAGGGAGGGATGTTTGCAAGAAGGAAAGATACAGAGAGCAATTGTGTAGAAGTATGAGTCAGGAAGACTGCGAGCCTCCAAATTTGTGAGTTGCTAGAAGTCTACCCACCACTATGGCACGGGCCTCCTGGGTTAAGAGGGCCTGTGCTTATTGGAAAGAGGAGATTTGAAGTGCAATGTAAATACAAAGTTTGTTACAATATTATTATTATTTCAGTATTGAAACTAAGAGTGCCCTATTGTAGGAGAACTTGGCGTATAAAATCTGATCTTAAAAGCAACTCATATAAGTAAGTAATTGGGGGGACAAAAAAGATTTTTATTTTACAAAAGGGATGCATAGCAAGTTTTTAAAAAAATAGCTAGGTGTATTTCAAAGTATTTGATTCACACATGGATGCTTTTGGGAGCCTCACTTGTTACATTAAAATCAAGTTGAAACATTTCCAGTGTTTTAACAAATAACTCACTAGATTTACTTGTCAAGGAGCCTAATACCTAACTCTATTACAGAAAGAAGTACAGTAGTTATATAAACTTTGTAACCACTAACCTATCATGTAATGTCACTTACTTACTTGGGTCAGATTGCTTTTTTAACTAGTTCTTCCTGGAGATATCAGTCATAACCACCCTCCTGCATGAGCTTCTTAGCCATCCTCACAGACTCCTCTAAGACTATATCAAGACCAGAAGTGGTTTATAAAGTAAATTTAGTAAGAGCTTCCAGGATGCTGAATTTTCATAATTGCAGAAACGTGGAATTAATTTTGTTCTGCCTAAGGATACAGTAGAGGTGATATGCATGAGATGTTAAAAAAAAAAATCAAAATCATGCTTGCCTACTGGCTCTTCCTTCCCTGCAGTGGAAATATCTAGGGCTTTTTGGTGTTTTGTTCCTTTATCTCTTAGGAAAGTTTCCAAAAAAGAATTCATTCTAGGAATGAAATAAAATGGAAGGCATTTAAGGCTCCAGAGGTAATTTTGGGCAACCTGGAGTTATAGATAATCACAGGCCGGGGCTAGAATGGAAAGTGCCATCTCACCCATAATTTTAGCCTCTCTTGTCACATTTTGTCACATTAAGGGGCTGTGCTTTGGATGGGCAGATGGAGATGGAGCCCTGACTGCCGGGTGAGGTTTTGCTCTTAACACAGTTTTTTTCCCTGAAGTGCCAAGGCCAATCGGGGAGAAGGAGCTTGCTGATCTTTCCAGCTCTCCATGGTAGCATTCAAATTGGGGAGGATTTGCAGCAGAACATCGGCATGTGGGGATTTTACTCTTCCTCATGTTTTTTCTTTTTCTTTTTTTAAAAAATTTAAATCCAGCAGGGAATCGTAGGCTCTTCAGAGTTATTCTGTGGTAGGATCGCCTTGGTTACATTAAATACATGTTTATTGTTATTGAGTAAGGTTAACATTTCTGTGGCTAACTGGGAACCATCCTCCCCCCTTTTGTTTCCAGAACAGTTAACGTAGATCCTTAATATGTCACCACTATTTGTATACCAGCCTCCTTGACTGCTGTCAGCTCTCATCTGGGAATGGCATTTTGTGGTCATGTCAGAAGCCAATGGAGACACAGGCAGAGCGATATGAGCAGGTGGGGCTTTTTCCGCCTCCAGGCTTGGTGCCTGGTGCTTAGTGGGCCCGCACTTAATGAGTGCTTGTGTCCACATGGAACAATTTATTTCGTGGATGAATTCTAAATGGTTGTGTTTTCCGTATTGGTGTGGGGCAACGGGGGAGGGAGAGGTGAGGGCGCACCTGGAGGCTTCCACACTTGGACTCTTGGAGGCCTCTGCAGGAGGAAGCTGTTATTTTAAAAAAATGTGAAAAGACATTTCAGAACAGCAAATGCATTCTCTTAGGGGTCATTGTTGTGTTGCGAACACTGAAGGCTTTGTAAAAAGTCAAGGGAGGTGCAATGCCAGAATGTCTAGTGTGTTTCTTTCCTCTCAGTCTGTAGGGAATGGACTTCTCCGGCTTGAGAGGAGGGGGCATGCTCCCAACCTTGATCAGATGCACGTGCCAGGCCGTCTTGAAAATGACTTGAAAAGCACTGCAAGTGCAACAAAGCTTAGGATGGATTGTTGATGATAGTATTTCCAGAGCTGGTGATGACAGCTGTGAACAGATGTCGATGCAGATGTGGGTGAGAGGCCCGGCTCTTGGGTTAGGAGGATGAAGGGAACTTGAGACCAGGGAGGAAGGGACATGTGTGCTCCGTGTCCAGTGGGAAGAGCTGCCCTCTGCTATCTTGGTGACTTCTTCCCTTTCTCTCTTGTTGTCAGTTGTTCACACCTGGCCTTCTCGGTAGTGTAAATGCTCACTGCTACCTCCTCTGTGCAGCACAGGGCTGCTATGCGGAGATGTCACCAGGGCTTGGAGCCCCACTAGAACAGCAGCTGTGGAAACCGAGGCTAGGGAGGTAAAGAGAATGGTCCAGATTGTCGGGTCAAAATCTCTCCCTCCTGCCCTAGGCTCTGTGCACTCTGTCTCTTTGATGGTATTGCCTTCACGCACTCAGCCAACCTTCATGAGGCTACTCTGTGCAGGTACCGACTTGACATCGGGAATACGGAGGTGAGGAGGCCGCCTGCCACCCATTCAGTAGCCTTGTCTTGGCAAGGCAGCAACATGCTAATGAAGAGCAGTGGGCACAGGGTGTTGGGCAGCATCATGTCTGAGGGAGTCAAAGAAGAGATTAGCCCTGGCTGGTGTGCCTCAGTGGATAGAGTACCGACCTGCGAACCGAAGGTTCACTGGTTCAGTTCCTAGTCAGGGCAGATGCCTGGGTTGTGGGCCAGGTTCCAAGTGGGGGGTGCATAAGTAGCAACCACACACCGCACATTGATGTTTCTCCCCCTCTCTTTCTCCTTCCCTTCCCCTCTCTCTGGGGAAAAAAAAAGAAAAAAGAAGAAGAAGAGATTAGATCTGGGTCTTAGTTAACACGTGATGGAAGAACAGGGTGAGAGGAAAAATTACCCCAAACACCCCGAAGGCTCTGCCTGTCACCGTGCACATGGCATTGCCAGCATCTGCAGACTCTTCTTCCTTCCTCACTTACATGTCAGCTTCTTCGGTGCTGTGACTGGTTACGCCCATCCTTGTATCGATGGGAGCATCCCACTGCATTCACTTCTAGCATGGAGGAATCCTTTAATAAACAATTATTGAATTAAATTGAAAGCCTTCTGACCTTGCCCACATAGTTGGAGCAATTGTAGGAAATTGTGTGATAAGTTAAGCAACAATAGAAGACTCAAATGAACAACTCAGCAACAATAGAAGCGACGTGGCAGTGCAATTAATGGTTGTGGACTGCGGAAGCCGAACTGTGATGGGAAGTCAGGGGTGGGAGCCGACTTTAGCTGCATCAACTCCAGGGAGGTAGGATTTGAGTTGAGGCTTTGGACACAGGGTAATTAAAATTTGAGTGGAAGGTTTGAAAGGAGGTAGAGTGGTCAGGTTTGGTTGACAGTGTACAAGTATTTTGGGTTATCGAATAAGCTGGCTTGAGTTCCTGTTAGCAGGGAGTTGGAGAGGAAGCTGGCAAGCGAGGCTGGGGCTGTAGGCTTTCGGAAGGCGGTGTGACTTGGTCAGGAGGGTGGTGTGTTAGCTGTTACAAGCTCTGTTTTAGGGAAATGAACCTAGTAACAGTATTGGGGGCAGATCGAAGTGGGGAGAGATGAAGCTGGGAGGTCACTGAAAAGGCTTTTGCACAAGTTCATATATGAAGTTTCGAAGGCCACCTGGCTAGAATGGTTACAGCAGGATGGAAGCTGAGGGAAGCTTCCGAATTTTTCTCCCATCCATCATTGCTATTGAAGGCTCAGATGGTTTTCATTGCCCGCTGAAAAGCTGCCTCATTGGAATAAAGTCTGTTTGTGATACCAGCCGCAATTCTTAAAATAGCACTTTCTCCCTTGGCTTGGCTGGGCATGGGGATGGAGCTTGGGTGAAAATAGACTCTCCAGAGCCTCTCTTATTGGGGGTTTGTTCAAATGAGCCCAGGGTTTATAGAACGACCTTTTCCCTAGCCTTGGATGACACCCGATAAGGGATGTAATAGAGAACATTCTTCTTTTCCTCCTGAGTGATTCCTAAAGCAGCTGTGGAGGGCTGGGGGCAAACTGATCAGGGCTCCAACATCTGGACTCCCGATTCACTTTCTGAGTGCAGCCTGTGGGTTCTTCCCGTGACTGGTGGCATTTCTCTGCCTGAGGAGGGCCTTACTGAGAGGTTACATGACGCACTTTTTAGAATCTGAGAGTAAGCCATTCTGGATAACAAATTTTTTTCAAATTGGATGGTCCGGTTTCTGACAGAAAGGCTTTCCTTTTAATCTTTAAAGAAAGAAGGCTTTTCTAGAATGTCCTTTTTTAAAAAAAAGATTTTATTTATTTATTTTTAGAGAGAGGGGACGGGAGAGAGAAAGAGAAAGAAACATCAATGTGTGGTTGCTCTTGAGCACCCCCTACTGGGGACCTGACCCACAACCCAGGCATGTACTCTGACTGGAACTTGAACTGGTGATCCTTTGGTTCGAAGGCCCACTCAATCCACTGAGCCACACCAGCCAGAGCAGAATCTGTATTTACCCTCATTGGCTTAGGATCAGCAACTGGAAAACAGCTCACTTCCGTATCAGGGCACTCAAAGTGAGTTGTGAACTGGCCCCTGTCTTTCTCTGTAGCCTCCTCTTCTCTCACGCCTGTTTCATGCGTCACCAATCCCTAACTCACTATTTTTCTTCCTTACTGGTTATTTCTCTCCACCCAGTCAAGCTGTGCACATATCTTCTCCTTCTGCCTGATAAGCTTTCTCCCTCTTTATCTGCCTGGGGCACTTCTATTTTTCCTTCAAAACCCAGCTCAGGCAGCCCTTCCTCCAGGCTACATCTGCACTTTGTCCTGCCTCTGCTGCTGCACGCTCTGCACCATATTCCCAGTTCTTCCAGCTGGCTGTCTAGCCAGAGTGTGGGAGCCTTTCAGTAGAGACTGCATCTGATAACTCTGGGGATGTTTCAGGGTTTTACCATATGCCTGGAGCATGCTGTCTACAGAGTGCAAGGTAGTGGTAGTGATGGTGGTGGTTATTTTGGATCTCATTTAATTTGTTGTCCAGGCATAATGTAACCCTTTCCAGTTGAACCTAAGTATTGCACGGTGCTGCAGGGGCAAGGGGTGGGGGGCGGGATGTGAATTAGCTTCTCAAGGTGTTCCGGAATCTGAAGAATCTGTGCCTCCTTGCCAATGGCCAGAATGGTTGTGGGCCTGCCCTGGGGCATAGTGATGCCTTCAAAGAAGGGGGAAGAGCTGGAGGTGGAGCTGGAGGTGATGATGGTAGAGCTGGAGCTGATCAGGAGGTGAAGGTGGTAGAAATGGGGGAGATGGGGGTGGAGGAGGTCAAGGCAGAGGTGGAGAAGGAGTTCTTGCCATCCTTCCAGACTGAGAAATGTCTTCAGGCAAGTCCTCGAGGCTGAATATTGAAGTGGGAGGAGGGGAAGCTGGAAGACCCGTTGTTCCCCTTGTCTCTCCCCCTTCTCTTGGTCTGTGAAACCGCAGCTGCTCTGCTTCCAACACCCTCACCCCCACCCCTCCCCTGTGTGCAGTCTTCACCCTCTGCTTTTCCCATTTTCTCAGATCTTCAGCCTCTTCTTTCTCTCCTCTTAGACTTTTGAAAGCCTGATGGAGAAGATCAGTCCTTGGGCATTGTTATCAGACAGTCCAAAGCATACCTTTCTTTCAAGTTACAGCAGGCCTCATCCTCGCGTGTTTGATTCTGGCTACACATTCCACATTCCACACTCTCTGAAGAACCTGTTGCAGAACTACAATTATAATTGATTGAGAAATGATCAGACAGGATGAGGAGTGGCTAGGGAGAACTGGATAAATTTGTGCAGAGGCTCAGCGCCAGTGCCCAGAGACCGTTCTTTGGATAACCATGTGTTTATGTTGGAATATTTCACGCTGCCTGCAGTATTTGTGAGGTCCATTTGGGTTTTTACTACACTGCCCTTGTGAGCTGGACATTGATGCTGTGTGAATGGGTTTGCTCAACGAATCACGGAGGAGTGATTGATGAACCCTGGGCTTATCCGAGGGTTTGTGTGGTTCAGGCATGGGCAAAACTTTATGAACTTGTACTTGGCACGGGTGTTGGTGACATGGCTCAGGAAGCCCTGCTGCTTTTCCAGCGGTGGTCTGACTAGATGCACATGAAGGAATAGTCTCTGGGTCTTGGTTTTTGACATTTTCCTTTTTCTTTTGCTTGGGTTTGTCCATAACTCCTTTTGAAAAAGCATTTTTGAGCTCATTAAATCTGTTAATGTGTGTGTAATGCCTAGAGCAGAGTTGGCACTCAGAAAACACTTATTATGTATCAGCAATTGTAACTGTTGTTATTGTTTACCGCTTCTCTGTTTTTCCTCCCCTCTCCCCCATGACGTGCTCTTTACCATTACGGTGGCTGTACTTGCTAAAGTGAGAAAACAGGTGACTCCTGGGGATGAGAGGGGCCACCATTGTCCTCTTTTCAGCTCCATCCAGAGGTCTCAGAAAGTTTCCAGAGGCCCTGAGATAAAGGCAAATGCTTGTTTGCTGGCCCCCGGGGCACTTCTCCGGAACTTTCTGTTTCCTTGCTCCCTTCTCTCATTGGAAAACTGGGCTCTGACAGGTAAGGGAGATGAGAGCGAGTGGAAGATGTAGGAAAGAAAGGACTCCTCCCTGGCAAGGTGTGATTAACAGTATTTAAAATAACAGCGACAGCAATAACAGTGGTAACAGTGACAGCTGCCACTTGCTGAGTGTCTCCTACGGGCATATGAGAGGTGCTCTACACGCACGATGCCCTTGATCTTCACTGCAGCCCTCCGAGCTGAGCGGTTTCATTTTATAGGTGAGGAAACTGAGTTTCAGAGGCATGGTTGTTCGCCCAAGTGACAAAGCCAGAGAGTGGAACCTAGTTGTGTCTCCAGACTCTTTTGTCTTAGTCTCTGTCCCATGGTCTCCTCTCCCAGGTCACCTGGCACTGGAGTACGCATACCCTGGGGACACGTGAAGATTTTCCACGGAGTATGCAGGTGCTGATAGTTGTAAGGGAATCAGTTTCCAGATTTTCAGCCTCACCTGTGGACCCTTCCCCAAAATTGATTGGCCTGAGACCACCCCGACCAGGTCCATGGTTCTTCCTTCCAGTCATCCTTTGCAGTCATCCTTCCCCATCTTCTAAAGGCACATCCCTTCCTCTGCACTGATCTTACTCTGGCACCTTGGTCAGGGTATGAAAACCTCGAAGGAGACCAAACAAAGGACCTGTTCGAAGCTGGTGTGTGGGGGCCTGCTGATGGAGGCCCTCCTTGGGGCTGCCTCTTCCCACATTCTCTTTTCCCTGTTTGCACTTGGTGCTGGAGACAGGGCGTTTGGGCCGCTTTCTCGTCGTGAGGAATGGTGTAACATTTTAAAGATTAAAAAAGATAACTTGCTCTTGAATTTTTAAAATTAATGGTGGATATCAGATTGCGAGATCCCGTTTGAAAATATGATAAAAATTTTTATTTTAAAATGTTCATGTTTATAATATGCTGAAAATTATGTCCATAGAAATGATTTAGTTTACGATGAAAACTTCGGATGTCAGCCTAAGAGTAGGTAAGATTGAAAATCGTACAAGTTTTTTAAATTTCAGAATTCCAGTAGAGCTTGAGGGTCATTGTACTATACTTCCCCCCAGATACTGAAGCTGGGGTGAGTAATTCTTAAGTTCTTTTATGCCACAGATATGTGTGTGTGTGTGTGTGTGTGTGTGTGAGTGTGTGAGTGTGTGTAAATTTCTTCATAGAATTTCAGAGGCATTGATCAGTGTCTCTGGAAGCTCATGCATTGCTCTTTTGATTAAGCACCCTTGAAGTTTTGGTGACACTTTCAGCTGTCTAGCTAGTCCTGGGGCCATGCATACCAGAGTGCCTCCGAGGCACGATGAGGACTGTGTTAGAGTAAATGATAGAAACCCAGTGCACACTGATGTTAAACAAACAAATAAAAAATTTAGACTTTAACTGCCTGAGTCACAGAAAAATAGAGGACAACCTCAGGTAGTGCTGGATCCAGGTGCACCAGGGGTCATCATGAAGTTGCTCCATCTTTTGGCTCAGTTGTTTTCCCATTGGTGTTATTTTCGGGAAGAGTGTCCCCATGGCTGGCAGAGATGGTCCTTGGGAACTCCAGCCTTACATGCTGCCCATGTGGCTATCACAGCGGAAAGAGAGCATCTGATCTTGAGCTGGTTATGACCTCAGAAGGGCTGAGATCACCCTGCTGCTGGTCCTGGGAGAATGGGTCAGTCTGATTTGAATTGCCTGGAGAGTGGGGGAGGGGTGATGTTTTGTTATTTTCTTTAAATTACATAATCTATATTTTTTATTTTTACCACTTTTAACTTTAAAAAATTTTCAAGTACAGTTTACTCTCACTATTATTTTTTATTGGTTTCTGGTGTATAACACAGTGATTAAACAATCATATACTTTGTAAAGTGTTCCCCCTGATATTTCCAGTATTCACCTGGAATTATTATTGACTATATTCCTGACTATGCAGGGGTAGGCAAAAGTAGAATAAGAGTTGTGAGTGACATTCTTGTGAGTTAACAGAGCTACCGTAGTAATCATAACCTGCATGTCTTTCCATACACACAACGGTAAACCTACTTTGCCCACCCCTGTACTGGGGAAGGGGTGGCTTCTGAGGAGAAGCTGGGCAAATGGAAACCCAGGAGAGTTCAGTAGGAAGATGAACCTGATGGTCTTGAAGTTTTGTCATTCAGACTGCAGGTCTGTTTTCTGCAACCCTGTTATTCTCCAGAACGTGCTTCCCTTGTACCCACCGCCGGCCAACATGGGTAGACACGGTGACACGGGAGATACCTTCTGTTCCCTGCTTTGGTAGTTTCATGACTTTTAAGGAAGTGCCAAAAAGAAAAATCCCTTAGTGTATTCTCCTCTTTCTTCCTTCTTTTTCTTTTTTTTGTGACTGTTATACAATAAAACAAAAAGAAATTAAAAATTGTGGAACTCCATCTGTGTTAGTCTGCGCAGGCTGCCATGACAAAATACCGTAGCCTGGGTGGCTGAAACAGCAGAAATCTATTTTCTCACAGTTCCAGAGGCTGGGCGTCCAAGATCAAGGTGTTGGCAGGGTCTTCTCTTCTGAGGCCTCTCTCCTGGCTTGCGGATGGCTCTCTTTTCCCTGCGTCTTCACGTGGTCTCCCTGTGTCCTAATTTCCTAATTTCCTCTTCTTGTAAGCACACCACTCAGATGGGATGAGGGCCCACCATGGTAACCTCATAGAACCTGAATTACCTCTTTGACGCTCCATCTCCCCCATGTAATTACTCTCCCAGAGCAATGCCATCACACTCTGGGCTGGTTGGGGGTTAGGGCTTCAACTTCTGAATTTGGGGGAGACAAAATTCAGCCCATAACACTATCTGTTGTTTTAATGTGGTGAAGGGCTTACGTTTTGAAAACTGACATTAACGCACAAACCTGGTCTGCAATACAAATTAGTAAGGGATTCACCTATGCAAGAGCAACCTAACAATTTCAGGCTTGGTGCTTTGACACAGAGTGTTATGTGGGTACATTTTTCCCTTTTACAGGAGTAGAGAGAAGACAAAGGGTAGAGATGCAAACAGGTGGTGAGGTTACCACAAGTGCTTGGGAACTGATGGTGGAAACCTGGGCCTTCTGCCTCCCTAAGCTCGGTGCGGCCACTGTTGCCGCAGTAACAGCTTCTCTGAAATGCCCTGACTTTGTTTGCAAAATATTTGATGACTTTTTGGGGGGTGGGGTTGGAGGCTACCCGAAGGCAGGATTTGCACTCAGACCAGCAGCATGTCTTACTGTCCGCACTGAGCGGTGGGTTATCTAGCCCAGAGCTCAGCTGGCTCTCTCCTTGTCCCAGGGCTGGTGTGTGTGAAAAGAGTCCTGTCATTCTACGTTTTGTGTCTTGGGGACCCAGTTTGCAAGTGTAGGGTTTTGTCAGTCAGTTTGACCTGAGTCCCTGAAGGGCTGCTGTGATGTCAGAGAAATCACTCTCTATTCACACCTCTGGGTGTAATGGAAAGTCCTCTTCTTTCAGCAGATGACAGGTGGTTATAATTGTTCTTGCTCCTGGTTTATCATTGTTTTCATGTGGCTTGTGTGTCCATTGTCTGGTCTGTCGATGTTTGTCATGGACTGTCACAGCTGAGAGATGGGGGAGTTGATCAAATTGTAGTCCTTTCATGTCAAAAACGAAAACCTCCCACCCTAATTTTGCTTACGTCCAATCCAGAAATTTTAATTGATGCTTTGGGAAGGTTTTTGCTGGAGGACATGATTGAAACGCACAGATGTTACCTGCGAGGAGGATGAAATTTTTAAAAACCCATCCACATGTTATCGCCTCTTTATATGTCCATGCGGATTGTGTTCTGTGACTAAGACATTGTCTTTACTGAAAGCTGGTCCCAGTCTCTGAGAGAACAGGACCCAAGAGCTAGCGGTTTTGACAGAGCACAGCTTATTGCTATTTGCATGTTCTTGCCGGCTCACCTTGGGTAAGGCGCTTGCTTACCCTCTCTTATTAGATTCCTGTGGCAGCTGTAACAAAACACCGCTGAATGGGTGGCTTCAAACAGGAGAAGCGTATTGTTTCCCAGTTCTGGACGCCAGAAGTCCTAAAACAAGCTGTCTCAAGGTGTCAGCAAGCCATGCTCTCTCTGACGGCCCTAGGGGAGAATCCTTCCAAGCCCCTTCTAGCTTCCGGTGTTTGCTGGCAAGCCTTGGCCATCCTTGGTGTAGGGAAGCCTCACTCCAGTTGCATGGTCATCTTCTCCCTGTGGATCTTCGCATTGTATTCCCTCCGTACAAGTCTTCATGCCCAAATCTCCCCTTTTATAAGGAAGGATACCTGTCATAGTGGGTCAAGGCTCAGCCTACTGACCTCATTTTACCTTGAATCCTCTGGAAAGACCCTATTTTCCTGTAAGGTCACATTTTGAGGTCCTGGGAGAGGGTAGGACTTCAACATGTCTTTTTTGGGGGACACAGTTCAATCCATAACTCCCTGAGCTGTACTTTTCCTCCTCCACAGTGCATCACCTGTTCCTTCCTTCAGCCTAAGGATCAGACAGTCACCTGGGGAAAGTGCTTTAGAAACCCTGCCCCCCAAAGTGCTCTGGGCGGTGGCAGGGTGCCCCCGGGATGATAGATGCCTCCTATTCCCAGTACATGGTATGTAAATAGCATGCAGGTCTGACACTTGACATGTTCTGTGCAATTTTTCAATTCAAGGCCCTTTGGAAAGTGGGAGCTTTTGACCTGAGCCCTGGGTTCGCTGGAAACAAGGAGCAAGATGATGGCAGACTTGCAGGGGAGGTGCCACCCCAGGGTGTTTGACACGGCTGGTCACCTGCCTTATCCTGGCTTGCTGGCCACTCACTCTGCCCTGTGGTACCACGTGGATGTAAATCCTGAGATATCTGTCCCACTCTTGAATCTTTCATAGAGAGCATGGGAGTGTGTCATGGTTTTGTGGTTTTGTTTTTATGAATTATATTTTGGTATTCAGCAGAGGTTCCTTGGGGCAGAGGTTAAGGATATTTTCAGAATGCCTTCTCCTAATAACTTGCAATGGTAAGAAAGCTACAAAACAAACCAAAAACAACCCTCAAAACCTTCACACTCACATCAAAAGGATTTGGGATCTTCAACTTCCTTTTACAGAAAGCATAGGATAGATATATTGCTGTTAGAGCAATGCATATCTATGTGTTTTCCATGAGATGCTCAGTGCCCTGCTGAAACCTCACTTTGTTACATGGATCTCAGCATTATCCCCATCAACTGGGTCGGAGTTTCCAGGGGCTGCGAGTCTTCCACGTCTCTGTGCTCTGTTTTGTCCCTTCGTTCACCCGTTCAACAAACACACAGTTGTCGATCATCTGCTGCTTGCTGGGCATGTGCTGGGGTGAGGAGAGAAGGACACAAGGTCCCACTTGCTTGGAGTGCCCACCTGGATGACATGGCTCCTTGTGACCGGCTTAGGTTGTCTCCCAGCTTGCTCTCCTGTTTGCAGGCAAAGCTCCCTCCTTTGCAATGACCACCTGAGTTCTAGGCTAAAAGCTACCCTGTATCTGACTTCGCTAGGTATTTTCCCGGGTGTCACAACAAATTTTGCAAAGCCAGAGGAATGGCTTGGAGAGAAGGAATCCTCTTTATGCCACTCCCAAGAGGCTGCTGTGCGGGCTCTGATGATTTGTGAAACCCAGCTCCATATTTAACACGGGAGATCTGGTAACTTTTGTCATTCCTGAATTTGAGTCTTTTATAGAGTCTTTGAGAGTTGGGCACTGTCTGGCGAGCTTTATGTCAGCACCTCTTGGAGGGGTGATGGAGGTCTGGGATCAATGTAGTAAAATGGCCCCCTCACGCAGTGCCCCGCCTGGAAGCATCGCATCTCAAGAAGTGCCCTCCTCATGGTGAGGTGTCGATGTGGCCATGGAAGTGGGCACCTGCCAGGATGGCTGATGTCTCCACGCTGCAAGCAGGAGTTGGCACCATCTTGCACCAGAGTGAAAGGGGCTTGTCACTTGTTCATTTCCAATGGGGGGCACGTCCATGTGAATGGGGCCTGCTGTGGCGGTCTGCCTGACACATCCCACCCTGCGTATCCATCTTTCTGTGCACTTCCTGAGACAGTGGAGTGGGCTTGTTCACAGCATTCACGATGAGCTGTCCTGGAAAGCGCCTTCTCAGGGAATAAGGGGGCAGGAGGGGAGGTGTCGGCATGGATAGGGGAAGGGATTGCTGGAAGATGGCCTGGGCAGTGGTGTAATTGCTTGGTTTTATCTCACGATGCATCTGGTAATGATCTTGTTGAGAAAGAGGAGGAAATAAAAGTATTATCTGGCCTAAGGTTCTTCACCCACCCTCTACCCTTTACAGAAATGCAGAATCTTTAGGCCTCCGGAGAGGCATGTGGACTGACTGGTTTCTTTGGCAGGTGGAGACACTTTAGCCCTGGAGGTCAGAGGACCCGTCCAAGGTCACACCCATTTCCTGGTACAACCCAGGCCCCCGGACTTCCAGCCTCCAGCCCAGTCTGCCTTCCACAGGATCCGGGGGCTCTTTCACCATGACTGAAGCTGTTACTCGGCACGTAGAAACAGTACGGCTGTCCTGGTGAACGGTTGGGTACCGTCCGGGTCACTGCAGCTGTGGCCGCATGGAAGCCGCGCACGATGACAGGGCTGGGCCTTCTTTTTGAAGCAGGGGTCTCATTGCTACGATTACCGAATGTATCTTTTAAAGATGAATATGAAACAGCTACCCTCCCAAGCAAATCATAAAACAAATTATGCCCTTGCTACTCAGAACTACAGAAAAACAGCAGGCACTTCGTGGCACAGAGAGTAATGGCTGCAATATTAAAACAATGATGGGAAACCCAGGATCCAATGGCTGAAAGGCAGGGAGGAAAACAGTCCCGTAATCCCCCAGGGATAATGGGTCTCAGCGACAGGGCCCTGTGATTTATTGTGCTTAATGTACTTATTTTTATTTGTTCCTTTCAACACGGAGCTTTGTCACCGAAGAGATTTGATAATGGCCCGTTTGCAGTCACTTAGACTCTGTAATAAAGCGGCCCATATTTGGCCGTCTGGAGCTCCGCAGGCCTCATTGGCATTCCCCCTCCGATGCCACCTTCGCTGGTGAGGTGGCGTGGATCGCGATAAGGGCTTCAGGCTGCTTGCCGCCCTTGCAAATTCGCCTCACACCACCTGTCCTGACTCCTGCCCACAGAGCTGGGCTCCCTGGGTGGCTGTCCAGATCCAGGCAGCCTCCCTCTCCCATCTTGTGCTACTTTGGGACAGCAGGGAGGAACCCCTTACCCCGCCCGTAGTCACAGAGCCCGGGGACTTCGCTTTCATGAGCCAGCAGTGAGAGCATACCGCTTGCAGCTTGTTGGGTAAGCAGAAATTAAAGCAGAGGATGTGGGTGTGGGAGGGTTTCGGAAAGAATGGGCTTGATTTGAAGGCTGTCGCGCGTTCTAATGGTTTTGGCCAGCTGCTTTGCAAAGAAGGGTGTGTCTCTTTCAACAGTTGTGAGTGAGTCAACCTGAGCTTTTCATTTCAGCTTCTTCCTGGGTCTTGGGGAGGGGAGCTCCTCAGAGGGCTGGCCTCATTCCTACAGGGACTGCCCCTGTCCTGCTAAGGCCGGGAGAAGGGCTAGGAAAAGGGCTCGGAGTCTTTCTAATTCTGAGTGTCCCATCTTTGAGGACCTCTTCTACCCTCAGGTGTGGTTGGAGGGGCAGGGCTCTGTTCTGTGTCATCCACAGTCGGCCCCGAAAGCAGTACTGGGGATGCTATTACTTTCACTAGGGCTTGTCTGAATACGAAGAGAGACCAAGTTAGTATCTAATTACGGAAAACTCAAACAGCCTGACAAGAAAAAATTCCTGGAAAGTGCAGAACGATGGGGAAAGTCAGGGGCAAACTGAGTGTAGGTGTGGGGATAATTGGTGTCCTTGGGCCCTGGTACATGGGGTGCTGCACACCCTGCTATGTGTGTACATTCTGGCAGGGGGGAGGGGTGGCTCCCCAGAGACTCGGGCACCCTTCACTGTCCGCCTGTCAAAAGTCCTCACAGGCTCCCAAGCTGCTCTGCCCCATTGTCAGTACCCGGTGGCCTCAAAGGGTCTGTGGTGCCATGTGACCCAGAAGGGCCACTCTGGGTTTATACCCAAGAGAATCGAAAGCAGGGCTTGAATGGTGTTTTCCCCCCCGTGTTCATAGCAGCCCTTTTCACAACAGCCAGAGGGTGAAGGTGACGCAGGTGTCCACCGATGGGCACATGGGTAAAGGCAGTGTGGCGCATGTTCCCAGAGGAGTTTTACTCAGCCTCCAAAGGAGAGACATTTCGACACATGCCAACACGTGGGTGAACCTTGAAGGTGACTACCAAGTCAAATCAGCCAGCCACAAAAGGTCAAATATTTATGGTTCCATTTATATGAGGCGCCTGGAAGAGTCAGATTCATAGAGACAGAGAGTAGAATGGAGGTTGCCAGGCTGGGAGGGGAGGGGACTGGGGAAGTTAGTGTTTAACGGGGACAGAGTTCCAGTGTGGAGAGGTGAAAAAGTTCTAGAGGTGGGTGGTGGTGATGGCTGTGTAATGGTGTGAATGTACTTCATGGCACTGAAACGTACACTTAAAAATGGTTAACATGGTGAATTTTGTTATCCATGTTTTATCACAATGAAATAAAGGTGATCCCCTGTGAGTCCTACCTCCTGATGTTCATGCTCTTGCACTGTCCCTTCTACTTGGTGTGAGTGGCCCTTGTGACTTGCTGTAACCATGGACCAGAGCAGAGGTGATGGGGTGTCACTTCTGTGGCTTCATGTGCTGACTCCTCGATGGCTGGCTGGCTGGTGTCAGCCTGCTGTAGAAACCCATGGAGCTTCCCAAGGAGCTGAGGCCTTCAGTCCTCCGGCACAGGACACACAGGCTGCCAGCTTCCGAGTGAGCTTGCAGGTGGGTTCTCCCTCAGAGCCCCCATGTGAAGACACCACTGGGATGCCTTGACTGCAGCCATGGGACCCTCTGAGCAGAGGACCCAGCTGAGCCGCAGCCAGGCTCCTGAGCTGCAGAAACTGTGAGCTAATGTGTGCTGCTTCAAGCTTCCGCCCTTGTGGTCATTTGCCACACAGCAGTTGGTCATCGCTGCAGAGCCTCACCTGAGGCTTACTGCGATTTTGTTTCATCCTCATTTTCCATCCCGGTCCCCTTGGGCTTCCATCTCCCCTTGTCAGCTGGGCGAGGCGGGTGGCCTGCTTTTCTGTTTTCTGTTTACACTCAGATCCATTCATTGTTGGGGCTGCGTCATCCTTCCGTGCCTTCCGGCTCTCTTCTGGATTCTGAGTGGAGGGCTGTGTCCCATCCCCATTGTTGGGACGAAAGTAGCTGTTAGTGCAGTATCTGACATCACTGGACGTGCAAGCACCAACTCTGCCCCCTGTGTGCAGGTGTGCTCCTCTCCATCCCCTATGTGCTCTCCCATTGGCCTAACGCTGTATCTTGCCTCTCCATGTGCGCACACATGCTCACAAGTGCTCACTACACAACATTTGGGTCATTGGACTTTCTGTGCTCTCACTTACCTGGGCTCACCACCTTGGAGAGAATGGGGTGGCTTGTGCCACGTGCCACGTCCCAGTTTTCCTTGGAAAATAGGGTTGCTGTACACAGGTCACCTGGAAGTTTGTGAGGGACCACAGTAGGTCACTGTGGGAGGAAGGGGGCACAGCTGAAACCTCACATTGAAATAGGGAGGGAGACCAAGCGGTCTGGAAGGAGGTTCCAGCTGGGGCTCAAAGCCCAGGTGGGGACAGTGAGGGGCCCAAAGTGCTGCTCCGGCTTGGCTGTATTCCAGAACCACCTGGGATGCTTTCCATCTCTTGCTGCCTGGGCCCCACCCCCAGAAAGACTGATTCAACTGGTTTCAAGTCTAGTTGGGCATTGGGACCAAAAACTCCCCCAGGAGATTAGCATACGACATGCAGCCAAAGAGTCAGAACTCTGGAAGGAGGGCCTCTGTATGGCAGGGGGTTGGCCAGGAAGCAGAGAAGATGGGGGCCAAGGATGGGGGCCATAGTCTCTGCCAGCACCACAACCCCCACCCTGCTCTTAGAGGCAGACACTGTACACTTATGGTCTTGGACTCGTGGACTCCAGGCTCACAGCACTGGCTTCCCAGACCCCAGTTTGGGGGCCTAGTGAGTCATACTCCTGCTTTCCTGTGGATTTAATTAACCTCTGCATCTTCCATGTGTCCACTCACTTCTCACTTCCTGTTCAACGCACAGAGCAGGGATGGAGGGTTGGGTTGCACAGGTGGCCTTTGTCATTTCCCTGAGTTAGGGGCTACATCTGGGCTTTGTGGTTTTCTCAAGGCACTGGAGTTCCTCTTGATGAGAGGTTCTAGATTGCAAACGCCTTGTGGGCAAGGGCCCTGTTTTTGTGTCTGCTCCGGCGAATGACATGGTACGTTACCTGTCATGGGTGCTTTGTACCAATGCATTTGGTGATAGATTTGAAAAGCTTTTGGAAGTTGAAGCTTGGAGAACCTAAGGTGGTCACTTAGGGAGGTGAAACCATTGGTGATTTTCACTCTATCAAGATCTGTGAACTGTCTGTTAGCCACCCCTGCCCCCCGCCTTCTTTACCCTGCTCTGTTTTCTCCACGGCATCACTGTTTGCTCCTGTGTTGTGCAACGCACTCGAACGTAAGCTGATGACGGCAGGGTTTCTTTCTCCTCAGGTTTTGTACATTGAAGGCTCTCGTTCAATATTTGTTGAGCGAATGAACACGTGGTGGCCTGCAGCTGGGACTCAGAGGGGAACATAGACTAAGCTAAAGGTTTTTCCTGTGGTTGAGTTCTGGGAGGAACTGCAGGTTTTCCTGAGCAGGAAGGATGGAGAGCTACGAGTTAATTTTATTTCATTTCACGTACCCTCTTGGAGCCAGTGTCTTCTTTGTCAATTAAAATGTGTTTCTTTTCGAGCAGTTACCTTGTAATGGAAAAGACACCTCTGCAGGCTTCAGTCTTTTATGTCCTCCAAACCCAGCCCTTTCCCCTGCTGTGGCTTCAATAATGCATCATTTTGTAAGTTCACGGACTTTAATGTGTTTCTGCTCAACCTCAGCTAGGCGGTTCAATGAAAATTAACCAGTAGGTTTGATTCAAAGTCACCTCTTCACCTTTTCCCCTTTCACCGCTGCCCTCACCCCATGTATGCAAAACAGTGTCGTATTTGTCTTCTTGTAGTGAATGGGTACGTGTGCATGTGGGCTCCCAGGTGCAAATGGATGTATTGATTTATTTTATAATCAAAGATCCACGAGAAAAAATAGCAATGCGTTAGGGCCCTACAAGGTTAGGGACCTGAAGCAAACTAATGTTTAATGAGAGTGTTACTGTCATGCCAGATTCAGGATTTGCAGTGGCAGCTGGTAAATTGTCATGGGTCTTGACAAAGCTCTGAAATTTACTCAACATTCATTCATTCATTCATTCATTCATCATTCATTCATTCAGTGTCTGAGGATTCATATGTATGAGGCACCTGGGTGGTAGGCGTGATGAATGAATGAATCTGTTCGCCCCAATTCTCCACACCTTTCTGAACTGCTACACACAAATCATAGTCTATTTTTGCAGCTTTGAGTCTGGCCCAGCCGTATGGCTTTGTTTGACGTGAAGGATGAGTCAGGGCGATGAGGTTCTGGTTCTCAGTTTAGGCCTTGGAAGCCTCCTTCAGTGTTGCTGCTTCCCCCCCTACCTCTTCGCTTTGTGTGCGAGAACAGCGTGTCCTTTAGCCTGCTGATCTGAGGGGGAGTGGGCTGAGAGACACTTGGAGGAGAGCTGCCCAGCCAACCCGCAAGCCTTCGGTGAGAGGCCAAGCCCACCCTCAATCAGCTGAGCCTCAGCCGACCTGCAGATGCATGAGAGGAAATCAGTGATTTTGCATCCAGACAGTGCATTTGAGATGGTTTGTTACACAGCACTAGTGGGCAAGAGATGGCTGATACAGTGGGATGTTCATATGACTCAGGTGTGGTGCTTTGAAGTTTGGTGATGGTCGTGGGAGGGTCAGGCCAAGATCATTAACTCCTCCAGGATAGAGAGAATGCAAGTGCCTTAGGGAAGGACTCAGTAAGGGGAGTTTCAGGAGGGCGAGTCCTTGGGTGAGGAATCAGAGGAAACCTCACAGAGGGGTGGCCTTGGGAAAGGTGTTTTTAGACCATGGTATTATCACAGTTCAGAACAGAGAAGCATTGACTATAGGTTTCTGAGTCTAAAATCTGTGATGTCTCGGAATTGATTTCTCATCAAAACCAGTCGAATTGATGCCAGTTTCCCATTAAATAGCTAATGACTTTGCTTTCAGTGGACCAAAAGAAGGCTCTTAAGACTTTAAGTTATGTTGGTGTCAGAGAGCAGCACCCCCCTTTGATAAACAGCTAATATTTACGATGTTTATCACGAAGAATTACCCTGCACGTATTTGGCATCGCTACTGAGTGCCAGGGATGTGACTGCTCAGCACTATGGAGGCTCGATCTCATGTAATTCTCCTCATCATCTTAAGAAATACTAATAGGTACTAATGATATTTTTTTTCAAATAAATTAACCAAGCCAGAGAGGGTAAGCTACTTGCTCAAGTTGTGCAGTAACTTCAGAGTCTCACTGTGCTCCCTGCACCTGCCTCTTCCATTAGATTTTCATCTTCTCCATTCGTTTTTGTATCACTCAACACATAAAATGATGCTTTGTACATAGTAGGTACTGAAAGATGTCTGTTCAAGCAAAAAAAAAAAAAAGAATAAATCTATTAAAAAGGGAACAGTGGCTTCACTCACCTCCATATGGAAGTTATAGCCGGGTAAGGAGACAGATTTTGGTTCTGATCCTTACAGAACAATGTGGCAAGCTCAGAGGTGGAACTACTAGAAATATTTAGGGGTATTTGGAAGAGCACAGAGGGGGTGCTCTTGATCTAGCCTAGAAAGGTAACACCTTCTGGAAGTGGTGAGCTCTGAAATGAGTCATACATGAGGAGTTCGAATGAGACAAGGGAGAGGCAAGGGGCTTGCCTGTGGAGGAGAGGTGAGTGGACCCGAGCCACACACTGGTCCCCAGCACAGCTGCTGGGACACGGTGGTGCCCAGTTATCCGTTCTGGGTGAGGGAGGCTCTGGCAGTGAACCCTGTGAGCTGCCAGGACCGACAGATCAGTGAAAATTCGAGTCTCCACTATCTCGTAACCTCGTTTCCAGCTTCCTAAAGGCTTGTCACTTTTGGAAAACCGAGGCAGCACAACAAAAGGAGTCGTGACTCAGTCTGTCCTAAACAATATTAGGATCTGTTGTCCAATAAGGCTGGCTTTTCAACAAGATAGTGATCCCCTTGAGTAGATGTCAGGATTCTGCAGGTGACAGGTGGACTTGCAGCAGCCCACGGTAGCCCAGCCCTCATTAGAATTGTACCCAACGACTCTGGGTTTCTGAGGTTCTTTCCTGATGACTCTCAGCAACCCAGACCTGAACCCCAGCCCCAGCATTTACCTGCGAGAGTTCGGGGAAGTTCCTTAGCAGCTTTCCAGGCTTCTGCTTCTTCACTTGCGAAATAGGGATAGAATCCACATCCTAGAGTTGTATAGGTTAATTTGTTAAAATATAGCTATGATTTTTTCTTTTCATTTTTAGCACCAACGATGTGCCTGGCATTCTTTTTAACCTGGGTGTGAATGGATTTGTTTTGATGTTTTTGAATCCTTACAAAAAGCCCTAGGGAGAACCGTGATGATGGCCCCCACTTTCTAGATGGCCTTTGACAACTTGCCCAGGGCCACAGGGCTCGTTAGGGGAGAGACCAGGATCCCAGGATCACTCAGAGTCATACTCTTAGCCCCTAAGCTGTACTGACTCTGTTCCCAGAACCTGGAAGGCACCTGCAGGTCCTGAGTTCCCCTGTCCTCTTCTTTGTTTTTTAAATTGATTGATTTTAGAGAAAGAGAGAGGGAGGGAAAGAGAAAAAAGAGAGACAGAGAAAGAAACATCGATTTATTGTTCCACTTATTTATGCATTCATTTGTTGGTTCTTGTACGTACCCTGACTGGGGATCAAACCCACAACCTTGGTGTATCTGGATGAGGCTTTTACCAACCGAGCTACCCGGTGAGGGCTCCACCCTCTTTCTCCTTGGCAGACCTGACTGCATTGTTCTCTCCCGGTCCTGGGGAGCCAGTGGGTCTGTGGGGCTGGGAAGGCTGGGCGGGCTCCTGGCTTCTGCGTGTCAGGCACCTGGGGGCTCCCTTTCAGCACTGGCAGGGCCTGCAGTCTGTGTTTGCCTGAGCATTTGTCATCTGTTCACCCTCTGAGATTGCGCACTTCACCTGGAGCAGAGGGCATGTCTGTTTTCCTAGACCACACTGTATTTCTGGCATGGAGTTTGGACCTTGTCCACATCAAACACTCAGTGAATATTGAATGGACGAATAGATTTCCACTCCTCTCTCTCCTCCCCTGTCTTCCGGTCACTGGAAACCACCCTTCAGTCCACACCCCCTGTCCTTGAGCAGCTGACTCGACCAGCAGCTTGAGCCTATCTGTTCTGCTGGTGTGTTCTGTAGATGGGGCTTCCTTTCCCTTCTGCTGCTGAGCCCTGGTGGGACCCCCAGCAAACACCAAGGCCCAGAGCCTACCTCCCTACATCGGATGCTCCCAGCAAATGGTGTCGGCATGATACAGAGACCCTACTTGAGAACCTCTGACTTCCGCCTCTGCTAGAGCTTCAGAGGGGGCCAAGAAAAAAAGTTTAGGGAAACCATTTTTGTAGAGTTTCCAAATTTGTATTATTCAAGCTCCAATCTTTCAAATTTATGAATGGATGGACTCCAGAGGGTAAGCTTTCTTTTCTCCCATTGAAAAAAAAAATGTCACAAATGGACCTAAGGCATGCTGGTTGTGCACAAAAGCCTGCCTGGCCCAGGAGGGAGCGAAATTCCTGGACCCGTGCCACGGAATTGTCAGACAGCTACCCTTGCAAACTTGACACAATTAAAATGAGAAGATGATACAATTGAATAAGAATCTTTTACATTTATATTGAATGAGGAGGCTTGAGGGGAAAGTTCCTATAATTAAAAGGAGAGCCATGATGCTTCTGAAGGGAACTGGGTACGAATTTTAGAGGCAGATGGCCCCTGTTCACGGTGCTGAATTCTGCTTCAGAGTCTGGGGCTTTCTTTGGGGGAATGAGGTGTGGTGCTGGACGGAGCTCAAGCTTTAGGGTCGAGCAGACCTCGCTTTAAATTGGGCACTTGACTAAGTGTGCGGCTGACTCTTAAGTAAGCTGCCGAAAACACCATCAGTTTCCTCATCTCTCAGATGGGTGAAATAGTTGACAAGACTGCTGTGAGTCACGTGTGAGGCTATATTTGACGGTGCTTTGTAGGTCCTGGGGCTCAGTGTGTGTCAGCCCCTCCTCACCCCCGTCTGTGATCTGAACACTTTGTGTGACTCGCAACGTCACTGCATTTACCCGCTGCACACACACCAGCGTTTGGATGCGAGGAAGATGGAGGCTGTTGGAAATGCAGCAGCAAAGCATATTTTTGCAGATTCTAGATTTTAACAAGTGGAAGGGAAGAAGGCAACTTAGTTTCCAGGAGTCTGTTTTTCAAACAGTGTCCCTTGGTGGGCTTGCAGGTGTTCACTGAGACTTTTTTTTTTTAAACTGTTTTTCATTTACACTTTTTAAAATTGACATTTTGACGTCATCTTAAATTAATAGAACTGTCTTCTGGGTCATCTGCGTGACCACTTATAACTGGGCACTGGCCCTGCCTTGGCACCAGGGAGTCACTGCTTTGGCACCAAATGATACCTGTTTAATTGTGGAAAGCTTGTGAGGGGACACAGGTGGCTTCCTGTGTGAAGAAGGCACTGGCCTGGGGGCACCAACCTCAGAACAGCCGGCCGATGTGGGCAGAGTGAACCAGTCTCCCCGGGAAAGTGGTTCCCCATCGACCATCCTGTGAGGTTCATCTAAACTTGTACTGATGTTGAACTTAATTTTTAAAAAGGTACCTCGTGAGTTTGTTTTGCTTCCAGGATTGTTGTAGAGCCAGGGGTCCTGGGCGTTGCCCCTTTGGGTGATGCTCAAAGGCTCTTCGCTTTGCCAGGAATTCTGTTCCCCCCCCCACCCCCCGTAACTCCTGCTCTCACCTTAGTTTATTACCACTTCCTCAGCCTTCTCTCAACACCTTGCCCAGGTCAAGATTTACTTGGTCAAGATTTACTTCTGTGTTTTTAAAGACCTTTGAGGCAGTTTTCCCAGTTGGTTTTGACAGCTTCTGTGGGGTGTTTTATTTAATTTCTCTCTTTGGTTACTGGTAATTGCTGGACCGGAAGCTTCTCACTGTCATCTGCAGTGCCCAGTACAATGCCTGGCACTTAGCACTCAGTAACTATCTGCTATTTAAGTAATTCTTTTATTTTAATGTTTTACAGTTTAGTGTTTAAGTAACATCAGAATAAAAACTGTTTAAGCTAAAACCAGGGTTCCTGCCAACCTCTTTTCCGTACACGTGGCCCTGGTCACTCAAGTTCAAGGAACACTATGTAAGAGGAGTTACTTGAGGGTGGGTGGCTGAGCTCTGGGGTGAAGCAGGAAGTAGGAGTCTGGTCCACGTGTCCCTGCGAGCACCTGGGGGCAGGCCTGCCCTGGGCCAGGATCCTAGCCTATAACTCACCTTGGCCACTCACTTACCTGAGATGCTGATGGGGGTGCTTTGTAATTTAAGGCCACCGTTTCTGGCTTTGGTGTCTCCTGAAAGGTCATGGTGAAAGCTGCATTCATGTCTTTCATGATTTGGGGAGACCTGCGCTGGAGCGTGAGTAGAGAGTTGTGCAGCTCAGGGGAAACTGCACTCGACCCTGGCGGGTACCTGCGTTGCTTCTATCTAGAGCTCAGTCTCACGATGGTCAGGGCTCCCTGGATTTCTTTATACTCATAGCTTTGTCTTAACAGCCTTTTACGGGTCACAGAGCATATCAGCAGGCTGCTTATTGTTCTGCCTGTATCACAAAGTCCTTCCCACAACCACACGATGTCCAGGAGGGATTCACAATCCCGTTTAGCAGATGAACAACAGATTGAGGCTTAGAGGGGATTGACTGGAACTTGGGGCTTAGGACTTCAGGTCTTGTGGCCTGCCCCCTGCTTTTTGCCATCCAAAGGAAGGGTGTTTGCCTTCTCTGGGTTCCCCGGGCCCCAGTCTCAGAAAGGTTCACCTAGGACACCAGTTTGCAATCATGTGGGTTGGTAGCAACTTAATTTTATTTTCAGTAACTTAAAAAGGGGTAGTTTCTGCTCAGTTCTGTGAAAGACGCTGTTGCTTGTGGAATACACACCCTTGTGCCAGACAAAACTGGCTTTGAACGCAAGCTTCGTCAGGGCCCAGCTTGAGTGGATTACCTGTCGTCCCAGCCTCCGCTTCTATGTGGGTAAAACGGGGACCCCAGTGTTTGGCCAGAACAGGAGGAGGAGAGGAGTTAGCATTTGAAAACTGCCTCGCTTGGCTCTCATACCCATTCTAGTTATTATTCTCATTTCCCCAAGGTTTTTGCTGCCCTTTTATTAACTGGATTTTTTTTTTTTTTTTTTTTTTTTAGTGGAAAGCTTCACAGTTTCATATGCTGTTGGTACCATCACAGGCTCGGGTTCAGGTTCAGGGTGATGGTCTTTATGCTTGGCAGGCACCTCAGAAGCTGCAGGGAGCTCAGGATTCTGAGAAAAGGAAGGGGGTTGACCTGAGCAGTCAGGAAACCTAGAGGTGCTCCCATCATTGTCCCTCGGAGATGAGGGTTGGCTTTTGGAGTCAGTGCATGTGTTTCCCTAAGACGGTGATTTGCGGGAGGTGGGAGACCTCCCTTCCCCGGGCAGGCAGATTAAAGGCCGGGTGCCAGCCCTGGGCAGTGTAAGTGGTGACCTCAAGAATCTGGCAGCTCTGCGGGATGGTGGCATGCAGCCTTTCAGGGCCTCCCCCATATGGCCTTGCCTGGTCTCCCACAGATTGATCCCTTGCTTAGCTGTGACATTCCAGCCAAACTCAACAGTTGCTCGGATGTGGCAAGTGCTTTCCCACGTCGGGCCCTTTGCCTGGGCTGGCATAGTGCTAGGGCCTCAAAAGGAATATGGGGTTTCATAAGGTGGCAGCTTCTCCCGGGCTGACTCACCCCAACCGGTAGCTGTGTGTGAAGGCCACGCTCTTTAGCACCATCCGAGGAAGGAGGTCCCCCGTACAGTGGCCCAGGATGGTCTTTGCAAATGTCCGAGTGCTTTGACCTGCGTGTGCCCAGCAGCCTGGAGGGATGGCTCAGAAATGACCGGTAAATAGAGTCAGGCATCGTGGCCTGAGGCCAGTCGTGTGGGCTGAATTCCTGCCCTCTGGGAGCTTGTGCTGTGGTTGGGGGTGAGCCAGCTGGGCTGGGAGCAGAGGCCACCCTAGGCTAGACCTGTATTCAGATCTTTTGTGTGTTTGTTCTGAGTCATCACAAAAATATCTATGGAGCGTGACTGTATGTGAGGCTCTGCTCTGGGGCCATGGGTCTGGCAGTTAACTGGGTGGCCAAAAACCCTGTCCTGAGGGACCTTATGTTCTGGTCCAGGGAAGGAGCCTGAGAAACAAGAGAACTAGAACACTGAGTCTCTTGAGGAATCGTGCAGTACATTCTCCACGGCACCATATTTGCCCCATATAATGCGTACCTGTGTAGAATGTGCACACACACTTTTGGCCCAAACTTTCAGGAAAAAAAAGTTTCATCTTCATTTTTTAATTCTATTTTTATTTATTTATATTTAGAGACTTGGTTTTTTTTTTATATTCTAAAAGAATTTTAGCATTTATTTCTGAGTGTATTATGGTATAAGAAATTTTATGTAACAGATAATTACAGAACACAAGAACAGATACAAGGTGTTTCAGGCACGACCCATGTATGATGCGCCTCCTTATTTTTCCCTCAAAATTTGGGCCAAAAATGTGCGCATTGTACAGGGCAAAATATGGTACTTTCTCACAAGTACGATGGGATGAAAGAAAGCCTAGGTGGGCGTGAGGAGGGGGATTAGGTATATGTATGGGGGGTTATAGTGTGGGGGGCCAGAGTTTACAGGTTTAAGTTGGTTACAGAGGGATTCCCAGAGAAGGTGGTTTGAGCCAACACCTGAGAAGTGAAGGAGTGAGTTATGGGGATGCCTGGGGAAAGAGCTGAGGCTGAGGTCAGTGCAAAGGCCCTGTGGCCATTTCTGAGCTGCTAATTAGAGACCTCAAGGAGGTTCAGTAGCTAGAAGAGAGCGGGCATGGAGGAGAGTAGACAGGGATGAGGTCAGAGAGAAATGGGGGCCTGGTTGCCCAGGGTCTGGTGGGCTGGGGGCCATGGGAGGAGTGGCATGAGTCCACTCATTTATGGGGGTCACAGGGCTGTTGCAAGGTGGCAGTCAAGCATCGGCCTGGCTGCGAGTGGCAGGCGGTTCCCTCGGCACAGCGTGGTCCTGGAGGCTTATGCATGGCCCATCCACCATCTCACACGGGAAGGGTCCTGTGTGGCTGAGACGGAAATGTTGACAGCCAGTTCCCACTGCGCAGGCCCCTCTGGTGCGGGCAGCCTCTGCGATCTTTCAAGATGCTCTGACCCAACCTTCTTGTGTTAATGATTCAGAAACAGAGGCCCAAAGTAACGAGTTTTCTCATTTTCAACATAATTCATCCCGATTGTATGTCATGCCTCACGGCCCCTGTGGATTTGTGAAGAGGCTGGGGTGATTTGTGGTCCAATGTGAGGAAAATTGGATTATGGAGCGATAAATTAAAAGAGTGCTCCATCAGTCTGCTGAAATCTCCATAATTTGGGGCTCTTGCAGTTCAAGGTAATCTTAGTGAAGGAAGTAGAAGAACAAGGGAAGAAAATTAAAATTCCCACTCAGTTACGTGCACCTGTCACTGTCAGATACCGCATCCTGGGAGTTCACTCGAAATGCTGAGTGAGGTAATTGAGTGCATTTGAGTGCTCTGGGTGATGTATGGAACTTTTATTTGCATAGCGCATTATTTGCCATCCTTAGTTATTTTATATGACAGAGGTCAGCAGTGCTATTCTGGTTTCTCATCTGATGAGAGGGCCTTTGCCTTACGGGATGAATTTCATCTCTGGTGTTTTTTCCTAAGCTTTAACAGCGCCCCCTGCTGGGGAGTCCCCCTGCAGGCCTGCGCTTCCATGCCCTGCCCTGTCATGACAGCTGGGGGCAGAGGTGGTAGCCCATTGGCACAGTCTGGATGGAAGTTCCACCGGGTTTATACACAGGCATTTCATTTCGCTAGGTCGCTGTCCTTTTTCACGAGCAGAAGGACAAGGAGTATGGAAGGACACAGGCGGGTTTGCTGGTGTGGAAAGGGCAGTAGCAGCTACTCCGCAAATGTGCTGTGGGAGATGTTTCTTCTACATCAGCTGTCAGTCTTTGCTGTTACCACCCCCGGGACAGGGACGTTTGTAGCACCAGCCTGGTGTCCTGGAGAATGAGCCCCAGATGTCGGTGTTGACCCATTCACACACAGGAAGGGGTCCCCCACTCTGGTTTTGCTGTTTCATTAACTGCTCTCTGTGAACTTACTTCCCTAACCCTCACGCTTAACCTCAGTGACCTAGAGGGGTCTTTTTCAACATGGGACCTGTGGGTCTGTATTCAGTATGCCAGTCCCACAAAACTTTTAAAATTGGGGCTTTATACTTTGAGGATAAACTGAAAAACAAACGGAAGAGCATTACTGTGATTCTTTGCTGTGATCTTTTGCAATTCAAACATATCCTCTCTCGGTGGAGAAGCTAGGATCCGCCTTCCCACACCGATGCTCACCTTCCCTGTGACTCCCCCACCTGCTCACTCCAGGAGTGGGAGGTGACTTCGCCTGGCAGCTCAGCATGGGGACCTTGGCGGCTCCAGTGCCTGCGGCAGCCTGTGAGCAGTCTTGCTCGTTAAGCTGGACAGTAAGCCGTGCAACGTGTCTTGTGCCTGGAACTCCGTTTCCAGCCCCAGGGGGGCTCGTAACTGTGCTTCTAGAAACCTGGTACATGCATGGGAAGGCATCTGGAATGCTACAGACTCTCCACATGGGAGCCTGTCAGGGAATGTCATAGCGAGTCGGCCTGGCAGCCTCTATGGCATCTTTATTGAATGTTAAAAAAAAAAAAAGAAGAAGAAGAAGCTGCTTATAAAGTAGAAGGGGACGATCTGGAAGGATAACATTTATTCTCTGCAAGCAGGAACCTGGAAAATATATCAACATATACAATAAACCTTTCCCTTTTTCTTCTGTCCTTTTGCTTCTGCACTTGCTGCCTGTGCCATAAATAAAAGAAGCAGAGGTGACAAAAAGTTCTTGTGAACAATTTTCCCAGCATTTGAAAGCAAGATCTAGCTGCAGGTTCCAATGAAAACATCTGCACTGGCTGTGTCTGGAAGATTTGGTTAAAACTGTTGCCGGGGAAGGAAGACTTCCATCGCCGGAGGCAGCTCTGTCTTGCTGAAGTAGCCAGCCTGTGGGAGGGTGTGGGAGGGTGAGCCAGGCCACCAGGAAGGGGTCTTCAGGTTCTGGATGGCGAGGACGGGGTGCGGCTTATGTGGTGAGAAGAAGCAGGCCTGAGTCTTCGCTCTGTCCTCTACCTCGGTGACCCCGGGCGAGGCTGTAGTCTGTTTCCCCCTCGAGCTTCAGTTTCCTCGTCTGAGAGCTGGCATCAGAACAGCAGCCTGACGGGATGGTGAGGGGCTCCAGTGAGAAAGTATGACCAGGTTCCCTCCCATCCTTATCTGCTGCATAGATGCTGTGGGTGGCTGAGGTTTTGGTCAAGACTGTGCTCCCATCTGGTCTGACTTAGGCCCACCTATTCAGAAGAAGGTGGCCCGTCATTCAGGGTCCAGAAGGCTGTCAGTTTCTGTCTTTGGTTCAGCTTAAACCTGTTTTCTTGGCCACCCAGACATACTTTCCTGCTAGCGTGGGTGGGCACAATTAGGAGTGCTTGATTAACCCAGCAATTAATAAAAGTGGAGAGGTGACAATTGCTGTTACCAAGCTACAGTCAAAAGCGATGCGCTTGGCCTCTCTCCATGCAAACAGATTGGTGGAGAAGCTCCCAGTGGGGAGGAACATCGGGACACAGAACAGGGAAGCTGGTTGGGAAAAGGTACTCAGAACAAAAAGCCAGGGTGTCAAGATGGGCTGGTTGGTTATTTCATTCAAGCAACAGATTTTTCTTTTTCTTTTTTTGAGTAAGGCCTATGGGCCTGATGATGCTAGACCAGGAACCCAGTATCATATGCGGATAAGTGATAGCTTCTCCTGCGAGAAGGCTCAGACTGGTGGAGGTAACAGACCCATGAGCAATGCATTCTAACATTTTGTGGTAAGTACAGGATAGATGGCATATGCAGTTCACGGGTGACCAAAGGAAGGAATGGTTTTCCGAGAAGAGAAAGAGCTGTGCTGATTTACAGAAAGGGTGGTTGGAGCCAGACTTGCTGGGGGACAAGGGCCTCTGAGCACAGGGGACGGCTGGAGCCAAAGCTGGAGGCCACTGACTGCTGAGTGACGAGGCAAATCACCGAGCCTTCCTGGGAGTTGGTTTCCTCCTCTGTAAAATGGGCATTGAGAAATCCATGTCTCGAGGGGTGACGGGAGGATTCCTTCTTAAATCATGTGAGGCACAGCGTACTTGGCCCATGGTGACCCCTGCCGCAGCGCTCAGATGCCATACATCACGATTTTACCTCTGCAAACGGTCACCCACCCACCCTGTTTAAGTCATGTCTCCCCTTAAGGTGTCCAACAATCTCACCCTTTAAAACGCAGCCACCCATTGGTCATCCTGGCGGCGATCACTGAATGTGAGTTCTTCACTCTTTCCTGGGGCGATGGCATGGAGAAGCCACTGTTTTAAGGACACATGAGCAGTATGGGTGAGTTAGTGTGTCCAGGCCTGGGGAGAACTCAGCATCTCGTTAGGGCTGGAGGCAGATAGGGGCTCTCCCCTTTGTTAGCCACATGACCTTAGGCCAGTCATTTCCATCACTCCCAGCTGCTTTACCCGTGGAATTTTGTCTAAAATGTATTTATGGGTCAAGAGGAAACATTTATCTTAAGAACTGGAATGAAGATACCTTTGAAAGAGGGAACTACCTTTGTGTAGGAAAATACCTCAATAACCTTAGAGCAGCGCTGCCCAGTAGAAATATAATACAGTACCACATAAAGACTTAAACTTTCTAGTAACCACATTTAAAAAAAGTAAAAGAAAGTAGGTGAAGTTAATTTTAGCAATATGTTATATTTAGGTCAGTATAACCAAAATATATTAAAAAATTATCCAGGTGTTTACATTCTTCCTTTCAAACTAGGGTCTTTGAGATCCGGTGCATCTTATGCATTTATCGCACAATTCCATCCAGACAGTCGTGTTTTAAGTGTTTGGGGGCCACATGTGTGTAGCTCACGGTGACCTAATTGGACAGTATGGGTCTTGGGGCAAGGCCAAGCCACAAATTCAGTGGCTCTACAAGGAAAATGGATTTTCTTCCTCCCTTCTCGCTTGTCCTCATTCCTCCATCTCTCTCTCTCTCTCTCTCTCTCTCTCTCTCTCTCTCTCTCTGGTTCCCCTTCCTGAGAGGTGTGAGGCGGTAGCTGCCCAGTGGAGGCCACAGTGGAGGTCTAGTGTTCCGGATTCCTGTGGAAAATGAAGGCTGGAGTAACCTCACTGGAATTCACAGAGACCATGGAAACAATAGCAGCAGAAGTATGCTGAGTGCTCGCTGCGTGCTGAGCCCCGTTCTAAACATTTGATGGAATTATCTTATTTAACCCTCAGAGGATTAAATAAGACACCTGAGAGGTCATCATTTCTTCCATTGTGAAAATGGGCAAACTGAAGCATGAGGCAGTTAAGATATCCAAAAGGTTTGAATCCAGGTAGTTTGTCCCCAGAGCCCTGCTGTGCTAGTTGCCACAGCAAATCTTGGAGGAAAAAAAGCAAATCTTAGAAAAGGCTTTGGGCTTCCATTTGGCATGACCTGGGTGGTTTACACCAGAGGGCTAGGGGCAGGATGGTCTCACCCCCAGGGATCGTCTGGAGAAGCCTGAACCTGGCAACAGTGTTAAGGTGACATTATGTGGCAAGTGCACCACCCTGGGCACCGTTGTGCACAGTGGGGCCTCAATAAGTGGCACCTGTTCCCTTCTCTTCAGGCTCACAATATAAGCTTTTTTTTTTTTTTTTTTAGAAGAGGCTTCCTTAGTTTTTGTTCCATATCTCAACCCATCCTTGGCACATCTTAGGTGCTCAGTAAATATTTGTGAAAGTCAGTGAGGCTGCGTTGGCATCACTGGATGAGATGATCCCCAGTCCACTGTGGGGCCCGAAAACAGGACTGTGCTGTGAGGCGGTGGCCTTGTAGTTACAGCCCCGGGTGAAGGGGGCTCAGGTGGGAAGAGGACCTGCGTGATCGGATCCAGAGTTTTTACTTTGAGCTAAAGACAGACCAGCTTATGTGTCCTATGCGAAAGCTGTTTCTGGTTTGTTTTTCTAGTAAATTTTCTAAAAAGATTTTATGTATTTATTTTTAGAGAGAGGGAAAGGGAGGCTAGAGAGAGGGAGAGAAACATCGATGTAAGAGAAACATCTATTGGTTGCTTCTTGCTTGCCTCCACCGGGGGACCTGGCTTGCAACCTAGGCACGGGCCCCCAACCCGGAATCGAACTGGCAGCCTTTCATTTCACAGGCAGGTGCTCAGTCCACTGAGCCACACCAGCCAGGGCATGTCTTTCTAGTAAATTTTAAAAGTTAGAATATAGCAGTATACAAGCAGTCAAGTACAGAGTGTGTAAGTGTGCAGCTTGGTGTATTTTCACAAAGGGAATCCACCTTCCTAACCAGCTTACACGTCAAGAAACAGGACGTCACCAGCACCACTCCGCCCGCTGTCCCTTTGCCCCCTCTGTGGGAATCGCTGTCCTGACTTCTGACTCTGAAGGCTGCCTTCGTGTGCCTTTGCTTTCGAGCAAGTCCCAGAGATTGGAGTTTGGGGGCCCGGTTTGTTTCAGCCCAGCATCCCTGATGCTCTCCAGGGTTGGTTTCTCTCTAACCTGGTTCTTGTGTCCACTGCAAGGATGAGAAACTGAGGCCCACAGAAGTCCTGCAACTTGCCTGGGTCTTGTGGCTTGAGAATGGATGAGTGATTCGCACCCAGAGCTGTCGTGCTCCTAGGCCTGTGTTCCTTACCAGCCTCTATGTTGTCTTCTCTGACCTGCTGTCTAAAATCCACAGGTTGAGGCTGAGATTGCAGGACTGATCAGTAACTGGGGTGGGGGCTTGGGGGCGGCTGCTTTGGCGCTGCAGAGGAGGGACCAGCCATCCCCCCTTAGAGCCCAGGGTGCTGATTTATCCCTTGATCCCAAAGGTGCGCTCCCAAGCCCAGGGGGACTGAAGGCCACGCCTGAGCTGCCAGAGTGGCCTGGCTGGCGGGGCCCATCCTGGATGGTGCTGCAGGAGGCTTCAGCATGTGGGGCAGGTGTGGTCCTCCTTGCCCCCTGACCTCTACCTCTGCTTGCTGCTGACAAGCATGCTAGGCTCTGGCAAAGGAAGCTTACAATTAAATAAATTCCAACAGCTATCTGCCACCAAAGTGCACACTCTGGGTGCTGCCAGGTGCGAGCTACATTCACCGGTCTCCTGCTCTGAGGCCTGCCTGGGCCGCCGCCTGTGAGCGCCTTGTGTTTCAGCACCAGTCAACGCTCAGCGGATGGAGCTGGAGTGGCGGGTGAGCAGGGCTGTCTCTGCCCAGCCTGGGGCCGCTCGGAAATGGCTGGAGTGGGCATATGGGTTTCAGGCTGAGGAGCTTTGCTCTCTCTGTGGCACAGCCCGCTGCCCCCACCGTTCCTCAGTCAAGAGGGACAGGTGGTGGCTGTCATTCTGCAGTTGGCCCTGGCCACAGAGAGATTCGCCAACTATTCTGGAATGCAGATACCCCCAGCCTTTCTGGCTTGGAGAATGCCGCTTGACCCATTAAGCCTCACGCAGGCGGTTTCTCAGCCGGGCTTTCCGTCCCATACGAGGGTGGTAGACAGCAGGCGGAGATAAAGGCTATTACACTGGGTTCAGTGCCTCTAGGGCTGCAATTTAATTTGAAAAGGCAAAATAAAGTCATCATCTGGGCAATGGTTCTTATAAAAATAAAGCCAACCTTATTCTAATACTGCTGGCGAGTGAGTTTGCTGAGCAGTTTACTCTCCGCTGGCCGTGGGGCCTGGCGTCAGAGATGGGAAGGTGTAACTGCAGCCAGGTGGTCTAGCGGTGAACCCTGCCTTCTCTGCTCAGCGGGGGACCTTGGGCCAGTCACTCGCCTCTGTCCATCTGTGAAATGGAGATCGCAGCAGCCCCTGCCTCTGGGGGCTATGTTCACGTCAAGCACATGGATGACGGCGTGGCGTGTTGAAATCTCAGTGAATATCCGTGTGATGATGACAACGACACACACGCAGTCCATCATAGTCTCTGAGCAATCTGGTGTGTGCAGGACAGGTTGGCGTTCCTAGTTTACACACAGGGAAACTGAGGCACACCCAGGGTCAGTTTGCGGCCCAAGGCCTCACAGCCAGGGAGCAATGGAGGTGGCCTTTGAAGCCAGAGCTGTCTGGGTGCGGGGGCAGGGACAGCCCTTGCTGTTGGCTTACCCAGGATGCCTCGCCTAAGGATTACATTTGCTTCCGAAACAGCAACTTCTCACCCACAAAAAAAAAAATAGTTTCAGTACAAGCAGGACAGACTTATTTATTTTATACCCGTTTACAGTAATAAGCATGATCAGTGTTTGTTGAGTGAATTGCCCTGTGTCTGTCTCTGTATTTCCTTTGCTCTATTGACCTTCGTGGAGAGTTTTGAGGTCAGATCAGGATAGAGCTGTGTCTTTTCTCGCCACGGCTGACGTGTGCCTGGAAGATCCCTGGCTGAGTGAGAATAGTCGCTGTGGAATCTTGGGAGCAGCGAAGACCCACTCTGATCTCTGCTCCCCTCATCCTGCGTGGGAGGTGTGTCCGTAGCCCCGGCTGGCTGCATCCCTCTGACCTTTAGTGCCTTTCATGGCTCATCCTCAGGAATCTTCACAAAGGACCGAATCAGCCGGGAAAGATGAGGTTTTGGCTTTGACAAAGGTAGCACAGTCTGTGGAAATAATGTACCATTTTTTCCTCTAAGTTCCCTGAGTGGAGGCAGGGAAATAGAAGGCCAGACAGGGATAAAAAGGCAGTGTGGGGTGGGGAGGGGAGAGGAAGTGTCAGGGTGGGGGTGAGAGGGGAGGAGACAGGCAGAGGTGAAGGGGGGAGGTGAAATTGGGGCCCTGTACTTGGCTGTGTGTGATGTGAGAAGGCGGGCAGGACGGGAGTGGGAGGCAGATCCCAGCCTGGTGGGAGGGGCAGAGCAGGCGGAATGTGAGGTGTGGGCAGTGGGAGGGTGAAGAATGGCACATGAAGGTGACCTGGGGTGGGGGGGTCTGGCAGGTTTAGTACCAGAGTGGATTACAGGCCCCCTGATGGGTGCCTCTGATTGGCCAACTAAGGCCCACTGTTGGCCACACAGCGGATCCCTGGCAGAGCTTCCCGGCCGCTAATTCAGTGCCCCTTGGTTGTGTCATGTCACCACTGCGGGTGGTGAGGAGGGGGGCAGAGGGAGCCGGAACTTGCTGACCCCGTCCTGCTTAGTGGTTTGGTTGGGGCAGCTGTGGTCAAGCCCGCTGTTGGGTACCTTTGTACATCAGAGCTTCCTGGGGGTGCCCGGCCTTCAGTGCTGAGTGGGGAGGGAGGAGGTGACCACTGGACACCATTCAGGAGAGACCACACAGACTCTACGGTGTGGCTCATCAGCCAGGATCAGCACATGCTAATGGAGGCCGCCTCTGTTGGGAGCTGCTCGTGCCAGGGGGGTTAAAAAAAGAACTACTCATGCCTGATCCAAGGGCTGTTTGTGGGCAGTGCAGAAATAATAAAGCCAAACACAGAGTCGAGCCTTTTCAGCCGTGAGGGTGCGCGCCCTTGCTGGGCCGGATCCTGCCAGCTTGCCGAGGTCAGCATGGCTGGGAGAGGCAGCCAGTTCCGACCCGTCCTCAAGGACTGCCCTGTTGCAGGGCAGAGGTGAGTGGGCATGTTTTCTAGTAAAAGCGTCAGGCTTTTCTGTAAAAGGTGTGTTTGTTTTCTCAGCTAGGTTGGTTCCAGGAGTTTCTGCCAGGGTCCCCACATTCTCTCCAGGAAGACCAGCTCCCACTGGGAGCCCGGCTGGCCTCACACTGCCCCCCACTCAGCATCTCTTCCAGAAATTCAGGCCCAGGGACGTAAATGACTTGCTCAAATCTTGTACCACAGCTTTGGCAGTGGTGGCGATGGCAATGGAGAAGGGGAGCTGCTCTTTGTTTGCCCGGGCCCCACGTGAAAATCTGGGATGGTGAAGGCTGCGTTAACAACCGTAATGGCTAAGGTTTCTCATGTGTCATCTCTGTAACGTACGGGGCTCTGAGTGGCTCTGGTGCACTTGATCTGGGAATGACTGTGTGAGGCAGACGCTGTTGTCCCTTTGACAGGGTGAGTGACAGAGGAAGGGTCACGTCAGAGCCTGCATTCTTTCCACTAAGCCACACGCCGCCCGATGACCCTGCCAGCTCGCGGGTGTGTGCGGTGACCCTGAGGGTGGGCGAGTGTGACCGGCAGGAAGGTGGGTGCTAGGACACATCTCTCTTCTAGATCCTTCTCTCCATTGGCTCCCAGACTTCCTTGTCCCCACCATTTCTGACACACCTTCCCTCACCCCGTCCTCCCATTGTTTTTCCTACTGCTCTTTCTTCCTCGCTGATGGAGAAATAGTGTATTTCTGTATCAACAAATGAAGGAGGGTTGAGCTGAGTTAAGGCTAATAACCAATGACTAGTTATCTGTTCATCCTAGTTTTGCAAGCCTCTGACCCTGAAAATATTTTTTTCTTAGGGCAAATAATGAACTCCATTCCCTTCATTATGAATCAGTAATTATGAAAATTGAATATGTCTGAATGTCCTGTATGTCACCACCGTGGTTCATGCTGTGAAAAATCTAGTATTTCAGGGAAAAGTTGCAGAGAGAAGGAAACAAAAGGATGGAGGAAGGAAAGAGGGGTGTGTGTGTGTGTATGTGTGTATGCAGGGGTGCTGGTGGCGTTAACCTTAAAATAAGAAAAAAGTTTAAAGTGGAAGATGCAGTTGAAATGTCACCTGCTCTGGGCAGATTTGGTTACCTCTCCCCCCTCCAAAAGCGCCTTTGTTCTGACTTCAGTGGTAATTCTGGCCAGGGTATAAGGCAACTGGGCCATTTTCATGTCCTTCCTGAGCTGGGGCTATATCTTTTGTACTCCCATCCCCTGACACAGTGCTGGCACATAGTAGGTGCTCATTTCTTGTTTACTGAAATGACTTAATCCATGAAAGCTTTGAGAGAGAGGAGCTCTCTTTCACTCTGCCTGCTGAGTACTCTCAATAACACAGTTACTCCTGTCCTGATTTCTGTCGTCCATGTGGACCTGGGTCAGTTTTAACTGCTAAAATGAACTAATTTGAATTTAATTTGAACTAATGGGATGTATGCAAGCCACTGCCCATTTAATTAATGAGTTTGTGTCACCAAATAAGCTTTGTAAGGGCCACTAAGTGCAGAGCATCCTGTTTGGCTGTTGGAATACAAAGTTGAGAGAGAAGCTGAGGATGTGGGCTTTGAAACCAGACCACCAGGGTTCAAGGCCAGATTACATACTCTTTTCTGGCTTTCGGTGCTCATAGTAGTAAGAGCCAGATTCTGAATCTGGGTTTGAATCCTGACTCCATCACTTCTGAGCTGTGTAACTTCAGGCAAATTACTTAACCTTTCTGTGCCTCACTTTCCTCTTCTTTAAAATGGGATAGTTTCATGGGGTTGTGGTGGGGTTAGGGTCTTTGTGAGGAGTAAACAAGTTAGTACCCTGTTGATATTGGTTACTGCTGTTAATTGAGCTTTATGTTCTCCTGGGTAAACCCGACTATTTAGGTACCTAAGTGCTCATAGAATTGTGATGGGGCTGGTATCAGTTTCCAGTGGCCTCCAGAGGGAAGTACCATAAACTGGATGGCCCAAGACAACAGAAGTTTACTGTGTCACAGTTCTGGAATCTTGAAGTCTGAGATCAAGGTCTGTCAGTAGGACCGTGTTCCCTTGGAAAGCTGGAGGAGAATCCTTCTTGCCTTTTCTTCACTTATGGTTTGCAGGCAGCCTTGGTCTTCCTTGGCTTGTAGACACGACACTCCAGTCCCCTGGCATCATATGGTGTTCTCTCTGTGCGTCTGTCTTCACATGGCCATCTTCTTATAAGGACACCAGTCATACTGGATAAAGGGCCCGCCCTCCTCCAGTATGACCTCATCTCATCATATCTGCAATGACTCTTTCCAAATAAGGTCACAGTGTGAGTAATTAGGGGTTAGGACTTCAGCATGTCTTTTTTAGGAGGACACGATTCAACCCATACAAGCTGAAACGAGAGAATCCGTGAGAAGCAAGGAGCATAGAACTTGGGACAAAACAGTAAACGTTGGCTGTGCCTGGTATTGTTGTCACCCTGTCATCATTATCACAATGACTGCCCTTTGCTGGTAGCCATGGTCATTTTCTGAACATCTTTGAGACTCATGCTTTAACTGTGTATGAAAACGTGGGGCTTCCCGTGCATGAACTGAATGGAGTGGCCCATCTTACAGGGTGAGCCAGCTCCATAACCTCCCTGATCTGCTGTCTCTAAAGTGGGAGGAGGAGGAGGCAGGACCACCTAATGGAAGGGACCCCTTCTAGGGGGAAGTGAGGGTGAGTGTGGACTGGCGGCCCAGGCGGGTGCTTCTCGAGCTGCTGCTTCATGACTCAGTGGGGGCAAGGCCCCATCTGTGCCCCTGCACAGACCTGAGAAACCTCCTCTTTCCCTTCCCACGGGGTGGGCAAGCCTCAGGGGCATGTGCAGATGTGGGCCAGCTTGGAATTCCCAGAACCCCCTCTTTGCTTTACAGTCAGAATGGAAAAAAAGAAATCTTTTTTCCCCCTACTTGGGAGCTGAACAGATTTGCTACATAGACGTCTAGATATCTATGGAAACAGTCCTAATTTTAGCCCTGCCACACTCAATGCCAACTTGGAGAGTGCAGTGTTGGGTCAGGGCCCAGGGAGTGGGGAAGGTGAGCCAGCCGTGAGGGTCAGAACAAGCCAATGGGAGGGGGTTGGCCAAGTCTGAGCAGTTGGCTTAAATTTGAAGGGGCTGGCCCCAGGAGGGAATGGGTCTGAGGGGCGGGGCCTGGAGAGATGAGCACCTATCAGCAACTAGTGTTTTGAACTAAGGGATCTCCCTCGCCTCCCTGCACTTGCTCTACCTGTCTAAATTCCGTTAGTTTTCAGCCCAGTTCAGAAATTTTATTTCCCCCTTCTCACCTTTGTCATCAGCCACTCCTGCCCCAAATTTCCATCATCTTTTATAATTCCGTCGAAGCATTTAGGCAGCCCATTTAGTTTTGAGATGAATTCATGTCCCCCATTTGTTTTGAAGCCCCTCAAGGTCAGCCATGGTCACTGTTGTGTCTGTCAGCTGAGTTGCCATGGAGTAGCCATGAGGAAAATGAGTAACCAGTGGCATCAGACATGATTGGTGACGTTCGGTGGACAAGACCAGGGGCTGTAGGCAGCTACTGAAAAGGGATATTCAGTAAGTGAGTCCAATCAAGTATACAGAAATGCTTTTGATGGGAAGAATCCACTTGGATGGGAATAGAAATTGCCTGTGATTCTGTTAAGGACGTGCTGCAGAGGGCTACAGGCAAGAGGAGGCCATGCCTGGTGCAGTGGGTGTTGGGAATGATGGGGGAAGGGAGGATGGATGGAGATCATTTTAGGTGATGTCAGGAGCATTGTTTCTGTCACTGTAGCCCCATACACCCCTGCCCCCCTGCCCCCTGTGTCCCCAGCTAGGTCACCTCCTAGCAGAACTCATTGTAGAATATCAAACACAGGAAGAACCTTAGACATCATCTGTCCTGTGTGTTCTGAAGTGTGATTTTCAAGATGAGAATTTTTATGTGAATGCTTGCTGATTTATTTTAATGTGCATATATAAACCATATGCAGCTGGCCTCCCAAACCTGTCATTTCTCAGGTATTACACCCTAGGGTGAGGCAGGTCGTGGTAGCTCCCTCTCACAGGTCTTGAGGATTACAAGGTGGTGTTCCCATCTGCCCATGGACATGGGAGACCTGTAATAAGCAAGCGTCCCTGTTGTGACCACATGGAAGTAAGGCTTGTGTAGATGAAGGATTCTGGTATGAATTCTTATACTGAATTTCCAAATGCCTTGTATTCTTTCAGCCAGGTAAAAAGCAACACCGTTGTGGCAGAGTTGGGAAGGTGGTGTGCAAGGGATTGCAGGGTGGGCAGCAGGAGTCCATTTCAGCTCCCATCTGTGGATGATCAGAGGGTGGGTGAAGCCAAGGTAGACCAGATGGCTGATAGCTAGTGACAACATTTGTAGTGTGAACCGCATCTCTTTCTGTTGTCTGTCCATCTTGACATACTGTTGGAATAGATAGAATATAACCTAGTTCCTACTGAACACTTGGGCACTTTATTTAAGTTTCCTCATTCACACTGTTGTGCAACAAACACTATTTTCCTTACTACACGACACAGGGGAGCCTGAGCCGGAAGGACTTGAAATAACTTGCTTTGGCCCTTCCCGCTGCTAAGACATAGATCCAGTGATTTAACACAGCCCCCTCCCATGGTGCTGCACTGTGTCACAGGGAGCTGCACACCTGCCAAAATGAGCTTTTAGGTTTTTGGGAACAAATACACGCAGAGGTGTGGTACCATTTGCCTCCTCCCTGGAAAGTTCTGCCCAGTCAGTAATAGAACCAGGGCTCGAATGCAAGTTGCCCAGGCCAGCAGGCCAGTCTGAGGGCTGGGTAGGAGTTGCCTGCGCATTGGGATGCCTCCCTCTCGGGGGGCTCCTCGTAGGCTCAGGTCTCTCTGGGTGCTACAGAGGGCAGGAGCAGCCCCAGCTGACGTGTGACTCAGAGCAGAGCCCAGAATAGAAGCTGGAGGGCATGTATGTAAATGCCGTCTCCATCCTAGTCATTCTGGTTAAAGATGATTAAGCTTTTATACAGAACGCTGCATGCACACTGCTCTGGGATCATTTATTAGTGTCACCTGGCAACAGCTCTCTGCATTAACCACACCCACCATAGCGTAATTAACTGGATCACCCAGGGCTCAGCCCACTATTTGTACATTGTCAACTGTCCTTCGAGCTCATTCATTCATTCACTCATTCGTTCATTCTTTCATTCGAACACTTTTATTAGGCATCTCCTTGGACGTAGCTTTATATTCGACAGCATTTGCTTTTCACCACTGGGAATATTTAATGTGTGGTAAACACGGAAATGCTGGTGTTCCCGTTTGCATCGGTGGCCTCCAAACTCGCCCTGTCTGTGCTGGGGTTGGAGAGGAGCCTTCACCTGGCCCTCGCTAGGCCTGGGGTGACTCTGGACCTTCTCCTGAGTCCCTGCTCGGACAGAGCTTCTCCCAGAAGCCTCGTGGGAATCCAGGTTCTGTCACTAGAAGCAGACGTGAAGGCCTTTTGTTCTTATTCTGCTGGGGCCCATTATTTCCCCAAAGTGTCCTTTCTTGATGTACAGGCTGAATCCCAGGTTGTGGGGTTTGTGTCAAACCCTTGCCTTTCTTTCTGTGTTTCAAAACTGACTATCTTGTGGCGCTGTTCTGAAAGCAGCGAGCGTGGTGATCTGACATTGTGATGCTACAGGTTTGAGTTTGCAGAGGTTGCTTCCTGGCAGCAGGTAGGTTTTTCTCAAGCCCCAGGCCTGATGCACGGCTGGCAGGGGGCTTACGGTGATTCTGGGCACGGTTTCCTGTGGGATGTGCTGGGGTTTCTGTCTGTCTAATCTGTTATCATTTTCTGTTTAAAATACGATTTTGTTTCCATAGGAGAGCGTTAACTTCTAATTGCTAATATCTACATATGGGCAGCCGCAAGAAAAGCTTAAATAAGTGTTTCCTTAGTCGCTTCCTTCCAGCTGAATGCTATTTAGCTTTCTCTTTCAGGGACACCATCATGTCTTCCAGTTGCGTGTCCCTTGGGAATGTTTACTGCTCAAATCCATTGAACTCCAGCATTTTGGTTTTTTATCAGTTTTTTTATTTTTAGTTTTTACTGTTTTTGGGTGGGGTTTTTTTTGGCCTTCCTTCCTTCCTTCCTTCCTTCCTTCCTTCCTTCCTTCCTTCCTTCCTTCCTTCCTTCCTTCCTTCCTTCCTTCCTGTTTATCAAAAGCTAATAGTGGATTTTCTCCTGACCTCGAGGAGAGTCCGTTTCTTTTGGCTTCCAGCTTCAAACAGAGGGGCTGTGTGGACCATGAGGGGAATCCCAGAGGTTGCCAAACTCTGTCTGCCCCACACACCTTGATTTAAGATGCTATTTGAGCCTTTTTTTGTTTGCTCTTAGCCAAAGAGCAATGGGAAGAGAAATAAAAATAAAAGTAGTTATAGACAGATTCGTCTGACAGGTAACCTTGCAGGGGCTGTGTTTATTTTTCAGATCCCATGTCTAGAAACAAATGAAACAGGTGCATCCGCCATTCTGTTGTGTGCCAGGTAAGATGCAAAGTGTTTTTGAGGCCTTTTTGTTAAATCCTCACAGTAACCTTTGCAAACCACTGTTTTTTCAGCTGGGTGAACTGTGCTTACGTGACTTGCCTACTGTCACCCGGCTCAGGGTGGGAGGGCCAGCCTTGGGCTCAGCGCTGGCCTCCTCAGAGCTCAGGGCTCCACTCTGGTTCTCCCCCGACAAAGATGTAATGGCTTCCTCACATTGATCGGGAATGACTCTGAGTCTGAGGTCCAGGGGAATTTCCCCTGTGCATCTGTTCTCCTTGCTGGTGGTCGGTGGATGTCTCTTTACCATTCCTGGTTGCTGCAGAGAGCTCAGGGGCTTCATTCCAGTCTCTTCGTTGGTCTTCACAGAGGCCCTGAGAGGGAAGGGACCACCTGGACCCCCCCCCACACAGCTAGTTGCCCGAGGAAGCATTCCTGTCCCCCTTCTGTGGAGGGGTGTGTGGCAGTCTGCACGGAGAACATTATTACAGGAGCACATTATTACACTGAGACCTGTGATGGCCCTGACTCAGCACTCACAGTGCTGGGACTCTGCATGTGGAACATTCTGGAACCCCTTCAGTGGAAGTCTGTGGTCGAGTTCTCTTCCACTGCCTCCTGCACTGTGTGGCTCTGTCTCCGTTCTAAAACCAGGGGCCACCCTTATGCGTACTCATCACCCGGGGCAGGTCCACAGGAGGCTGGCAGTAAGCATCCCTGAGACGAAGGCTCTTCTCAGAGTCCAAGGCTGAATCCTGGCCCCATGACTTACTGTTTGTGTGCTGTCTCTCCACCCATCTACCTCCCGTTCACCCTTCAACACCCAGCTTAAATGTCAGTCCATAAAGACTCCCCTCTCCTGCTTGCGTGGAAAGCACCCCTCTCTGTTGAATGCCCACTGGTCCTGCCGCCGTCAGCTGGTATAAAGTGTGTCGTCTTTATCAGGCCGTAAGGCTAATGGAGGGCAGAGTCTTGCATGACTCAACATGGTACCCCCACCACACCCACAGCACCTTCCCAGCTTTCTGTTTCTAGTTGGCACATAATATATTTTAAAATGTGTCACCTGTAAATATATGCATGACTTTCAAAAGCTAACGTTTTTGGTTTTATATGTAGCATAAGTCACAACTGTCTCCTCCCAAGGTTCCTTCTGTTCTCATTCAGACCAGTAACAAAGGCCATCTTTGTTAGATTGGTCTTTATTTATTTATTTTTAATAAACCAGGGACACTTGGGAAGAAAAAAGCGATTTGCTTTCTTTATAATTAGCCTTGCTGATTAGGCTATCTTTTCCATTAGGTTTTGTTTTTACTTTCCTGGAATTTATCAAGTGGCCTCTTTTCTGCCAAGGTCACCGTTCAAATGAGGAAGGGCGCCTGATGAAAGCCCTGGGGAATTTACTGTGTGTTTTTTCAAAGCTAAGGAGCTTGGGGGAGAGGGCCGATGTGAGCGGAAGGGTGAAAGGTCAGCCCTTGAGCCATGAGAAGGGGCCTTCACGCTGAGAAACAAACTGGTGCTGTCTGGGCAGGATTTGTGTTGTCGGCAACTGGTGAAGTGATTAATGGTCACTTTTATTTCTGAGTTTGTTTTGCATGTGACAGAGCTTCCTGACCAGTTCCTCATGGCTTGTCTTCTACGCCCAGGGCACGTGTCTTTTATTTTTTTAAGGACGTTGATAATTGCATTCAACTACGGCTGTATGTTACCTAATTGAATGTGTTTATTTTATTTATTTATTTTTTTATACAAATGGATTCCACAGTCCATTCTGGAGTGTCTGGGTAGACTACTTCATTCCCAGGAGGCAACTTAAATCTTACCTGGAACCTGAAAGAGTGTTGGGTGAGGCTGGGCGGCACATCCAGCTGGCCCTCGTCCTGCCTGGTTGGTTGGGACTCGGTTGGGGACATCTGAGAGCAGTTTCACTTTTGCACTCACTTCTTGTCCTTAGCTGAGCCAAGAGTTATTCTGTGGAGGGGCAGGAGGATCCCTGGAGTATTGAGAGCAAACAGCAGAAGGAAGTTTGCTTCCTTCCTTCCTTCCATCCATCCATCCAATGAATAGTTTGTTCCTACCTCAGGCAGGTTCTGTGGGTGCAGAAGCCCATCCCTGAGAACATGCTTCTGCTTCTGACACGAAGCTTGTTTCAGCTCTGTTTATATGGGGACGGAGGCGTCCTTGCTACCTTACGCATACTTACTTTGGCCTCACAGCTCTCTGCGAGGTAGGTCTCACACACATATATATATCTGTGAGCACACTGATGTGTTTTGTTTTGCAAAATAGTTACAGCGAAGGAAACAGGCGTTTGGGGTTAGAAAATAAACTGCTTCTTCCCAGCTGTGTGATACTGAACCGGGGACTCCAGCATTCAGAGCCTCACGCCTGCCTTTGTTGAATGAGGCTGGTGGTCTGGCTGCATCTCAGGTCACTGAGATATCGAGGGAAGTGCTTGGGAGGTGGCCCGGCTGCAACAGGGAAGCACTTCATAGGTGGAGCTGTAATGGCGGGGGGAACGAGTTTCCTCTACCCTCTGAGATTCAGAGGCCAGGCTTGTGAAATAAGCTGACAGATTAACAGGGGAGAAGTGTGCACATTTAACTGAATGTTAAAAGTTTTAGGTGGCAGAAGGGTAGAGGGAGGGGGCTTCGTAGAAAGGAGAAAACCACCACGGAAGCTGCTAGGATGAAAGGCTTTTATACTATTCTAACAAAGGATACATTTGCAGAGAGGTGACAGTACTAAGGAAAGGGGCTGCGGAGCGTTTTTACGGGCAGTACATTGTGGGAAGGCTAATATGTGGGGGCACTAATGATAGGAAAGGGTTATTCAGCAGGTTCTGTTTATACACATCCTCCCTGGTGCCATCTCCATCTCTGATGATAAGATTGCCTCGTTTCCCACCCCCTGCCATGTGGGAGGGGTGGGGGGCCCCTTCATAGGGCAATTTCTGCCCTGCTTTCAGGCCGATCGGGAAAGAGCAGAGAGCCAGCCTGTGTCTGCTTTTTCCTCAGTGCCTTCTGCTCAACATGGTCCTTGTACAGATCAGCGTATTTTGGGGTGGTGTGTTCTGCTCCCCTACAGTATGGGTTCACGGACGTGTTACAAACATGGGAGGGTGCGAGAAAGCGGAGGCTCTTCCTGACTTCAGAGCTCACACTTTCGCCACTGAGTCTGGAGTCTGTCCTGCACCAGGATGACCTTTGGTCCACGTTGTGTTGGAAAGGCAGCTGGTAGCAGAGAACCTGGGGACCCCGGGGCTCCCTGGATGCACTGTGTAATTGCTGGTCAGTCTGGGACACGCTCCCTGACCTCTCCAAGTCTCACTTTTCTCATTTCTGAGAGGCTGATTTCTCTTTGGATTGTTTGCTGTGGTTACCTGCTTCGCTGCCTGCAAGCCTATGTTTACACATCCTATGGCGGAGCCTGCGTATCACTGCCGCCCTGGCCTGCCATTCCCAGTCCCCTTTGCTCTGCATTTTCTGTATTTCCCTAGCGCTTATCACCTTTTTTAGAAAAGATTTTATTTATTTATTTTTAGACAGAGGGGAAGGGAGGGAGGGAGGGAGAAAGGGAGGGAGAGAAATAGCAGTGTGTGAGAGAAACATCAATCAGTTGCCTTTGCACCTGCCACAACTGGGGACCGACCCTGCAACCCAGGCAAGTTCCTGGACAGGGAATTGAACCAGTGATCTTTTGGTTTGCAGACTGACGCCCAACCCACCGAGGCACACCAGTCAGGATTTATCACCTTCCAACACATAATAGGATTGACATTTTTAATGTGTTATGTTTATTTTTAATTAACTCTTTCCCCCATTGGAATGTAACCTTATTAAGGGTTGGGATCTTTATTTACTTTAAATCTAGCACTCTTTCACATTCCCGTACAAAAACAGGGGTTGTGAATAGTTGAACAAATTACTGAACAAAGAAAAAAACCCAGCAGCTTCTGGCTGCTTGTCAGCTTGGAGCTGGCCCACCTGTGGTAGCTAGGATCTGGTGGTCTCCTGCTGGACATGAAGAATTTCCCAGCACCCCAACGTGTGGCAAGGCCATTCCGTGATGGTGATGACAAAAACAAAACTTCTCCCTAATCAGAACTAAGCAAAGATGAAAACAAGAACAACTGGGGGCCACAAAAGTGACCAAACATGCCCCTCGCTCAACCCACACGAGTGACTGCTGTTTCTTTGCCGATTACAAGCTCAAGCCCTGCTTTGTGCCTCCTGCCTTCTAGGTAAACATTGCAAGGATGCCTGGCCACAGAATTCCTGCTTTATGACAGCACCCACTGGACTTGCAGGGGTGTCCAGCCTATGGACCACGGGCCCTGGGCCACATGCAGCCCAGGATGGCTGTGAACGCGGCCCAGCTCAAAATTGTAAATTTACTTAAACCATATTGAGATTTTTTTGTGATCATGGGTTGCAGTGTATTTAATGTGTGGCCCAAGATAACTCTTCTTCTTCTAGTGTGACGCAGAGACGCCAAAAGGTTGGACACCCCTGTGACTAGAGCAAAACTATGCTTCCTTGAACCCTCCCCCAAATCACTGAAAAGCCCAAATTACATAATGAGGATCCCCTGTCATCCTCTTACTGAGACACCTGTGGTTCTCTGTAGCCTAAAAAACTCATTTTCTTGACCTGCATTGCATTCCTGGTGGTCTTTGCCTGGAGGTTTCGCTATCATGTCTCCTGGTGGATAAAACTTCGTAATTAGGCATTGCTACACCAATGTGTAGGTTATTATTACTCACTGAATGATATTGAACAGATGCGTTATCTGCTGGCCCTGAATTTTCTAATTTGCAAAATGAGAGGGTTGACCAGATGACTCACTAGGTTTCCCTACAGTTGCCACATTCTGTAATTTCTGAGCAGTGCTGAGCACTTGCTGTGTGATATGCATTGCGGAGACGGTAAAAGAAGTAGAAGAGGGAGGTGGCAGCTGGGAATCCCCTCCTGGGCTGCAGCACCGACTTGCTGTGTGGTGCTGGGCAAGATGCTGGGCCCCACACGTGGTTTCATTAACCATAAAAATGTGATGATGTTGATTAATAGTGTTGATCACAATATTAACGATAATGATAGCATTCAGTTTTCTAGCGTGTACACTGTCACCTGCGTCCAGCTCTCATTCATTCTCACAGTAACCCCGTGAGATAATGCTGTTGCTCCATGAAACACGAGGAACTGGGCTCACAGGGAAGTTAAGTCACTCTGCTAAGGTCACACAGCTCAGCAGCATTAGAACTGGAATTCAAACTTAGGTCTTTGTCATCTTAAGTCATGTATGATTATATGGTGACTTCCAAGCTCCAACTCTGAATCACGATGCTTTTGTGAACTAATTGTGCACTAAGGTGGTTGCTACTTAAGAGCTATCCCGGCGTGTTCAGCATGAACCTGCTTTGAGGAGCACACAGTGCCATTGGAGGGCTAAGTCACACCCACTCTCGATGGTCGAAACAAGCCAGGACGGGGTATACGTGCCTTGAAGCACGGCGGCTGAGGGAGAGGGACAGCCTAGGGCTGGGCTGATAGAAGGTCCAACTCCGTGACGCGGTACAGGTTCTGAGAAGAGCCTGGTGTGAAGGCAGGAGACCCAAGGCCTTATCCTGGTTTTTCTCCAGATGGGTACTTAACTCTAATTGTTAGATTTTTAATTTGTAAAAAGTACTCAGTGATCCTTATTTCACATAGTAGGTCACACCTGGGACAGCACTTTCTAAACAGTCAAGTACTTAGGAGTGTAGGGCCTCCCTGAAATTGTGGAGGGAAAATCATAGGCAGTTTCAAGGCCTTTCATGAAACAAAATCCAGGTGCTAAGTGACCCTTTGTCTTCCCCCACCCAAACTTTAGAAAGCACAGTTGCCATAGGAACCTTGCCATGATCATCCATTGGATGTGGACTTGTTGGGTGGAGTGCTGTTTTTAAAGACCCTTTAGGCTGCCTGCAGGGTGTTGGGAGCAGGAGTGTGGTGAGAGGGGCATGCTGGGGGTGGGGTGGGATTATAATAAGGGGGGAAGCCAACAAGGCCCCACCCACCATCAGGACCCAGCTGCCGCTTCTAACCATCTACCCTGTCTCCTCCACTCTGAGTCAGCCTGAATTTTAGTTGTTCAAGGATTTACACTGGAAAATGTGTTAGCTAGATTATCCTTTCAGGTAAGATAAGAGAGTCTACCTGGATTGAAGGGGTGAGAGTCTCTTCTGTGGAATTTCAGGTCATGATGATTAATAATAATGGTGTCAGTGATGATAATAATAATGGCAATAATAATAATAATAATGATAATACCACCATCTACCATTTGTTGGGTACTATATGCCAGACACTGTATTCATAATTTGTGTGCATAGTTTCGTCTAGCATTTGCAACAAATCCATTGTTATCTGCCTTTGCAAATGAAGAAACCGAGGCCTAGAAAGGCTAAATTACCCCCCGCCCCCACAGTCACCAAGCTAGATTTCCACTAGGTCCTTCTGACCTCAGTCCTGAAGTCTTAAGACTGCTGTCTGATGTCCTCATAGATAACCCTACCATATGAGAGCCGTGATCTAGGACCCTCCAATTTAGGTGAAAGCTGAGGTTGGAAGAGGGGAGGTCTTTGTTTGAAGGTCATGTGCCTGGTGGAAGCGGGGCCTGGGTTAGGGCCTGGATCTTCTTATCAATCTAGAGAGTTAATGTGCTTTTTCTCCTGGTGGGTTTAAATGCGTGTGGTTGTGGCTGCCAAGGTTTCGCAGACAGAAGTGTGGGTCCCTTTCTGTTGTCAGTCAGGAAAGACCTAAGTCTACAGAGGCAACGGCATGGCCCCCTGTGACCTGCTATTTAATCACTCATGCCTTTGTTTCCTCACGTGGCAAATTGAGATAACAACCGTATCCATACCACGGGTTTGTAATAAAAACTAAAGGAATTAGTTAATACACAGGGTCCGGCAGAGATAAGGCCTGCTTGACTGTGGTTGGTAGAGTAATGATATGGGTGTAATAATTTATAGTTTTAATTTGAACAGTTCACCTAAAATGTCGTATCGTGTGCTTGAGTGCGATACTGTTATATTACAGAATCACATGCTTATGATTTTGCAATAAAAGGGGGCATTATTTGTGCTGGACCCTGTATTTAAAATTCTTCGCCCGGTGCCTAGTACACAGTGAGTTGTCAGCAAGCGTTACCTGCTAATAATGCACCTGTTGCTTGTTTGAAGGTTACCGTTCTAACTTGGGTCTGTTCCAGTATGCTGGAGTTCTTGTCATTCCCCCCCAGGACCCACATCACCTCAGAAATATGGGTGCTGTTGAAAGTATGGTAAGGGTGGTGGGGTGCTGGATGGGGGGAGTGGTTCATGATAAAACATTTGCTTGCCAAGCCCACCCAGGTGGTTGGGGTGTCTGTGAAGTGGACCTTTGAGTGTAGGTGTGTGTGTCTGCTGGAGCTGGGATTTGGGGGATGTGGCAGACCCTTCTGCATGGCGTGGGCACAGCTTCACTTGGAGGAGATGCACAGGACCCACGCCCACAGATAGGTTCTTTCGTGGGTAATCAGATTTGCAATATACCTAAGCTGTTTTGAGGTTTGCTCTTTGCTAAAAATTCCCTTACCCTGCAAATGCTTACTATAACTTCCTAAAATTCATGCTGAGCCTTGCAGGGACCAGTGTAAGGCTGCCTATTCATTTGCTAATATCCTACTTCTGTGATGTAATGAGGGGCATTGGCTCTTTTGTTGTAACCAGGATAGTGAAGGAGAACCATCTTGTAATGTGAGGAGATTTTTTTAGAATAAAGGCCTGTCGGCGGAGGCCGCAGCTTTTGCTCCTCTTGAGAGAAAAGCCAGTCTGTCGTCTTTATTCCTCCACCAGACTCGGTAGTCTGTGTGTATGTTTTAATTCATCCATAATGACTTGGACACTGCTGGCTGGTGTCCACATCAGGGGAACAAGTTTATTTTGATGCAGTACCCCATTCTGGGGTGACTCAGGGAGGCAAAGGCACTGCCTGAGGATTGAGACTGATGACACAGCATTGCCCCCAGGCCAAAAATGGCACAGGGCATAGAGCTTGTATATCCTGCTCGTCTTCCTGTGCGCAGCCCCCTATGACAGAGCAGGTGCCCGCTGAGTGAATGGGAACAGTCCTTGGTGATTGGGTGCAGACAGAGTAGATGGGGCATGGGGATGAATAACATGGAAGCAGAGTGAGAGTGAAAGAGAGTGGGAGTGGAAAAGAAAGGAATTAGCTGTTACTGTGAATTAGCCTTTCTAATCCTTCGAGAGAGCCTAGAAGGTGGTGGACATGGTCCTCCAATTTGGAGATCGGAAGAGGTGTCTCAGATAAGTTATTTGCCCAGGGCTACTTCGGGATGGATCCAGAACCTGAATCTAAGACCCTCTGGGGTGGACCCAAGGGACTTGCCTTGAGTCACTGGTAGAACAGCGGTTAATTCAGAATTAGGGATCTTTACTTGCTGGTGGGCGTGCCTTTGGTGAAACCACTAGGATGTAAGGGACCCAGTGCCTGGCACCGGGCATCTCTGTCTCAGTGTGACTTCAGGAATGCCCTCTTCTCTTCTTTGTCTTCTCTTCTTTGAGGCAGCCCCTGGGCCAGGCTGGGGTGGCCTCCTGATGTGGGGACAGGTTATAGTGGGCCTCTTTCCTTCTCTGCATCGATGCTGAAGGGGGATGGTTATCACTCCGATTGATTCGGTGGGCCCTGAGCGGTGGAGCAGCAGCATAGAGCTGCTGGCTGGGTACTCTCCATGCCTGCGCTGTGTCACTCCGCACACTGGGTTCCATGAGCCTGGTCTGAAACCGCTTCGCCACTATCCCGTCTTGGTTCTGCTACACCAGCGATTCTCCACCTTCTTCATCTCTTGGCACACATAAAGCAATTACTAACATTCTGCGGCACGACAAAAGATATATTTTTTGCCGATGTGACAAAAAATAGGTATAATTTTGATTGATTCACACTGGATGGCTACTGTTGTGTTGGCTGTCGTCATTTTTTTATTTGACAATCTGAGGGAAAAGAAGCGAGTGCCTCTGACTAAACAGTCAGGTATCGCACGTTTTAAAAATTCTCGCAGCACGCTGGTTTACACTGGTCTATACTCTGTACTTTTGGTGTGAGTATATTTGTAATGAAAAGTATTGGGGTGGCTGAGATAGGCTGGGAGGGAGATGTTTGATTAGTCTGCTCCTGATGAGCACCCACTTGTTCATCTCTTTCACAGCAGATACTGGTGTTAGTATGTACGTCTAGTAAACGAACCCACAGAGGACTTAAACAAATCTGTGTTGCCTGATTTTGTTGTGATTGCTCGTGTCTCTGGCTTCTTTCATGGGACTAGGAACTGGCCAAGGACAGGGGCCGCTTTTCACCAAAAAAGTTCCCAGTCGTGAAGCATTGATGTTTTGGGGTCCTTAAGACTCTGTTACCTGGATGCAGGCTGTTACTTTTGTTGCCATTAATGGGGGCAGCAGGAATTACGGGTTTGATTATTGATCTAGGGCAATGGCTTATACTTAAGCAATCAGGTGGGGGGAGAAAACTGATGAATGAGTGAGTTAAGGTAGCAAAAGATGGAGTCCTGCTTCTTCTTCTTGTTTTTTAAACAAATGCTTTAAAATAAACAATGCAAAGTGGTGAAAAACAGGATGTGCTTGGTTTCTCCTGATTTATAATCCGAGAAGACAATCAGGGACTTCTAGCAGACTCTCACACAGTGCCTCTGATGGGGCCGCTCTGCAGGTCAGTTGATGGTATCCACGCATCTATTCCTTAGACGTCAATAGGACGTAATGGTGTTGCTCATTTATTCAACAGCTGGTTGGCAGTCCCTTACAGTGTAAATGCACTATTCTGGACAAACGCCAGAATTTAAAGTGTGAATTGCTAGAATTGAAGCTATAATCAGTATTGTTAATGTGTAAAGTGTACCTTATTGAATTCTAATTTAAAAATAGTAATAATTTCATGTTAAATAAAATGTTTCCAAATTGTAGAGTTTAATATAATTGGGGTAAACATTAAAAAGGGATAACTGTGTGTGTATGTATGAAACATATTGGGAGATATGTAAGAACCTGAAAAGTAATCCATCTCATGCAGAAACTGGCCCTCCATGGCTGCCAACAGCAGAGACAGAGAAACAAGCAGGAGTTGGGTACCCCGGTGGAGCTGGATAAGACCCTTGATGCAGTGATGGAATCATGGGCTTACGGGGGCAGAGGTACATGTCGAATGACAGAGAGTGATGATTGTGAAAATCCAGGCTGTGGGAAACTGTCGAAAACTGACTCAGTCCTTCATCAAATGAATCGTAAGGAGCAGGGACTTTAAATGTAAGATGATGGTAAAGAAAAACAAGTTTAATTCTGTGGTGTAAAGCTCTTTTAATTTAAGTTGGTGTACACTATTATATTAGTTTCAGGTGTACAATACAGTGTTTTGACATCTGTATACCTGATGAAGTGATCCCCAGGAGAAGTCTGTGTGGAATCTGAAAAATGAAACAAAGGAACAAACAAGACTAAGCAAACAGACTCATAGAAACAGATCAGATAGTTGCCAGAGGGTTGGGCGGTGGGGGGGGGGGGATGCGCAAAAAGGTGGGCACACGCATAGATGCAGTATAAATAAGCCACAGGGATGTAAAGTACAGCACAGGGAACACAGTCCATATATAGGAATTAATGTGTCTTTTCTTAGCGTGGTCATGAAACTGACCAGGTGATACTATATTGGGGATTTTCTTCAAAATAATCCCAGGGACATGGGAATGGGGAGGGTGGGGAGGGAACATGACTGGCCACCCCTTGGTCATTGTTGCGGCTGGGTCATAGCTATTAGGGATTCTCTCTTGTTCTGTATGTGCCTGACATTTTCCATAATAAACATTTTAAATGAAATAATACTCAATCCGGTGTATTTCTGATCTATTCCATATAGCTAGGCATTAAAAGGTCCATTTTAAGGAAAATGTTTCCGCTTGATAGGATCTCAGAAAGGTGATCTGGCTGGCAAGCGCTGCCCGCAGAGTTTCCAGGAGTCCAGAAGACAGGCCCAAGCGTGTGGGGCTTCACAAGTCCCACAAATACACCTTGATCATGGCGGTTTCACTCACGTGTTTTATATCTTGGAGTTTGCTCATAGATTTCGTTTGGGGTGGAAAGGAGTTTTTGCTGCTGGAAAAACAGAGTTTAGAAACCACCCCCAAATTTTATAAACAAGGAAACTGAAGCCCAGAGGGGGAAGGTGATATGCCCAGGTTCACACTGTGGGCAAATTCCAGAGCAAATTACGCTCTTGTTAGAGGTTCCTTGTGCCTCTCAGCCATGCTACTGGTTACTCTGTAACACACCCCCTCCCCCGCACAGGGTCCCCCAGAAGACAGGTCTCCTGAGATCTGGTTTCCCGAGCTACTTTCCCCTGAAGTGGAGGCTGGGCTGAATTCTCTCTCGCATGCAAAGCGCCTGCTGTGTTCCAAGCCCCGGGACTCGTTCTCTTAGTCAACTCAGCTGAGTGCCTGGGCCAGGGAGCCTTGTAGCAGGAGGGTAACAAGGAATCTGGGAAATGAACGATCTCACTGGGACTCCACGCGGGCTGGAAAGCCTGTCTATCGAACACTTAATCATTGTTAACACTTGTTTCATGTGCTGCTCAATCTTTTATTTGCCTTCAGTAAAGCCCCAGGGGCTGAGAGGGGCTCCGGAGGTGCCCCAGGTGCGCAGGTGGGGAGCATATCTAGAATGCAGGCTTGTAGGACTGGTTCTGTCAACTGAGGGGTTCTTTCCCCCCTTATCCAGGTATCCGCCTATGAAAAGAGGTAAGTGGATAACCTGGAGGGTGAGGGTGAGAGGCGCGAACAGATTGTTGGAGCCTAGAGCTGCTTAAATGTATCTCTCGTGCTGATGTTAGATCAGTGGCCCTTAAACTTTTGTTACTGTCCCCGAGACCTGCAGAATAGGACTTGCTTCCATCAGGAACATTGTGGTAGAGCTTTGGCCAGGTTGGGAGGGTGTGGGGCAGTGGTGGGACACACGGGGCGGGTGGTAGTGGCCGTGAGTTTGGATGGGGTCTGAATAAGCCCCATAAAGACCTTTGCTTGACCTGCATCCTCATCATTCTGTCCCCACTTAACTCTGCTGAGATCTCTTCTTTAGTGGGTTAGTTTGACATTTAGAACGAGGCTGGCATCCATCCGCTGGAGGTGTAATTCGTCATTATAGTCTTCAATGAGTGCCTACTGTATGCTCTTTCTTACTCTGAGTTAAAGGGGTGGCTAAGACCTTGCACACACTCAGAGGTGCACAGTCTAATAATTTAATGAAAAATCATGCATAAGGGCTGCATTTTATTGACTCTGCTCCTTGTTAGGCACCCTGCCAATGTTTTACCTGCATTTGGCCATTGTGTCTTTGCAACAACCAAAAGAGAGAGTTACCGTTAATCATCCTGTTTTACAGATGGGTCGTCCAGCCCAGACTGCCCCTGTAGTTTGCCTGAGGTGATAGAGCTAGTGGCAGGATTTGCCAGCAGGCAGCCAGCTGTCTCTGGAGCGCCCCCTCTCTCCAGAGTTTACTGCCACATTCTGTTGCTTTCCACCGTGGAGGGCACAGGCGCAGCGCCTGCCTGCTGCATTGTGGTGAGCATGTGCACAGAAGTAGACCCAAGCACGGAGGCGCTGGAAAAGCAGGGCTGACCCACTCTCACACATGGGGAGGAGAGAAGGAAAAGCTAGGAAGGCTTCTCAGAAGAGGTGAAACATGGGCTGGGTTTTCTGGAGGAAAAGGAGTCCACCAGGCAGGCTAGGAGTGCAAATTCTGGACCAGCACATGGAGGAGCCCAGGAACACCGACAGGTTCTGGACCTGGAGAACAGCAGGCGGGTGGGTCGTGCTGGGATAGAAAATACATGTGGGAGAGAGCAGTACCAGACATGCCGCAGGAATTCCGTAAGGCTAACGTCTGTGCTGCCCCCTGATGCAGTGACCACTGGCCACATGTGGCTACTTGAAATTAATTAAAATAAAATAAAGTAATTCAGTTTCTCATCTCAGTGGTCCCATGCAGCTAGGCTACCACATTGGACAGCACAAACGTAGAACATTTACATCATTGCAGAAAATGCTGGAGGACAGTGCTGGGCTCGGTCATTTTTCTTATTTGGCACACGCCTGTCAGGCTGCACCTGGTGTGCTGTGTTACCTGCATGTGCCCGGGTTTAGTGGACTTGTGTTGTGCTGGTGGGAGGGCCTGTGTTGGCAGCCTAGGTGCGTGGCGGAGGCGTGGGGGCAGAAGCAGGGTACAATTTCTCAGGAGGTGAATATTAGTAACTTTTTTGGCACTGCTCAAATCAATATTTAAAAACTCCCAAGAAATATGTCATTTCCTCTCTAAGCCAGCCCAGCTACTACTTTCATTAAAAAGGCAATGGCAAATCTATTTTTAATTTTATTTTTTATTAAAAAACACCCTACTGCTTGAGACTGTAATCTCTAACTGAATAATAGGTGTCATTGTAGAGTTGCAAACAGCCGGTGCTGTAGCACTCACTGAAGTTACTTAATAAATAGGATTCGGTACTTTACATTAGCATAGGGACAAAAATAGGTCAAAAGCCTTTTCCTTTTTACTTTTGAGTACAGTGTTCTGACTTTCCAGATGGCGAGGAACCATTTAGAGCTATAAAGGGATTTTGATTTAGATAATGGTAACCTTGTTTAATTTTACAAAATTTATATGTTGAGAAAGGAACTTGGCTTCCTTTGAAGTTTTGTAGGCAGTTGATCAATATTTTAGAATGCTGTGACCAAGACATTCAGTTTGGAGGACTTTTCTGTGATTAGCTCTCCGGGTTTTAAAGCCATTTGCCACTATTCTTGGAGTCCTTGGTTTTGGAAGATTTGTTACTTGAGTCCTGGTCTTGTCTCTTGTTGTCTGTGGGACTTCAGGCCGCTCTTGGTTTTCCAACTCAGCATTCATTCATTCCACTGTTTTTCCTCTGGAAATCCACCCTTCAGCCCATGGACTTCGAGGGAGAGGATGTTCTGCTTGACTTCACGGTGACATACACAGCTCTTGTCATCCCTGGCCCTGGTGATTTGGGTGGGCACATGGTCTGGATGGAGCCAGTAAGATGTGATGAGGCTTTTGTAGGGACTGCTGAGAAAGGTGTGCGTGCTCTTTTCCCGGGCCCTGAGCCTCGGAGGAGTGGCCATGCACATCCCAGCTGCGCCCTGCCCAGCAGCGGTCTCACCATGGCCTGGCATCTGGGAATAAGAGCAGAGAGCTGAGAAATGGTGGAGGGGGGACCAGTCATTCCTTGCAAGATTGAACCTTACCTGTCTGCCCAAGGACTTGGTACATTATAAGCCAATTCATTTCTGTTTCATTTAGAATAATTAGTTTTTTCTGTCATTTGCAACTAGAAAAGCCCCCTTACAATCTTTGTGAGTCTTTTTAAAATTACATATTTGTAAAGGGAAGAAAAAAAAGGAAGGTAACATGTCGAAAAACATTTCAGAGTGGTAAAAACCATGCCCAGATATATGCGAGGGAAAATATACTAGAAACTTTTTTCTTTAATTTTTTAATTTGTTTTTATTTATTAATGAGAGGGAGAGAAAGAGGGAGAGACAGATAGACTGACAGTCATTGACCTGTTGTTCTACCCATGCACACATTATTGGTTGATTCCTGTATGTGCCCTGACCGGGTATCGAACCCGCAACCATGGTGTATCTGGATGATGCTCTAACCAACTGAGCTACCTACCTGGCCAGGAAGGCCTGGGCTAGAACCTTTCAAACCACATTTTGACTTCTTTTTGTTAGGCAAAGAGCAGAAACTTTGTTTGAGGGATCAAAGGTGGCATAAGAAATTAGACTCTATTATAGCACTTTTAGACTTTTCCCCGAAGTGAACTGGCCTCCAGAAATCATTTTAACTGAATATATGTAAAATCAGTTCTTAAAACTTGTGGGTAAAACTTCAAAAGGATTCTTTTATTTTTAGGACCATTTCTGTTTTTCTGAACTAGGTCCTTTTTTGAATGTTTGTGGCCTCTGTTAATTTTCCTAGATTTTTAAGTAAGGGATGTCCATTTTGGAGGGGCACCTATTAAGTTGGATATTTTTATATTGAAGTATGGAGGAGGGTAGAATTTTAAGCCTTCCCATGTGGACGTGTGTTTCCCACATTATATAGTTTCCTCGGTTGGTTTGCATTGTTTCTTAGCTTCTGCTGTTCGGAGGCATTGTAAAGGTGTGTTTTCTCATGATGTGGCCTCTGGGTCACTTCATGATGATTTCATAATCCATAGGTGACTGGAATGAACCATTTTATGTCATAGGCAGCAGAAAGGGTAGTGCTTTAAGGCTGGGGGGACCTGGGTTTGAAATCCGAAGCCCCTGCTGCCTACGTCTGGTAACCTCGTCTGAAAAAAGGAAGGATCTTGGTTTTCTGTGAATAGTGTGTTCGCTGTGAGGGTTCAATGAGGCGGTGTGTGTGTGTGTGTGTGTGTGTGTGTGTGTGTGTGAGAGAGTGAAGATGCCTCACACCTAAGGGTAGCCAGTAATCACTTTTTTTAAATTCATGCAAATGAGATAGTTTAAGGATGACAGGCTGGGTCTAGGGAATTAAAGATTTCGTAAAAGAGTCAGTGGTCCCTGTAGCATCCATCTTTTAATCCTGTAGGCTATTAGATCTTATTCTCACCAAATGTTCCGTCTTTTTTAAATAAACATTTGCTTTACTTGATCTTTTTAAAATATGTTTATTGATTTTAGAGAGGGAGGAAGCGGGGAGAGAGACAGAAGCATTGATGTGAGAGAGAAACACTGAGTGGTTGCCTCCCATATGCACCCCAACCAGGGACTGAATGTGCAACTCAGGTATGTGCCCTGACTGGGAACCGAACCCCCAATTTTTTGGTGTACGGACGACACTCCAGCCAACGGAGCCACCTTGGGCAGGACCCAAATGTTCTGTTTCTGTGATCAGGACAAATTTTGGTAGAATGATAATGTTCTCTGTTCAGGCATGCTAAAAAAAATGTTTATTTGTTCATTATTTATTCATTCGTTCAACAAATGTATAACGCGCTTTTTCTGCCAGGTTTGAAGAAACATCTTTTTTCCTCTCGTAAGTCATGTCTTGATTTCCTAGTAGGTCTGTGGACTGGGATTTTTCTGAGGCCGATGTTTAGATAAAAGACTCCATCTCTGCTTTCTCTCTTGGTACTGATTCTGCCATCCTGAGTGTAGTCCATTCCTTCCATTGTTTCCTCCTATGATGGGGAAGGCAGGCTGGGCAGATTCTGCAGACACTGCTGGGGAGACTCGGGAGCTGTGGGGAGAGTCACAGGGACCTGGCAACTACCCTGGGCAGCACTTTCGGGGCGGGAGCCTTCCCCCAGCGGGGCAGGCTGGTCCAGAATGCCCGTGAGATGTATCGCCAAAGGTGCTTCAGGAGAGTCCAAGAGCAATTTTTAACAAGCATTATTTGAGATCCTAGTGGATTGAGTAGAGGAGATTCTAGCAGCCCTGGTTCCAGCCGTAGAATGTCAGGAGGACCACGACCTTCCAGACTGTGTGATAGTAAGAGACAGCCATGGGGAGTGGTCTAGAGCAGGAATCAGCCCGTTCGGGCCTAACACCTGTTCCATGTAGCCCATGAGCTAAGAATGGCTTTTATATTGTTTAATGCAATGCATTACATGCAATATAAGTGTGAGTGTCCCCAAGTACCGTTTCGATGGCTCATCAAGCTTACCTGTTCATTTACTGTTGTTGGTGGCTGCTTTCCAAGACACTGGCAGAGTGGATTGGCTGCAACAGAGACCATATGGCCTGCAAAGCCTCAAATATTTACTGTCTGACCTTTTACGTAGAAAGTTTGCTGATCCCTGTCCCGTAGTCCAGCCTCCTGACTCTTCTCCCACTGCAGCTTTGTGGAAAATGATCACATTTGCACAGCACGCTGGGATAAATGGAAGCTGCTCGTTGGCCGGGAGCTGGAGGAAGAGAATTTCCACGCACCTGAACCCCTCCTTCCATCCCACCTGTGGCCGTTCGATACGGCCCCTCTCACCTGGGTCAGCTGTCTTCCTGCCGCTTCTTGGAGATACCTCAGATGTTCACAGTCGTCTGTGTATCTTCTTGCAAAGCTCTTTACAGTTGACAGATGCTCTTCACCTGTGGTGCTGTCTTTTCTCTTGGTCCTCACTCTCCAGCGTGCCTTTCACAGTCTCTTTGCTCCTGGTCTCCATGCGATTAGCCTTTCTGGAAGGTGTTACAGGCAGGGACAAAAGTGATGCGAAGAAATTCATAATGTTGTTGGGGTTACAGTACTTGTATATTGTTTTATGGAGCTTTGCTTTATTGCTCTTTAGAGATGTTGTGTGTTTGTTTGTTTGTTTTACTAATTGAAGGCAAGACCCTCCTCCAGTTAAAAGATTACGACTTGCTTCATTGTAGTGCTCACTTTATTAGGATGATCCAGAACCAAACCCGGAGTATCTCCAGGGTCTGCCTGGGTGCGGAGTGGGCCTTATTACAAAGCCTCCGTGCCTCTGACGTCATGGTCATGGGGTCTGCCACATCCCCAACACCTGCAAATGGAAGTGGCCTCACCCCTTGTTGACGGGGCTGTCCTAGGATTCTCTGCTCATTGGCTTAAGGGTGAGCAGTGACAAACAGTGGCCATTCCAGAGTCTGGGGCAGCATCTTCATGGCATCTTCATGGCAGACTAGCATAAGAATCTGTATCCTACTGCGATAATGATGATTAGTTACATACAGCTTTTGAGAAATTCTGGCTAGAAATACAGAGATAATAACTAGCTACTTGGTAGCAGAAAAAGAAGCAGAGGGAGGAATTCATTCATGTGGCAAACAGTTGCGGTGTCCCTGGTATGGGTGGCAAAGAGTAAACAGTCCCTACCTTCTTGAATGTTATATTCCAGGGCAAGGGAATATAGAAAAGCCAATTTTTTTAAGGTTAGTGCTCTGAAGGAAATAATCCAGATTGATGGGCTAGGAGTGAATGGTGGAAGGAAAGGGTTAAGTGGATAGGGAAGGCCTCTCAGGGAGGGGACAGCTGGAGGCTGTGATAAAGCTGCTGTGCAAAGGGGCCGAGGGAACAGCAAGTGCGAAGGTCCTGAGGTACCTGTAGACTCGGCTTGCTCAAAGAACAGAGGAGAGTCATCGTGGCTGAGATGCAGCTGTGGGACATGAGGTTGGAGAAGATAGGACCAGGTCTTAGAGACGCATGGAGCAGCCGAATTGGCTCGCGCTGCCTGGGTTCCAGCTGCTGACTCCGTATTAGTGGCTTGGTTGCACCATGGTTGCTGCTCTGAGGTTCATGGGACGGCCCGTCTCCCTCTGTCCTCAGAGTGTTCGCGGTAAACTGCCGTTGCCTGAGCTGGTCTCATTGAGTCTCTGTTTCCTGCGATCAGATTCTAGTCAGAACTCGTACTGACATCATGCCGGACTGTGTCCTCCCACTGAGAGGGTTAGCTCATTTTCCCCCCATGGGGTGGATGACTGTGATCATCCCTGTTTTACAGATTAAGAACAGGAGTCACAGAGGTTAAGGGAGGGCAAGGAGTGACCCAGGTAGCTTGACTCAGAAGCCCATACCCTTGCCACCCTGTGCTGCCACAGGAAACCAAAGCACGCAAGGGAGACATTGCGCTGTGCAGCCGGGCGTGGGTTGAAACTCAGGGGAACAGAGGGAACATGGAATTGTCTATAGGTGTAGACAGGTGAGACCGAGCCTGACCTGGTGCAGGAATGGTGGAGCAGGTGTGGGTGCGTAAGTCATAAGACAGCAAATGGATGGAAAGGTAGCCCAAGACTTGTACCTGGTCCTGTTGGCCAAGGGGAACCCTCTGTTCTCCCATGGGGACTGTTAAATGGAGACTAACACACTTGGTGCTGACATAACACACATGACAGATGTTTGTTCTTGTATTTGACCCTCCCAGTGACCCTTTGAGCAGGTGGCCTTGACCCTGTGCTACTGGGGAGGTACCATGCTGAGAGGGGTGGAAAGCTTCACCCAGGTTACCTAGCAAGTAGGTAAGAGAGCCAGGACTTGAACTTTTGAACCATCTGACTCCGTTGTCTTTCCTTCCATCACCTCGCTCTGTCCAGCCTACAGGAAGCTGGCTGGACTAGAGGAATGAGCTGGACTCCACACTGGTTGTTGGCAACCTTGCCTGGGTGTGGATCTCTCCGAGAGGCTGTTAAAATGTGGCCTCTTCCCCAAAAGTGCTCCTTTGTGCACCTGTGCGCACGCACACACACAAACCAAAGGGCTTCACTGAGTCCCTTCTGCGAGTCCAGAACGCTGACCCTGGCCTCTCAGGTCTGGCTGGGTCAGGGCCAACAGTCTGGAGGACAAGAGTGATGCAGTGACTCCTAGCTGCTGACCTTGTCTGTCTTTCTCACTGGCCAGCAGGGACCTCGTTCCCCTAAATAGCATCACTTGAGTGCCTAGTAGGTGTCATGTCTGGGAAACAAGAGCTTACGTGCTTGATTTCATTTCAGTGTCCCTATAATCCTATGGCATGGTTATTGCAATTTCTTCTATTTTTAAGATGATAGAATGCTGCGTGGACTTGGAGGGATTTATCCATGCCCGATGAGCCGAGGAGGCTGGATTCTAACTTATTAGAATCTTAGAATTATAGTCTTAGTTACACTGACTCTCAAAGTAGTTGGGCTGCAGTTCGCACCAGTGTGTCGTAGCACGAATAAATGAGGCCTCATAGACCTTGCCAGGTCCTTAAATGTCATTCCTCACCTGCCTCCGCTAGCAGCTCCGACGCCCGAGCCTGGGGACCACTATTGAATTTCTGGTTCTGTCTTGCATGCCCTCCGACACGTTAATTAACGTTACTGCCAAAGCGCCTTATGCTCGTAGAGGGTCACAGAAATGCGAGTCCTTGCAGCCTGTCTGGCAGGCTGCAGGGTAGCTTCGTCCCTGCTGAGACAGCCCCCAGGGGTTGGGGTCGATAGTCAGGAAGGGTTTGCACAGACTTGCCTGCCATTGCAGAACCCAGCGTGTGGGACTGTAAATGAAAAAAAGAAAAAAAGAACCTTTTAAAGATGCCATATATTGTGTACGTGCTTCTCCAGCAATCAAATATTATACCAACAAAAAAAAAACCCCTTGTAAACATGTTATCGTAATTTATGCTTAAGCACCAGCTATAGAGTGGAATGGAGCTCGATCCAGTTTTGCAAGAATTTCCCCGGTGCTGTTGGTAGCCATTGTGTGAATTCTCATCTGGGTGAAGGAGAATGAAATCCATTTCCCTGCATGTGGTTATTCTTTGAAAGAGCTTTGCCTCAAACTTTAGAAGGGAAATTTGTCTTGGCCAGGAAATCTTCACTATCTCCTTTCTAAAGCCTTAGTGTTGTCGCTGAGGCTAATCAACACGATAGAAACTATTACCCAGGGCTTATGACTTGCTCCAGCCTGATTTTTTTCCATTTTCTTAACGAAGAGTGAAATGAGTGAGCAACTCTTTTTTTCCCTCAGCACTTTTCCTTTCAAATATTCGCTTTTATGGTTTAGCTTTTTGAAAAGAAATCTTTCCTTGTTTGGCCAAAGTGTTTATACTCAAAACTATAGGCTAGGATGAGAAAAAATTGCTTGTATTCCCAACACTCTCTGGTTATTTCTGAAGGTGGATATTTTATATTTATCTGATGACGGTTATTGTTTATCTCCCCCTTTAATCCTAAGCTCCACGAGCACACATAGTAGATGCTCAATAAATATTTTTGAGTAGGTGTCAAATCCTCAGGCTGTGGTGGGAAGAGCTGGGCTTCTTCCTCTTGAATCCCAGATTTACCACTTCATGGCTGAGTGGCTCAGGCAGGTCTGAGAACTCTGGTGTTCTCATGCTAACAAGACAGTAACTGTGCATCCAGACTGACCTCACAGGATGCATTGGTTAGTTAGGGCTGCTGTTACCCAGTACCACTGACTGGGTGGCTTTCAAAACAGAAGTTTGTTTTCTCACGGTTCCAGAGTAGCTCAGGGTGTCTGCAGGGTCATTGCTTCTGAGGCCTCTCTCCTTGGCTTGTAGGCGGCCACCTGCTCCCCGTGCCTTCACATGGTCCTGTCTGTTTGTGTCTCTGTCCTAGTCCCTTCTTATATTGGGTCATATTGGAGCACCCTAGTGACATCATCTTACCTTTATTACTTTTTTAAAAACCCTCTCCCCAAATATAGTCACATTCTGAGGGTACTGGGAGCTAGGACTTCAACATATGAATTAATAAAGGGCTGGTGGGGAGGAAGAGGGGGGAAGGGGAGACACAATTTAGCCCATATCATGGGGTTACTGATTCGATTATAGTTTGTAGTTGGTTTGTAGATTTGTACTATAGTTTAGTTTGTATTATAGTTTGTAGACTTGATTATGGTTTGTAGCGCTCTTCAGATGTTCAGGTGTTACTGAGGAGTTTAAAGTCTAATTGAGGAGATAGTACAATTAACGACATGAAGGTCAGCTCTGTTACAGTCTAAGCTCCTCCGTGAGCAGGTGTTTTCAGGGTTCTGGAGGAGACCTCATGCCGCCCCCAAAGTGGGACATGGCGGGGAGCTCTCCAGGCCGTCCTTTCCAGCTGCAGGTGCGTGTGTGCCCTGGGCTTATTGCATCACTGTGGCCTGTGTTACCCACCTGTGGGCAGGGCCACACCTTGGGCACGCTGTGGTGCCTCCCTGCCTGGGCTGGTCCAACAACAGTGGTCTAATGATAGCACTTATTGGGCATTTATTTACTGTCTGCTGGGCACAGTTCCAAGTGGCGCCCCCTACCCCCCAGAGTCTCTGTAAACTCCCCCAGGAATCACACAGCACGTGCAGGAGTCTGGGCTGGAGCTCAGCGAGTCTGCTCCGGGCTCTGCTCTTACCTGCTGCACCACACCGGATCCCTGTGAGGGTGCTCTCCTGATGCTCAGCCTTGCTAACCCGGGGGCTCATTGGGTGAGTGGGTGCTGAGCCTGGCAGCAGCTGGAATTCCCAAGTGCAAGCCTGGTGCTGCAGCTCACCTGGCCTTTAACAGCTGGCCTAGGAGGCCATTGTCAGCTCTGAGGGTGCTCCTGGGGGCCGCGGGGGCCACCTGAGGCCTTGAGCAGGAGTTAAGTCCTGGGGCAGCGAGGAAAAGGAGTCAGCTCCAGTGAGCCTCCCACCCGCCTTCACTGCAGCTCTCTCCCTGCTCTCACTTGGCATTTTTTCAGCTCACCAGACCTGTCTCCTCATCTTCGGATGTGTTTCTGGAGGAACAGAAAAGGAGCAGCAGAGGAATAGTGCTCATAGGCACCCAAATGCAAGATCACATACTGAATTTTTACAAAACTCAACTCTTCATGAACTTTTTTCACTCCCTTGATCTGTGTAACCCCCAAATCTCTGCCAACATGTGAGCGATATCATCACCGCCACCACCACTGTCACTGTCACTGTCATCACCTTACCATCATATCACTACTGTCATTACCATTGTTGTCACCATCACCATTATCACCGTCATCACCATCACCATTGTTACCATCACCATCACCATTATCATTATCAGTATCACCATTGTTACCATCACCATTATCATCATCACCATCACCATTACCATCACCATCATCAGCATCTCCATTATCATCACCATTATCATCGTCGTCATCATCATCATCATCATCATCTCTGGCCTCTAGAATGCTTGCCTACAACAGCCCTGTTTTTTTCTGCTTGATGTATGTGAACCTGTGTAATTCTCTAGGAGTTCATTACTCACAGGGATCTTCATTTTACGAATAACTTTGAGGAAACTGAGGCATGGAGGCATTACATGAGTCATCCGAGGTGCTACAGCTGCTAAGTGGCAGGGGTGGAATTCAAAACTGGGCTCTCTGGCACCAGTGTGGACTGTTCTTGCCTCTCACGGAGGAAAGTCATCCCCGACATTCTTTACTCACAAGCTGGGAAGGAGGAAGCCGTGCGCAGCTGCCAGCGCCCTCTGCCTTGGCACCTGCGTGGTGCTAGTTCCTTCTTCTCCCTAGAGCTCCCTTCAGTTTTATGTTCCAGTCAAGTGTGGTCAGCACTTGCTCATGGAAATTGCGCAAGCTGGACACCTTCTTTCTGTAAACCTAAGAAATGGAGTGTCCTTTGAAGACAAAGTGGCCCATCATTCTCAGGCCTTGAGCCTCAGGCCTTGAGGGTAGACTTACGTACCATTGCTTTAATAAATGAGCTGAAAGCGTAGTTGGCTCCCAGCCTGAAGGACCTTGTTGACTGATGGGTCAGTGGTCTATTTCATCTGTCACTGCGATATCCTCCCTCACCTCCCCACGGCCAGCGTCTTGCCAAGGCACTTCTGTTCAGAGTTTCTCCATCTCAGCTCTTCCTGGGACAGGTCCTCTGTAATCTCTCAGCAGAGACCTTGACCGCCTCCTGCCTCTACCCTCGGGAAGGGCAGTCGTTTTCTTCTCAGGATGTCTGGAAGGAGTTAAGTCCAGCCATGCTGCCTTCTGGGAACCTGTCCCCCTGGATCACTGTTGGTTTTCATCTTCATTATCTTGAATGACAATGTTGTCAGCACCTGGGAGGGGTCCTTGAACAGCCAGATGGTGGCTGGATTTTTCTGCCAGTCATCAGTTTTCATCTGATTACAGCGCTGGTACAAGCTTCCACCGTTCCAGCAGATTTCTCCAGCAGCCCTTACAGGAATTGTTAAGGCTGGAAGAATTCCATGGAGGTATGGTGGTTGGTTTATTCATTTAATAAACACTTATTGAGTACCTACTATGGGCCAGGAACTGTAGTAGGCACTGGGAATACAGGAATGAGCAAGCAAAGCTTCTGTTCTAGTGGATCTTATGTTCTAGTAAATAAACAAATAAATGTGGAATGTGTCAAGTGCAGAAAGTGCTGATAAGCGAAAGTAAGGTGGGTTAACAGTACAAGGGGCCAGACAATGGCTGGACTATATGTGAGGGGTGGTGGTTGTTTTAGAAAGAGATTATTAACAGCCTTTGGAGAAGGTAGCAAGTCATGATAGCACTGTGTGACGTGAGGAAGCAAGCCACCTAGGTAAGTGGGCAGAGCATTGCAGAAAGAGGGAACAGCAAGTGTAAGAGCCCTGAGTGAAAAGTGTGATTAACAAGGAGGCTCTGGTGTTTGAGTAAAGGGTAGGGAGGGTCGCACGCCAATTTTACAGGCAAAGAATTTCTTTCTTTCTTTCTTTCTTTCTTTCTTTCTTTCTTTCTTTCTTTCTTTCTTTCTTTCTTTCTTTCT
>PVKU01003020.1:35602-104800 GCA_004027475.1 Anoura caudifer | reverse complement strand
GATTAAGTTTCAAAAGAAATGTTTTTCAAGTAGGTGAACAACAGAATCTGAAGATAGGGTATATATTGAACCTACATTGGTCTGTGATCCTCTTCCTTTTATCTTTCTGTATTGCTTTTATATGATTTATAGATTCATTAAATAATTTATTGTATACTATATATGGAAATTTGTTCTGCAATTCCAGCATTATTACATTTCATTTGTTCATTTATTCATTCAATGATTCTTTACTAACAATACCACTGGTGTCAGGCACTACTTTAGGGACTGGAAATTTAGAAGTAAGTGTACTCCTTTTGGGGGAGCCCCTGCAATACTGGGTGCTGGCATCAAAGGCACCTCAGAGTTGTCACTAATTTGTTTTACTAATTTCTGGCACCTTGGGCTGTACCACTCCCCTTCTCTTGCTTACCTGGTTCATCTCAGATCATCTTCAGATGGCTCTCTTACCTCTAGAGAGGGTTGGTCCCTCATTGCAAAGGTACGAACCCCTTTCTTTCCCAACTTGGCTTACTTTTGCATCCTCCATCACCAGGCTTCTGAGAAGAGTCTGAGGCCGAGGCTTTCGCTTTTTCACCTTGGGCATCAGAATCTGGCCTTTGTCCCATGGGCTGCTGTATGTCCTTTTGGTGAACTGGTTGTCAGATCTAAACACCTCAGTTCCACCCTCACCTTTCCTGAACTCAGCGGGAGGTTTCCACCATTGCCCACGCTGCCTGATCCAGTTACCACCTCTCTGCACTTTCTGGAAGATGATCCTCGGGACTCAGCTGGCTCTTTGGCTACACCTGTCCAGCCACCTGAACAGATACTTCCTGTCCTTCAAAGGCAGGTCACCTTCAGGTTCCGTGGCTCCTCCTATATGCATTCAGCTGCTTTGTGTGTGGATATGTTTTCCCACCTGTTTTGCAGGTAACGTTGAACTTGGTTTGTCAAATACAGAACTCTTCATCTTTCTGCCTCCAAAGTGCTCTCCCCTTATACTCCCTCTTTCGGCAAATACCACCTTATCCCTTTCTGCCACCTCATTTCCTCGCGTGTATCAAAATGTTAGGAATTTTTCCAGTACTGTCTGCTATCCATTCCTTTTGCTGCGTTTCTGCTGCTTCTCTCCCCACACCCCCCTCTCCCCACTCTGTGTTCAGGTCCTTGAGAGACGAGGGACGTTCAAAGTGTGGTTCCCAGACCAGCAGCTTCCCCAGCACCTGGGAGCTTGTCAGACATGCACGTCCTTAGGCCCCACCCCAGACCTACAGCATCTGAAACTTCTGGGGCAGGTCCCCAAATCTGTGCTTTCACAGGAGCTCGTGCTCCTGAAAGTTTGCAAACTATGGAAGTGGACCACGGAATGAGCTTCCTTCCCAGTTCCCATGACTCACTGGTCTCTGCTCCCGTCGGCTGTGCACTGTGGTACCAGCCTTGCCTTCTTCGAGAGCAGCCTGATCAGATCCCTCCCCATCACACACCTCCCGGGGCTCCTGTAGGCAGCCTCGTGATTGGTCCGAGTTCACACTGTCCAGGTGTGAAACAGGCCAGAATTCTTACACTTTGTATTTTTAGTCTGCTGGGCTAACTCAGATGTTGCTGTGTGTGTGTGTGTGTGTGTGTGTGTGTGTGTGTGTGTGTGTGTGTATGAGTGAATTGTATCTCTTTGCAGAGCTATGGCTCATTTTATTCGATAGTTGTGCCAAAATTTATACATGATGGAGTTTTTTTTTTTTATTTTGGGAGGTAGAGGAGGGTAGTAGAATATTCTATTCAGTGAACTCATTGAAATGTCCTGGGCGACGTCATGGATGGAAGTAGCTTTTGTTTGCTAGGCTGGGGCTTCTGGCTCTTCCCTGGCAAATCACACACAGCCCTGGTCTTCTCTTTTTTAGATGGAAGAGGCTGATTTCCAAGGCTGGTTCCAGCTTGGATAGTCCCGATTGTGACTCCTGCTTATCTGTTTTGAAAGGTTAAATATTTCTTGGTTTTCTTCAAAATTAGGTAAAAAGAAAAATATAGTAGGTTGTAAAATGTCTCCCAAGGATCTCAGATCTTAATCCCTGGAACTCGTGTTACTTAATTTGGAATGGGGAACTAACAAACAAGGTAGAAACAGACTCCAGACTCGCGGATACAGTGGACAGACTGACAGCTGTCAGAGGGGAGGGGGTTGGGGGCTGGGTGAGAAGGGTAAAGGGATTTAAAAAAAGAAAAAAAGAAAGACCGTTGGACACAGACAACAGTATGGTGATTGCCAGAGGGAAGAAGGGGTGGAGGGAGGTAGAGGAAGGTAAAAGGGGGATAAATGGTGATGGAAGGAGACTTGACTTGGGGCGGTAAATACACGGTACAGTATACAGATGATGTATTGCAGAATTGTACACCCGAAGCCTATGTAATTTTATTAACCAGTGTCATCCCAATAAATTTACTAAGTAAATAAGGACAGATCCATTGCAGATATGATGAAGTTAATGATTTTGAGGTGAGGAGATGATTCTGGTGCAGTGGGTGAGCCCTAAGTGCAGAAAGGTGTGTCCTTGTAAGAGGGAGGAGGCAGAGGGAGGTTCTCACAGAAGAGAAGGTGCCGTGACCGTGGCGGCAGAGGTTGGAGCCATGAAGCCACGAGCCGAGGAATGCTGGCAGCCCGCAGCAGCTGGGAGAGCAGGCGCAGGGCTCTCTCCTAGAGCCCGGGACACCTTGATTGTGTCCATCTGGCCTCCAAAGCTGCAGAGAATAAGTTTAGCGGCCTTATGCTGCTAAGTTTGTGTTACAGCAGACATAGGGAATTTTACTGCAATTTAAAGAAAGCTGCTGTAATTTTAAAAAGAGGAAATGGACAAGTCCGTGTTGGAAATGCATCCTGGACAGCAGCCCTGTGTGTCCCTGGCATGCAGATTCGTGAGTGTGGGACTGGTGGGGTGTGTGCCCTCAGCGTTTTCCCTCCCCGGCTCTGTTCCGATGATTGTCTGAACCCCCCGCTTGGCAGCGTCTGTCTCACATTCCCCCATTCCCAGCCGCTTCCTCCCCAGCATAATGCTCTCCCACATCCGCACCTGCTGTTTTGTTCTCACTAATGGCAACATCCAGTCCCTGTTGGAGTCCGGATGGATGGGTGGTGGGAAAAGCCAGGTGGGCTTTGGTCCCCTGTCTCTGTCACCATCCCACACTGGAGGATTGATAAATATCTGTATTCCGAAATGAACAAACTGGCCTCTGGAATGGTCCTTTATGAAGCCTTTCCTTCGAGGTGGCATAGTCATCTGGGGTCCCTCCACATTTTCTGTAGTAAAGCCCCGTGTTCTCTGCAGGGCAGACCTGGGGGATTGTCTGGGGTGCTCGGTCATTAAAATTGCTCATTTATTGATCAACCACTAGAATCACAGATGAGAACATGTTAAGGCTGGTTCTTGGAGGTGACTTAATCTGTTTTCCCTCATCTTGCATACGAGAAAACAAAGGCCGGAAGTGTGGTGTCTGGGGTGAGTGATAGTAGAACGTGACATTAAATGTAGTCCTTCTTGCCCACTTGCCTTCACTCCCCCCACCCTCAGCAAACTGCACCAACATGTACTGGTGGGCAATAGCTCTCGTTACATTTAGTTTTACAAACAGCTAACATCTGTATACATTGAGGCCATACTAGGTGCCAGGAAGTGTTAGCACTTGCTCTACTAACTTATTGAATTCTCATTACGACCCTGTGAGGGAGGTTCTATTATCAGTAGAAAGTGTTTGGACTTTATAATCGGTGAACCCTTTCAATTCTGAAACCATCCTTTGCTAGTTAAATTTAAGCCTTGTGTAAAATGGAGATAGTGGTCCCTCAGACACCCAATGCATGTGTGTAGGTGAAGGGAAAAAGTAGATGAACAGGTAGGTGATGGGCTTAGAGAAACACATGTAACTAAGAAGTGTCGGCCAGTAAAATAGGAATGAAATCCAAGGGTCTGTGCATTTAACTTTGGCATGGACCTGAACTTTTTGGTTCTCTCGTTTTCTCAACTGTAAAGTGAGGGTAGTAATAGCTGCCCTGTAGGACTGTTCTAAGGGTTGGGTGGGGTGATAGAAGTGCAGTACCTACCGAGGCCCGGGCGCAGCACAGTGGCGCAAAGTTAGTGAGCGCGTGGTGAATGGCTGCAGCGCTTGCTGGCTCTCATGCACGTAACAGGGCAAATGAGGAATGTGTTGTCATTGGGCTGTGGGGTGCCTTGCGGTAACCAGATGATCTTTACCAAGATTATCCTATTAAGTAGGGCGGGCAGCGTGAGGTACACATGACTCCATTTGAACAAGGGTGCCTTGACCCCCGAAGGGCAGTGGAACGGGCTTTATTCACAGTGCAAGGGGAAGCGCACTGGGCGGCAGCAGTGCTGCCTGTGAGCAGATGCATCTGCCCCAGCAGCACTGGCTGTGTGCCGGGAGTCACCGGCTCTGTCCTCAGATGTGGAGGGCAAGGGCAGGGAACGCGCCTGTCATTGGACCCAACTGATGGGGGGGGGGGTGGAGCTCTGACCTAACAAGGATGGCTGGGCCGAAGTCCTTTTCCAGTTATGAGTTCCATGTAGATTTGGGCAAACTGTTGTCACTATTTTTTCCTGATATCTAGCCAGGTGGTTCGCACAGACCAATGTGTGCTGACGTCTGCTCTGTACCAGGTGCTGTGCTGGGTTCTGGAAAGGCGGGAGGGAAACACCTGGCCTCTGCCTTTGGGCAGCTTGCAGCTTCTAGCAGACGCCATTGCAAGGAAGCCACAGCAACAAGTGCTCCCTGGCTCTCTGGACCTGTTTGCAGGCACACACGTGTGCGCGCACATGCACACGCCCCAGCACAGCCTTGGGCAGCCAAGGTCTGTGTCATGGTCCAAGTATGGGCCTATGATGTATCTCACTGGAAGGCCTCTCAACAGATGACTCATGGGCTTGTTATTCTTGTTTAACGTACCATTTATATTCATCAGGTTGGATTAGGTTATGCTATTTATATCAACAACCCCTAAAATGCCTGTGGTTTCAATAACGAAGATTTATTTCTTACTTAGGTACCACATTTGTCATCTGTGGTTGGTGTGTGTATGTGGGGGGAGGGGTCCTGCCCTGTTTTACTCAGACTCTGGGACCTGCAAGCAGGTGGTAGACCAGGAGGCGGACCTCGTTTGGACAGGGTAATCCTGTTTTGGAGAGGCCAGGAACATCAGCTTTGGAGTCAAGTCCTCATTCTGTGTTAGCTTTTCCATCCCGGGCAGCATACTTAACCTACCCGAGCCTTAGATTCCTGTAATGAGGGAATCCTAATTGTACCTACCTGATAGGGTTATTGTCAGGATGAAATGAAATCAGACACATAAAGCAGTTAACATTTGGCATGTAAATGCCAATTGTTGATAATTTTTAGTATCTAATGATGAAAATGGATAAAGTATAGCTTGCTGCAGTGGGGAGGTTCATAGCTGGTAACCTCTATTTTCATGTTAAAGAGTTGGGGCAACATGCTGTAGTGGAAAATAAATGGAGGAGGGAAAGTTAATCAGATACCTTTTAGATTGCCAGGCCCTAGGCATGGTCTTGTAATAGGTGTTTTGCAAAATTTCATTCTTTAACTAGAATAACCATCTCATTAGGCAGGAAAAAAAGGTGTATTAGTTAAAGCAGGCTGAATAGACCCAAGAATGTATAGATGTTTATTTCTCAAATTCAAGATATTTATCTCACTCTCCAAATGAATGGGTATGTTGGCGAGAATAAAGGAGGGGTAGGGTGTCTCTGCTCCACACGGTGACTCGGAGTGAGGGACCCTCTGTCCCTGACCACACGTGGTTTCTTCTGAGCTCTCCACACTGATGCCCAGCCAGCAGAGGGAAGAGCCCGAAGTGTTGAGGGTGGGACCCACATTTCTGCTGCTCCTGTCTCACTGGTCTGAACTTAGTCACATGGTCACACTTCCCTGCCTGGAGGATGGGGCATCTCTCTCACCCTGTGGCCAGGATTGGGTGAATAGCTGCTGCTCTCCACAGATGACCCAATTGATAGGTGAAAAAACTGAGTTTCTGAGAAACTAATAAAATTCTTCAAGGGCACATAACTTTTTCCTAGAGAAGGAGAGATTCAAATTCAGGCCAATCTTTTCCCCTTTTGGGAAATATGGGAGGTTGGTTGGGGAGATTGTGGGTCCAATGAAGTGGACTTAGCAGGGTTAAGTAATTAATAAAGTTAATTAAGTAATTAATGCAGGGGGGTTATTTGAAGTTGAGATAGTTGAGTCAACTCTTAAATGATGTCCAGGGCTGGCATTTGGTCCTAAGGACATGTGGTGAAGGTGGCTGGCCTCAGAAAAATTAAGAACTTGGTAAACCAGGGGTAGGGATGAGTCACCACCGCCAGCTGCAGGCTCCTGCTGGAGTTTGCTGTGTGGTTGGGAAGGGAGGAAAACCTGAGATTTATTTGAGGCCGGCAGAGGGGCGGTACAGAGTTCGTGGCCAGAAGGCCTAAACTTCCCAAAAGTCATTCAGAGCACTTCCATATGTGACAGAACTTACCTTTCCATCTTGCTGTGGCGCATAGTAGGGCATTAGATGGATGGGGAGCTTCAAGCTCCCCACATGCCACTGGGGGAAGCTAAAATGAGATGTGATGGTGAGATTGGCAGACACAGGCTGTGGGGATCAATACTTCCAGATGAGAAAGGCCACGGAAGCTCTGGTGAACTCTGAAGTTGTCTGACATCTGGGATCAGGCTGTAGGTGAGATCAGTGAGTCCCGTCCTCATCAAACTGGTGGTCTTTGAAGTGGCTTTTTAGCACAGGGCTCAATCAATCTATTGGCGTGTGTTTATTGAGCATGTCCCACGTGCCTAATAATTTACGGCCCCAGTTCCTGGGACGGTGGTGGGAAAGGGGGATGAGGTGTAACCTGCAGCCTCAGCCGGGATCTGGCTGTGGAGCGGGCACGCTGCTGGGGGTGGCTGAGGGACTGGCATGTCGTTTCACTGCCCCAGGGGGATGGTGGTCACAGTGCACCGAGCCCTGGAGGGTGGGCAACCTGAACTCTCATCTGCTGATTTCCACAAGCTTTCGACAGGTCCCTGGGCTCAGTGGTCCTGAGATGTCTCATGTGTTTAGAAACAAACCAGAAAGCACAGGCAAGGCTTCCTTGTTGTCATCATTCAATAAATATTTGCTACGTACCATCAGTTCAGGTCCACGGGGCACAGGAGGATAGGGCACAGAGCTGCTGCCCTCTGGGGACGAGTGAGTGGAAGCCAGGCTTCCACAGGCTGCCGCAGGTGTTTATCGCAGGTGTTTATCGGGACCTCCCTTGTTCAAGGCCCTCCTCCCTGTTGCTGGCAGCGGGCAGCCTGCTCCCCTCCCGCCTGCTCTCAAGTCACAGGTACTCTAGTGCGGCTGTCCTGAGCTCACTCCCTCCCCTCCTTCTCTCTCGTTCTTCTTCCCCTTCCCCCCTTTATTCATTCAAAAATATTTATTGAGTACCTACTCTTCATCAAGCTTTGGAGGGACAACCAAGAATGAGTTGAGAGGGGCCCTGTCCCCCTGGAGTGAGCATTCCTTTTGGAGCGACAGACTATGAACGAGCAAACGAAGAAGACGATCTTGGCTCTTCATATGCACCCTGAGCAAACTGAAGACAGCGCTGTGGTGGGGAGTGACTTGTGCGGAAACGCTGGATGAGAAGGCGTGTGCAGGCCCCTCTGAGGGATGGTGGCAAGCTGAGTCCCGAGGAGGCAGAAAGAGCCACCCTGTGGTGCTGGGGGACTGGCATCTCACACGAGGGCCGAGGCTCCAGCCAGCCTGTGGAAAGCAGGAACTGGAAAGGGTCACAGCAGTGGGTGTCTCAAAACCCAGTAAGATGCTGCAGGAAGAGCACTTGGATGCTGAGAGGTGTGTAAGAAATGCTGGGCCTTCCTCTACTGGTACCTGGCACATAATAGGTGCTCAGTAAATATCTGTGAACAAAGGAGTGCACCATGTATAGCACCTGCTTGAACCTCCTGACTAAGCTGTCTCCTCCAACCTTTTTGTCTGGATCCCTCAAAGGCAAAACTTTCTGCTAAAAGACCTTTATTCATATTTTTGCATTAAAGATGCCATGGTTATATAAGGACTGTTAGTCCATACACATGAACAAAGTTATGAACCGGCCTTCTGACCCTGCACCCTGGTTGGAATCTGCAGGTTGGAATCCCGAGCCCCTCACTCCCTGTGGTCCAGCTCAAAAAGGAAGGGAAATGTCCTCTATTCAACTATTATGAACTGGCCACCGTGTTGCAGGGAGATTTAACTATTTGTGAGTGAGTGAGTACAGTAAGTACAGTAACATTATCCCCGTTTGTATCAGTGAGACCCTAACACACGGAACTGTTCCAGGTCAAATTAACTGTGGAACGGGAGTCCCAAGCTGGGTCCTCTGTCACCCACCCCATGTGCTGCCCTGTCCTCCCTCCCTCCCAGCTTCAGCTGCCCAGTCTGTCCGTCACAGAGGATAACGATTTTATCCTCCCTCACTGCTGACCCCCTTGATAATACTGACCCAGCGAGAAGTTGTAAGGCAAACTTACAAATATGATAAAGGAGCATTTTGCCAGTAGAAACTGCACTCCTGAATGCTAATTTCTTGGAGGAGCCTGCTGGCAGGTGTAGCGGACCCCTGTTTAGCAGCTGGATTCTTCCTGCCCCCACGTGACTAGGCGGCTGTGTCCGGCTTCAGCAGCTCCATCTTCTGGACTTCGGCTCTGCTGCTGTTTTGTGGTCTCTGCATATGTGAATTTGGTGACCCAACTCAAAAGCTCTTTTGGACTGTGAATTGGGTTTGCCCATCAAAAGAACAGTGGGTGCCATGCTGGGTATCCGTGGGATCTGCCCGCAGGATGTTTTGGTCTAGACGCAGGGGTGTCTGACCTTTTGGTGTCTCTGGGCCACACTGGAAGAAGAAGAGTTGTTTCGGGCTGCACATTAAATACACAAACCCTGACAAAAACTGATGAGCAAAAAAAAAAGTTTTCAGTAAATTTACGTTTTGTGTTGGGCCACATTCATAGCCATACTGGGCCGCATGCAGCCCATGGGCCATGGGCTGGACACCCCTGGTAAAGGGAAGAGAGAGATGAGTAAGTGACCAAGTGCAGCATGGAGTGGTGCAGCCTGAGAAGGACACCCGGACTCAGAGGCTGTGGGGGCTCCTTAGCTCTGGCGGGAGGGGAGGGTGGAGGCATTGGGGAGCCTTCCATGAGGAGTGATACCTGCAGAGTTTGAAACATGGTCCAGCCAGGGGTCCAGAGCTTGAACTCTGGAGCCCACCTGCTGCTTTCTGGCTGGTACACCCTGGACAAGGTATTGTCTGTCTCTCTATGGCTGTAAAATTGGAGGGCAAGACTGCCTACCTCGGAGGACTGTTGTGAGCACTAAGTGAATTCTTGCATGCAAAGGACTTAGAACGGTGTCTGATAGAGAGGCGCTTTGAATGTGTGAGTACACGCATGCATTCCAGGCAGGGGTGTCGGCACTTGCAAAGGCCTGTATTGGGGTTGCACTTTGCAAAGGGCTACAGTGGGAGACAAGGCTATGGGCAGGGGCCAGGTGGGGAAGGCCCCTGTGGGCTTGGCAAAGGAGAAGCTAATTATTGTAAAGCTAGGGAACCTCGAATGTATACATTTGATGCTGTGTGTGTGTGTGTGTGTACGCATACAAAAATACTTATACATACCTATACACACATGCACATGTGTATATGTGTGTATATGTATGTGGGTGCATATATACATGTTTACACATACATATGCCTCCAGTGTCTTAGCTCAAGGGACAGATTGTGGTGGGGCAGGTCAGGTTGAGGAGAATGACATGAGTGATAGAGGCACTTAGAGGAGGGTGACAGTCCATCAGACTGGCCTTGCCAGAAGAACGTTCTGGAACCTGAGATGATTGCATGAGAGTGAACACTGTGATGGAGGGGGTGTTACCAATGGAGGACAGACAGACCTGGCTTAAAATCTTGGCCCCCAACATAATCTGCCTGTATCTATCTATCCATCTGTCTATTATCTATCTATTCCTTTTTTCCTATCCATCCATCCTTCCATCCATTTATCTGTCCATTCACCCATTCATCCACCCATCCATTCATCTGTTCATCTGTCCCTCCCTCCCTCTCTCTCTCCATCCATCCACCCATCCATTTACCCATCCACCCATCCATCCATCCACCCATCCATTTACCCATCCACCCATCCATCCATCCACCCATCCATTTACCCATCCATCTATCCATCCATCCATCCATCCATCTATTAAAGCCAAACCTCCTCTTGAGGACTGAACCAGGCACAAGCATCCAGGTGCTGCCCCCACTGTTCATCAGTGATGTTCATTCCTCATCTCTTTCCTGTAAAGCCACAGGACGTGTTTGCTGAGTTGGGTCTTGAGTTTCTGTCACTTAGACCCTTTCCATTTGTGAAAACAGTACAGGCCTCCAAACTCCAGGCCATGTCTTTGTGTACACATTCACGAGAAAATTGAATGCAAAGGAGGAAAGGTTTGGGGATAATTGGACTCATGAAGTTTGCTTGTGGTTTTTTTTTTTTTTATCTTTTTGGAGGTGATGAGCAATTGACAGTCTCGTAAGAAGTGCTTAGGAGTATCTACAAGCAGTTCAGAAGCTGAATTCCTTGCTTGTAAAGAGCCTTTCCCTGGGGTTTTCCTCAGAGGAAGTGCTCTCCTGTCCCCTGCTGATGTGTGAGGCTGAGCACTTGTAGGGCATCCGTGTGGCTGTGCGTGCCCCTTCCTGTGACGTCCCCTGTGGGGCAGGCAGAGGAGGAGTTCAGATCCTTGCCGTACTCATTGTTCATGGCCGGCCAGTCTCTCTCCCAAGCTGTAGGCCCAGGTGTGTGTGTCCCTGGGTACCTGCACTTTGCGCACTCTTAAATTCCCAAGAATGAGTCTTGGATGAAAAGAGCTCGTGCTGTGTCTCTCTCTCTCTCTCTCTCTCTCTCTCTCTCTCTCTCTCTCTCTCTCTCTCTCTCAGTTGCAGATGCTGCTGTCAAACCAATCACTCACCCATTTGTCGTAAAACAGACGAAAGCAACCCAGCGCTTTTTCTCCCGTGGCCGATTCTCCCGGCATGAGATCAGGAACATAATTGGGAAATGGGCAATATTCACAGAGCAATTACTGTGTCCATTAATGAGGTTTACATGAAGGCTTCCAGTGAATTAATGAAGAACAACGATGTTGGCATTCAGGTTGAACAGCTGGACAGCTTGATAAGGGAGCTCATGAGGCAGACCCAGGGCTCAGCCAAGGTGATAAGGACCAAGGAAAACTCTTGCCTTGGCCAGCCCCACCCTCAGCTCTGACCTGACGCCATTATGTGCTGGGAGGCATCGAGCATGCGAGGTCCCAGGCTGCTAGACATTGTCTCCCCTCACTAAGAGTGGAAGGAACCCGTTTAGCTAGGCTGTGAGTGTCCATCTTCCTTGGGCTGTGTTCAAAATGTAGCCAGAGACAAATTCTTAAACCTCTTTCTTCCTTCAGGTACTCTTATCAGGGGTCACGGTGACTTTGGGGGGACAGTGTGTCCCGGGGAAAGCAGCTTGCCATTTGAGTGCAAAGGTCTGAGCCTGAGTCACGGCCCTGTCGTTCAGCATCTGTGTGTTCCTTATTAGCTGCAGGGACCTGCGGTGTCCACATCTGTTGTAAAGAAATCCTACCTCGGTGAACCGATATGGGGGTCAAATGGAATAGTTCACACGAAATCACGTTATTATGCACAGTAGTCATCCTGTCCGTCAGGGTTCTTCAGAGAAACAGAACCGATGGGAGATGTAGATATGCAGCAGGTTCTCGAATGACTTGGCGTTGTTTCTCTCAATGTCATTTCGTTACAAAGTTGATGAGATTCTGCAGGAATTTAACTCTTGTTAATTGGTTTTGTTATACATTGTTTTGCCCCAGTTCCAAGAACCTATCGATGAGACTAAGTGAGGACTTACTATTGTAGATATATAGAGAGATAGAGATTATAGATATAAATTATAGATGTTGATGTACTCAGAAGCTTCATTGTAAGGAGTTGGCTCGCATGATGGTTGGGGCTGGCTGGTTGAAATCTGTGGCGCAAGCCGGCAGGCTGCAGCCCCAGGCAGGAGGAGTTAATGCTGCAGCCTGGAGGCAGGATTTCTTCTTCAGCTGATTGGATGAGGCCCACCCATGTTATTGAGGATAATCTTGACTGAAGCCAACTTATTGCAGAAGTTAACCGCATCTACAGAATAACATCACAGCAGCACTGAAGCTAGTGTATGGTTAAATAACTTGGGGTTGTTGGCCAGCCAAGTTGTTAACTATATAGCTAACCATCGTAGTTATTATTAACAATTTGTCAAGAACCAAATGCTGCCAACCCATGCACAACGCATGTTTGATCTGTGTGGGTCCACTTACACTTGGATTTTTTTCATCTTGTCCATAGACCACATAAACTTAAGGTATCAATAAATATAGTACTGTAAATGTATTTTCTCTTCCTTATGATTCTCTTAATAATATCTTCTCTTCTATAGTGTAGTTCAGTGATTTTCAACCAGTGTGCTGCAAGAATTTTTAAAACATGAAATACCTGACTGTTTATCAGGGGCACTGATCTCTTTCCCTGTAGATTGGCAAATAAAAAAATGACAACAGCCAACACAACAATAACTGTCTGGTGTTAATGCCCTGTCTTTTTTTTTTTTTTAAGATTTTATTTAATTATTTTTAGAGAGAGGGTAAGGGAGAGAGAAAGAAAGGGAGAGAAGCATCATTGGTTGCTTCTCACATGCCCCCCCCCACTGGGGACCTGGCCCGCAACCTAGGCATGTGCCCTGACAGGGAATTGAACCGGTGACCTTTTAGTTCACAGGCTGGCACTCAATTGACTGAGCCACACCAGCCAGGGTGTGAATGCCATCTTGAACCATAAATACATAGGTCATATAATAGAATTGCATCTTATTGGTCACATTGCATAATAAGGTTGTATCTGGTTGGTTGATTCTTGGTACCAGAAATCCTTGTATACAAGTATAGGCACCTGATATTTTAAAAAGTTACTTTGGAGTAAAAGTGATAGGTAATTCTTCTTCTTCTTCTTCTTCTTCTTCTTATTATTATTATTATATTTTTGTAAGTCAGTCAAAATTATACCTATTTTTTGTCAGCTCAGCAAAAAAATATTTTTTGGTATGCCACAGAATTTTAGTAATTACTTCATGTGTGCCCTGTGATGAAAAATGTTGAAAATTTCTGGTTTAGCTTTTTGTCAGAATACAGTATATAATACATATAACATACAAAGTATGTGTCAACTGTTTGTTACTGGTAAGACTTCTTACCAGGTCAGTAGTAGGCTGTTAGTAGTTCAGTTTTGGGGGAGTCAAACTGATAGCTGATTTCAACAGCACAGGAGGTCGGCATTCCCACCCCTACGTTGATTGAGGGTCAATTGTACTGTATTTGACCCTGTTGGGGACTCTAGGGAAAACATCATTTGCTGGCCTGACCACACCCGAAGTCTTAGCTCCAGGCCAGATTGTGGTGGGGGAGGCCAGGCTGAGGAGAACGACAGGAGTGATAGAGGCAGTTAGAGGAGGGTGACAGTCCATCAGACTGGCTTCCCCGGAGAGCGCTCTGGAAATTGCAATGATTGAATGGGAGCGAACACTGTGTGATGGAGAGGATGCTAATTTTGGAGGTCAGACACACCTGCCTTGGAATCTCAGCCTCAACGTATCTTTCTCCGTAGCCCTCCCTGGAGTAAGTCCCTTAACCTCAGTGATTGTTTTTAATTTTTTCCATTTAAAATGGGAAACATAATGCTTATCTTTTAGGCTTATTGCAAGAGTGTGGAGTATATCTGGCATGATTTGAACACTCAGTAAAGAATTGTTTCCCTCTGTGTTTGTCTGTCTGTTCAGTGTTCATCAAGTTGTTATAATGTGACATTTGTTTTAATCTAAGTAGTTTCCTATAAGGAGTGTAACATTGGAAACATTGCGGAATGTGGCAAGTTAGGGAATACCGAAAACAGCCAGCAAGATGAGGAAGAGTATGGTGTTCAGGAGTGCCTGGGTTGCCTGTGTCCTCAGTGAAAACGCCTTTCACCGAGAGAGGGCTGATGAGCAGAAACGACGCAACAGCCTGATTGTGTGCTCTGTCCCCCGAGCTGAGAGGGAGGTGGAGTGAAGTTTCCCTGGGGTTGTGCCGGAATGCAGATGTCAGCGAACCAGTTTCTGAAAATGAGCAGTGGTCATTCTCAGTCCTGTTCCGTCTGTCTCCTGGTCTGTGAGACTGTGTTAGACCCTGTCTTCTTGCTGGTCTTGGGGTACCTGACTCCCCAAAGATGAACAAAGGAATCGGTGTGGCACTGGATGCCTCCAGTGTGACATCCTTCTCTGTGAGAGCTTGTGGCTTCTTCGAAGGGAACTTCTTACGCAGTTGATGCTCAAGGGCACCACTGCAGTAGACAATGTCTGCATTCCCCTTCCGTTCCTAGGTTGATGTCCTTCCCTCAGTGTGATGGTATGTGGAGGCGGGGCCACCGGGAGGTGGTTACAACTAAATGAGGTGATAAGGGCTGAGCCCTCGTGACTAGGATTAGTGCCCTTACAAGAGTCGCCACCATGAGCGTTCTCCCCTGTAAGGATAGGAGGTCAGCCATCTGCAGCCCGGAAGAGGGTCCTCACCAGAACCTGACCGTGCTGGCACCCTGGTCTCAGACCTCCCAGCCTCCAGAGCTCCGAGAAATACTTTTCTGTTGTTGGTAAATCCCCCAGTCTACTGTACTTTGTTACAGCAGCCAGAAGTGGCTAAGAGAACCACTTAAACTGATGCTCAAATACTACTTTGTATTTACGTTCAGATTAGGTGGCATCTAATGGGGAAAAAAAAAAACAGAAGCAAGTAGAACCAGTAGCATTAACTATATTTTTTGTCTTTTTCCTTCTTCCCTTCCTTGAGGAGTCTTGATGGGTGGATGCATTTCTTTTCCTCTCTGGGCTTCGTTGGGTTGCACAGGGCCTGGCATATTGTCAGGGTGCCGGCCCCATGAACAAACCGTGTTGTGCTGTTGGCCCGGACAGCAGTCGAGACCTGACTATGCATGTGGACTGAAACACTCTGCACAAAGGGAAACTCAGTCATGGGCCGCAGTCCCGAGGGACGCATCTCAGAGGGACTGATAGATGGACAGGACAGCCTTCGAGGCCTGCGCCATCTGTGCCTCCGACGCGGTGGATCAAAGATGAATGTGTGATGGAGTGAGTGAGGTCTCACCAGTGACAACTCGCCCTGGCTGGCAAGTACACACAGGGAGTCTCTGGTTTGAATCCCAGTTTACCTTGGACACTTGAATGGGTAGAAATGACGGTGTGCAGAGGTGTCCCTCGGGCACACATCTAGGGGAAGTCCTGACTAGGAGGAGACGATGGTACGTGCCAGAAGGAACCTTGTCCAAAGTGAACACACCTGTCCATGTTAGGGACAGGCGGGTTTCTCTGTTGGAAGCCTAGAAAGTCAGAGTAGGGCGGGCACAATTCTCAGTCCGTTTCAGAGCATGTTAGAGCCTAGCATAGCCTTGACCCCATGGACCAGACTTTTGGGGCCTCTGCTTCTGGAGCTGCAGATATTAAGTGCTCTTGAATGGGAAAAGAAATGATCTTTCAATGCCTATATTTTTATGTTAATTGTTTTCTGCATTTGCCCGCCCAGATTAAACCTATCCAAATAATTTCTAAAAGTCGCTTAATGACACCATGTCCCCAAGGTTGACATCTCAGAGCCATCCTCAGGAGCCCTCTCTCCATTCAGTGTCCCCTCTCCTTGTCCCTCCTGATGTCTTCAGCAGGTGTTGTCATCTCCATCCGTGGCTCCTGGGCAGGTCCCCATCATCCCTGGCCTGGGGCAGTGCATTAGCTGCAGGCCCGGTCTCCTCCTTGCTGTGTCTCCTAATCCATCACTCTCATCCTGTCGCCATAGTTTTTCTAAAGCTCAGAGCAGCTCATGGCAGTCCCTGCCTAAGCCCCTTTGATGACCCCTCATGGCCTGTAGAAAAAGTCCGGACAATTTAACATGATGGATAAAGCCTGCTCCCAGTCAGGCTCCAGCCTTCCTGGCCGAGGGCCTCACCTCTTTGTACCAAATCTTAACTTGACCGTTTTAAGTCTCACATAGTCTTGCATGTTTCTAAGATGTGCGACTTTTTTTCCTTAGGAAGCCTATTAACTTTTTCTGCCTGCAGACTCCTTATCCTTGAAGACTCACTCAGGGGTAGTTGGCTGAACTGCGCTGCATGCCAGCGGTGACCCAGGAGGTGCTGAGATTGGCAGCCTAGGTTTCTCACAATCCACGGCTTTAGTTTGGTGGAAATTCTCTTCAGCTGGAGCCTGGAGTGCGCCTCAAGGGAGCCTCATTTGTTCGTGTCTTTGCTTGCTCTGCTAAATTGTGTTTTATTAATGTGTGTGATTGTCCTGATGCTTGGGCTACTGTGCTAATGGCTGATAATTGCCTTAATGAGCAATTTGTAAGAAATATAGTAATACCTGTAGGAATGAAACCAGACCCCACCACAGCTAGAGGTAGAACAGCCCTCTGACTGACTTCAAGGAGGAGCAGCCTGCAGGATTCAGGTAGACAGAGTAAGAAAGAGCTTGGAGTTTCCTGCTTTTTCTTGAACGCACGTCTTTCACTCATAGGGTAGTCGTGTACCTGTCAGTCAGAAGGATCGGTTCTGCTGGGTAACAAGTTACCCAGCATATGATAGCAAGAGCTTCCTTCCAAACCAACCGTAGACTTGTCAGCGGTCAGTCGCTGGTGCCTGTGCTCCATGCCATCTCCACTCTGGGATCCAGGGGATGAGGCCACCTCTTTCAGGGCCCTTGCTGGTCTTTTTGCAGAGAGCCAAAGGCACACCACTAGTTCTTGAAGCTTCCTCTCAAACACTTGTAATCTTACTTCATTGGCCAGTGTAAGACATGCGGCCATGCCTGGGTGGAGAATTCTAGCTTGGTGTGCTCAGGGCTGGAGAACTGATGCTTGTCAACAGGCTGAGGCCCACCATGCCACGCCCGGTACAGCGGTGCATTCCTCTGCCGTCAGCGGGCTTACCCTCTCTCAACCCTGGGTTCTACATGTGCAGCATGCAAACAGCAAAACCTGAGCTCCCGTGATTGCTCAGGATTCAGTGAGATAATGGACTGCAGAGCACCCACAGTTTTGCCGCCATAACTGTTAGCTCTCCTTCCCTTTTCTCTTATGCTGGGTCTCATTCAGGGTGGAGGATCCCACGTCTGCGGTGTACAGACTGTTGTAGTTTGCATCTGGGCTCTCCCGTAGGGAAACCTGGCCCCTAGCTGACGGCTGAGCTCTTGAAATGTGGCCAGTGTGGCTAAGGACTTGATCTTCAAATTTTATTTAATTTTAATACTTTGAATTTTAAAATGGAAGCCATGTAGAATATTTTTCCTTTAAATATAAGTTTATTATTTTGGGAGGACTCCGTTTCACTTTAATCATTGAAAATTTAGCATCCAAATTGAGATGTGCTACTATAAGTGTGAAATAGGCATCTGATTTCATATTTAGTGTGAAAACAGTGAATGTAAACTCTCATCATTTTCATACGGGTTACACGTTGAAATGGTCATATTAGGTGTATAAGATATATTTGGATATGTTAGGTTTAATAAGGTGTATTATTAATGTCACCTTTACCTGTTTGTTTTTACTTCTTCATTTGCCTATGTGGCTAACATTTTGTTTCTGCTGGGCAGTGCTGATTTACAGATACAGAGAAAAGAGGAAGGTCTGTTTGCCTATCTATCTGTCCATTTGTCTATCCATTCAGTCAACATGTATTTACTGACGGCTTCCTCTGGGTCAGATGCTGGGTTAAGTAAGCTCTTGGGAATCAGCGCTAATCAAGACAGATCTGTTCTGAGCTCACTGCTTAGTGATTGGATGGGACGCATCATGTGATTGAATGTGTACTGGAGGATAAGCTGTTGTGTGCCATGGTGGGCAGTCAGAGGGCTGGGCACCCCTGATCTTTTTACATAGGTGGGGGCTGAGGAAGGATTTGCTGAGACCCACCACCAGGACAAAGAGGAAGAGACGGATGACGGGTCGGGGATTAGAGAGGAGTCTCCTAAGCAGAGTGCAGAGTGTCACCCAGGTCCCAAGGCTGAGGGTCATTGCTGCAGTCACCATTGATCATCTCTCCATCCAGTCTCATTTTCATGGGAAAATGCAGAAACAATGGTCTCCTGAAGGTGTTTGAACCACTGAATCCTTTTGCTGCATCCTCACAGAAGCCTGCTCCAGTGCACACCACACTTGATGGACCGGGCCCGCCACTCCCATAGACCGTGAGCACCCTCAGGGTAGCGGAATTCTGCATCTTATTTATGTTCGTGACCCAGAGCTGTGCAAAGTGCCTCAGCACTTGTAAACACTCAACCAATACTGGTTGATTAAATGTACACATTACCGAAGAAGGGTGGTTATCTGAGTTTCCCCAACTCGTGCCAAGTATAGTCACACCTCGGTCCTCGTTGGCTTCAGAACTCGTCAAACCCTGTACTCATCACTCTTTGCCGAGAAAAGATGTTTCAGCGCTCTGTGCTTGCTTGATATTTGTTGCACTTGCTAGAGCTCTATGAGTCATGATACCACCTGGCAAGAGAAAACGCTTCATCAACCATCTCTTGCTCACCACTCGTAGGAATGAATTAACAATGAGACAAGTACTGAGGTACCACTGTTTCTTTGGGATGGGGGTGAGGTGGGAACTGCTGACCCTCCCAGCCCTCTGACAAGGCTTCATCCCTCTTTCCAGATAGGGAGGTGGAGGAATTTCAAAGGTAAAGACCTGATTATGATAGTGAACTTTATTAAGCACTTCTTATGTGCTGGTTCCTATTCTAAGCACTCCATATGCATTAACTCATTTAATCTCCAACAGTCCTATGAATCAGATCTCATGGGTGTCATCCTGATTTGGCAGATGTTGACACTGAACACAGAGGAGCTGAGAAATTGGCCCGGGGTCACGCAGCTTGGATATGGCAGAGCTGGGATTTGTATCTGGGAAGCCTTCTCCAAGTCTTTGCTCTCAATGACTTGCTGTTGTCTTACCTGCTTCACCAAACTGCCTATCCAGCTATGTTGCTTGAAGTCGCAGGATTTGAAAGTACAAGGAAGAGGATTTGAGGTCAGGGCGGTCTCACTGTCTCCCTGCAAGCAGGGCAGCTCCCTGCGAACCTTCAGAGGTCTGAACACTGCTGTGAGGGCTGGAATTCAGGGATGACTAAGCTCTCTTCCCTTTTTAAGGAGCTTATCGTTAGGAAGAGATGTCATATTACAGATGAGTTCAATATAATAATATAATCATGTTCCTGGAAAGTGTTCCGCAGCTAGTTGCCCTCTTCCGGTACACGATTATGTAAAGAGGGCTTTGTGCTGGGGGTCCTGCAAACACTGCGTCTGGGAAACGCACCCGGTTCATTTATAAGGCTCTAGGCTGTCCTGGAGGCCGGGCTCACAGACTGCGTCCTTTTAATGTGTATCTTTAGCTGGGTTTGCTGCAGGCATCCCTGGTTTTCTGGTCTCGGTTTCACTGTCCTGTCTGATCCAGGGAACCTTGCATGAATCTGTTTTTGCTTTAGTTTTCTCTTTCCTTCTCCTGAGCCTTTTGGCCCATTTACCATCCATTTACTGTTTCATTCATTCATTCATTCATTCATTCATTCATTCATTCATTCAGTGAATGCTTGCTTTTAGCCACATGGTAGGGGTTTTTTTTTGTTTTTTGTTTTTGCCAGGCAGTGTTCCTAGGCACAGGAAATACAGTGGTGAATAAAACAAAGACTGTGGTTGTAAACTTGAAGTCTAGCGAGGGGCAGTGAAAGAAGTCAGACACTATACAGGTCCCATGTTTTATGATTTAATTTACATGAAATATCCAGAAGAGGCAAATCCGTAGAGACAGAAAACATATTGCTCATCACCACGGCTGTTGGGGGAGAGAGAATGGGGAGAAACTGCCCAGTGGGTGGGGGGTGGGGTTTATTTTGGAGTGATGGAGATGTTTTGGAACTGGATAGAGATGGTGTTTGCACATTGTAAACACATTAAGTGGCAGTGGATGAATTGTTTCCTTTAACATAGTCAAGTTCATGGTATGTTGCCTTTCACTCTAATACGTTTTTTAAAACAGCAAAGAATTCTGGTGAGGGGAGATAGACATTGAACACAGCTCCTAGTGATAGGGCGGTGGGTGTGCCAACTGGAATGATGGGTTGTCGTTTCAGACAGGGACGCCTGAGGAGGTGACTGAGAGGCCGAGGGAGGGAGGGCGGGCGAGCACATCCCAGGCAGAGGGCTGGATGAGAGCGTGTCTCCATGTCCCAGGAACAGGCTGAGGGAGGAGAGTAAGGCTAAGACAGGGCCACTGCTGGTCCCAGTGCCCACATGCAAATTAGAGAAACACACCTCCCTCGGAAGCACAGCTGGTGAGTGCGGGGCTCACCAGAGGGGTGGACTGGATTTCAGCCCTCTCTGTCTAGCCACCTGGTTCAGGCACAACATGCAGGTGTCACATGGTGGCCCTGCTGAGGGCTGAGGTCCAACAGGGAAAATCACAGGGTGTGGTGTTCACTCCGAAAGACGTGGGGAGCCACTGGAGGGGTCCCAGCACAGGAGGGCCATTGCCTGGCTTACTTTTCCAAAGGATCCCTCAGCTACTGTGTCCAGAAGGGACTGAGGACAAGGGTAAAAGTGGGGAGACCAGAGCAGTGGGGATACGAGGGCAGTAATTCAGGCAAGAGATGTTGGTGGCTTGGGCCAGAGCTGAAGTAGTGACAGTGGTGGGAAGTACTCAGAACCTGGTTGTGTCTCCAAGGTGAGTTCAACAGGCTCTGCTCACCCCTTGGTGTGGAGACTAACAGAGAGAGAAATTACTGATGAGTCTCGTTTCTTATTGGAGCAGCTAGAAAGGAGCGGGGGCCTGTCCATATACTCTAACAGGGAAGATTACAATGGTCACCAGCTTGGGGGAGGGTGTTAACATAGTTTGATTTTACTTTTACTGAATAGGTGGTGCTTTTTAGAAATCCGAGCAAAGACACTGGGCTGGGTAGTTGGTTACCTATGAGCCTGGGGTTGGAGAGCAAGGCTGGGATAAGAAGATGTAGCTTGGGAGTTGCCAGCACATAGGTGGTGTTTAATTAAGGCCATGGGTCTGGCCGACATCAGCTAGGAAATGAGTGCAATTGGAGAATAAAAGAATGAAATTTTAAAAAGTTTTCTTAAATTTTTTAGAATTTACTTAGCAAACAGTTGCAGTCTTACTCCAGAGGAACATAAAAATGGATCGCTCAAGCTATCAAAAGCACACAGATCAACAGCCTGCTTTCTACAAAGTGTTCTGAGGGACGTGGTATCCAGGTGTGTGCGTAGCAAATGTTTATTGGACTGAACCCTGGTGAGCTGGTTTGTGGGTCTCTTGCCCCCTTATTTTCATATGTGTGTCCCCAGCAACCAAGAAATGACCTGGTATTCAGGAGATGCCAAATGCGTGTCCCCTGAATGGATGGTGGTCCTTGTCCTCTGTGCTTGAAGAACAGGGCAGAAGGATCCATTTTCATATTTTATTGTTCACTCACCGTTAGAACCAAAGGGGCTTGCATATACATTGGTTATTGGGGATAAAATCTACCTTTGTAAGTTGAAGATTCTCCACAATTTATATGTAGGGCTCTAGGGTAATCTCCAAAGAGAAATTCCGAATTGCTGCCAACAAAGGCAGTGTTATTGGAATCAGCGAATGAGTTCCCAAGAAGACTACCCTGGTCACAGTCCCTTTAGGTGTACCCCGCTGTGCAGAGTCAACAGGCCTGGGTGCTGCCCACAGAAAGCTCACAAGGTTGGCCCTTGGCTCGCGGCTGAGAATTGGAGGTTTAGAAGGATTCCCGCCATTCCCAGTGGGTGGCTCATTGTATCTAAGGCTTGTGCAAACGATATAGTTTATGCTAAGCATCTTTTTTTTTTTTCTGGGCATCTTGAATTTGGGTACATGGGAGCCTAAGGATGCCTACCTGACCAGTCCCCAGTAAAAACCCTGGACTCTTGAGTCTTTAGGCAGCTTCCCTGGTGGACCGCATTTTACGGTGTTGTCACAGCTCGTGGCTGGGAGAATTAGATGCCTGCTGGGCGACTCCACTGGGAGAGGACTCTCGAAGCTTGGGCCTGGTTTCCTGCAGACTTTGTCCCTGGGTGCCTTTGCCCACTGCAGAGTTTGCTTGGTGTCCTTCTGCTGTAAAAGTCATGGCCATGAGTATGTGCTGAGTCCTCCTAGAGCTATGGAACCTGGGCCTGGTCACAGGGGCCTCTGACACCCCCTCCCTTTTTTGTTTGTTTGCCTTATGAAGCAATCAGTCACGTCACCCTGCTGACCCTTGACTACTATGAGCTTTTCTTGGACCCTGAATACATGCATGTCATGTCCATAAACTGTCCAGCTCTCCAGCCTGCTTTGTCTTTGGAAACCAGCTCACATCACCAAAGGCTTCCAGGAGGGGTTTGTTCCCCAGACATTGCACACATATCACACTGTGTAAGCTGGAGAGGTGACTGAGACATGGAAGGAAATCTCAGTGTAAGAGAGAAAGTGTAAATTGTATAAAAGCAGAACCCCCAGAACTTTGGGGAAATAAATCTTCTGCCCCTTCCTTGATGTAAGGGAACTTCATTAAGGACAAATTTATGCCATTTATGCCTGTTGTCATGGAGGAGTTGCAGAAAGGGTTTAGAAAAGGAAACACCTTGCTCTTCACTGGTATCCCTTACTCTTCTTTTAGTTTTCATTGGTCAGTTCATCCACCCCCCGCCCCCCCGCCCCGGTACATCCAGCCACCCATCCATCCTCTTATCCATCCAGTTGTCTGGCTGTCTACCCACTCATCCACCCATCCATCCATTATGCCCTACTGAGCGTTGTGGGTCAGGGGTACAGGAATGAGTTGAGCTCAGCCCCTGTCTTCTTGGGGTGCGGTCTAGGGAGAGAGTGCAGGGAAACAGATACTTCCAGGTGGAAAGTGATGCTCATCAGTCTCTCTAGAATCACAGAGGAGCACATGCCTGACTCATCCTGGAGGAGAGTGGTGGAGTGATAAGGGAGGTTGTAACCCTTCGGTGTGTGTCCAAGGAGATTGTCCAAATACAAGGACCCATACAGGGGGTGCCCTCTGTCCCTGCCTTCATGGCCATTTAAGGAAAAGAGGGAGGAGAACCACCTCGTGTGGGAGTTCCCCAGAGGGTAACTGAAAACCTTTTCATTTGGCATTAAGGTGACTGAGAGCCATTTTCGGTGCAACGTGGGGACATAGCCGTTCCCAAAGGCATGGGGCAGTTACCCTCCTTCACCCGCCAGAGGTGGTCAGAGGAAGACACCCAGACTGATCGTCTGGAACATTCAGCAGGGCCTAAGAACTCTCCTCTGAGTGATGATGGGTCTGGACTGCCCCCCCTGGTGCCTTTTTTGAGATTCTGAGCCGTTTGCCGTGGGAATAAGTGGTTATGGAGTCAGCAGCTGTACGCCGAAGAAGCCAAATTACTGCTTTCATTTTTGTCTTTGCCTGGGGTCAGAATTCCTTTTTGTTTCGGATTTACCTCTTGTTTGAGAAACTTGGGCTGACTTCTGTGTTCAAAGCATTCTTTAGTCATCTCTGATCAACCAAACCTTCCTTTACACTGATGCATGTTAACCCTGCATTTTTCCAGAGTTAATTCTCAGGCGTTTCTTCTCAGGACTTCATAAGGTGGTCTGAGTGAACGAAGGTCTTCGTTTCATGAGTGAGCAAAAATAAATAACAAGCACAGCAAACACTGTGTGTTCGGCACTGTTTTTAAGTGCTGTATATAGTTTAACTCTTTCATTCTTAAAATTACTCATGAAGTAAGTGCTAGAATTACCATCCCCATTTTACGTATGAGGAAGCTGAGTCAGGGGAGGGTTAAGGAATTCGCTCAAGTGCCCCCACTACTCTCGGATTTGAAAAACAGTGGGCCATGGGAAGCACAATCCATGAAACGAAAGTCCCTTCCACCTTGAGTCTCTTCGGCTTCACTTGCGAGCAGCATGGGAAGCCCTTGTGGAGAATGATTCTGGCAAAGCTTTAGGGAGGGTGCCATGGTGCCAGCATTTGTCACCTGTGTCCTGGACCAAATGGAGCTGACCTGCCTGGTGCCAGTTTTCCTTCGTGCCTCTCTCTGCAGTGTGCGAAAGAGCTCGGAGGGCCAGGGACCTGCGTGGTTATGGCATCCCCTCCAGATTAGACCTTTGAAAAAATGTGTTAAGGTCCTGCTTCCAGCTTTTGGAGCAACAGTTACCAGTGCGGAACGTTCTGGAAGCAAAAAAGCTGTGTGTGTGCGTGTCGGGTAAGGAATGGAGAAAAGGAAGGATATTGCCACATCTTGGGCACTTCAGTGGTTGCCCCTTCTGTCCACCCTGCGTCCCCCGCCCCCGTTTTTTAACGTTCTCCTTTTTTAAACCATAGGAATACCCATAGGCTTGACTTCATACCTAAGGCCTCACTGTATTTCTTTCCACTGATACTTTTTATTAGACTATGTACACGCTCATTTTGAAAGATAAATGTAGTGCGTGTGTATGGAAAACACCTATACTCACATGTCAGGCATTGCTGGGCACTTTACATTTATTACCTTTTATAATTCATGCAACACACCCACACATTAGGATTCTCCTCCCCATTTTTGACACAGGAAAAATAAAGTGAGGCCGGTGATGGGGAGGGATGTTTAGGAAATGTTTCCATGGTTTTTAATGTAAATGGCAAAACTGGGATAAGCCTCAGATCAGTGTGTCTTCAGAACGGCTGTTGTCAGAGTACAGTGTATCTTCAGAAGTATTTTACAAATAGAGAAGGCACCCAGACCTCCAAGTCAGTGTATCAGTTAGGATGTCTTAGGTTGTGAGGCCCAGATCTACAAACCGGCTTGGCAGTTCAGGGAATATACTGGAAGTTTCCTGTAATTGACAATCCCAGACCTGTGGTCAGTTTCCGTGGGACTGTGTCCTTCCCCACGTGCTTCTCTTCCCCTAACTACTGTGGGTTTTAGACACAGCTGCCCTGAATTTATCCCTGTGACCTGGGGGTTTTGATGGCACTGATTGTAAAGGTTGATTGGAACCAGCCCTAAGGCTGGTGGGAGTGATGGGACTTTTCTCCAGACCCAACCAGCTTTTGGGAAAAGAAGAGGAGAAAATGCCTGTAAACAGGCAGATAAGGATGTCCAAATGCCTCAGAGGTCACTCACAGCCAGGCAGAGCCAGAGCTGTGGAGATGCAGGAGAAGGTGAGGGGACCTGAGAAGGCAGGAGGCCAGGCCTGGCAAGGTAATGGCCTGGTCTGAGGGGCCTCGTCACCTCTCCTTGCCCTCCACCTACTTCCCAATTTATTTGCAACCCAGCCACACAGGGATCCACCCACTCCATCCTTTCTGGTGCTCTTCACAGGTTCCCACTTGAATTACCACCTTTTCAGGCTCTTTTCAGAGTCTAGTCTTATTACACATCACATTTAAGGTGGAAATTTCCCCTCCTCTTCTGCCTGGCTCTGTTTCTCTCTGCATTTTCCCTGAGCCTACAACAAAAGCGATTTTGCTGTGTTCTTTCTTCTAGTTTCTTTCATTGTCTTCTTTCCTGGCATGATAAATTTACAAGGAAAATAATGTTCTTGATACCTCTCCTCCTTTGATTTATTATTTTAAATGTTTACTTTGCATTTCTTATTAAAGTTTTGGGTTATTTTAGTTTTTTCTTTTTTTTAATTATATTTTATTGATTATGCTCTTACAGTTGTCCCAGTTTTTCCCCCTTTGCCCCGTCCACCAAGCACCCCGCACTCCCTCTGGCAATCCCTATACCATTGTTCATGTCCATGGGTTGTGCATATAAGTCCTTTGGCTACTCCATTTCCTGTACTGTACTTTACATCCCTGTGGCTATTCCATAATTTCCTATTTGTACTTCTGAATCCCCTCACATGGTTATTTTGGATGTTTCTCACCCTTGTCCCTAGAGATTTGGGTGTGGTGGTGGCTCCAAAGATGGTGGTCTCTTTAACCTCTTTGCCTGGCGTCCTCCCAATATGAAGAAGTCCAAGTGTGTTAGAGGTCTCGGCTTCCTCCTGGTGTCTCCCTGTCTGATGTTTCAGAGCCTTGGCTGCTGCTTTTTTATTGCACACTAATGTGACGAATTATGCCCTTTTGGACACCTGTCTCTCAGGTGCCTTGAGAGTGTGGGAAGTGATTTGTAAATTTTGGTGGCACAGCTTTTGATAGCTGGCCAGGCACGGAACTCCCTCCCCGGACATACTCAGGGGTCTCTTGTTCCTCTTGTGAGATGCTGTTCTAGGATATTAAATAAGATAGTATTCGGCACAGGGTAGACGCTCATTGTCAGTCTTTCCCTGCCGCTCACCCCAACACCCCTTTTTCTTTACTGCATGGGTGGGGTTTGGGGGAACCCTCTGGATGCAATGGGAAGGAAGGAAAGTCTGTTGTGGGGGACTGGAAAATGCTGGACAGGAAAGGGGAGAGGGATATTGGGGTGGGCAGTGGGGGCAGGAGGCTTGGCCATGCCTGCATTTTGTATGAAGGAAAAGTCTCAAAATTTGTGTTTTTTGTTTATGTGCTTTGTTTTTGGGTTTTAAACATGTGACTTGTAGTCTGCTTTGCACAGTTGCCCTTAGGGCATAAAAGATGCTCCTCATTTCTTCTTGTTCTCCCAGCATCCTGTCTTTTGGTGGGGGTGGGAGGGGACAGGGGGGCTTCCTAATGACAGATTTCCCTGCTCATGAACCTTTGCCCTCTTAACACTTGTAATTTCAGAATGTCTGTAGGCGTTGTACATTCTGTACCGTAGAGTAAAAAACACGCTGGCTTGGGAGTTGGTGCATCTGAGCCTGAGCATTGGCCTCGGCACTCCACTCAGCCTCTCCGGGTACCATGTATCCTCAGATGGAAGAGGGGACCAGAGGATAGTAACATCTTCCCCTTGGGCTGCTTTGAGGATTGAATGGAATAATGTTATCCAGTGCCTGCCCTAGAATGTAGTAGGCACTTAACAAATAAGACACATAAAGATTCCCTTTCTCTTTAGACACAAATGAGACTACTAGTATTTTTCCTAGAAAGAAGGTGGTAGTTGTTGATAGTGGTACTTAGTGGTAGTAGTAGTTGTACTAGTTTCAGTAGTAATAGTAGTAGTAAGCCTTTGGTTAGGCTTCCGTATGAAAGTCTGTAATGATTTCTATATAATAACCTGCCAGGGCATTAGATAGAAAAATAATATGCTACTAATACAAATAATATATTAATAATTATTAATATTGTTATCTATTATATTAATATGGTTATATTAGTAGCATACTATGCTCATTATAATATGCTAATAATACTACTACTTAGCTGAATTATTTCTACAGAAATTTATCCATACAATGCCTGGTAGTCTAATGATAAGGCATGGTTAGCAATTAAATGTTTGTTACAGGTGAATTTCTAGGTGAAAGGGCAACTTTCCCTTTCAGAAGCAAAATTTCCAAAACCAAAATAGTCACAACAACGCATGTTGGTATTATGGAAAGCGTTCTAAACTCGTGTGTTTTCCCTTCTCAAACAGAAAAGACAATTACTTAAACTCATTTTCATCACGGGACCCGGTGCACCAGCCTGTCACCCATGGGAAGTGCAGGTGGGAAGAACCCTGTGCCCTGCCGCTGTGCATGGCCCCGGACTGTGACTCTGTAGCTCTTGTGGCCGCTTTGTCTCCTTCTTCCTTCAGCCTCACAGCGAGCTGCCAGGCCCTCCTCAGCACACCTGCGTGCTGGTGAAAGCTGGAAGGTGGCCGGAGCTTTTTCAGGATAGAGCGTGTCGACTTCTTCATTTGAACTCTTATCTCATCACTCATGAGCTTTTCTCTTTTACGTCTAGAAAAGTGGTTTCTTTCTCCATTTAGAAGTCTTGTCTTTATAGCTAAGACAAATTACAAAACAGAGCTCTTTCCTTTACGGTGTCTTAAGGAAATTTTGGTGCTGCTGTATAAAAAGAAATATTACCACTTGTTTTTGGTAGAATTTTCACCTAATATTCACCCAAAAAGAACATGTGCCTATGGGAATTTTAAAGTCCTCCATCTCCCCAAAAAGATTGAAGCTCCTGAAGTAGTGTGAATAAATATTCTGGCTAGATATTGCCAGGAAAAGAATTCAAAACAGCTTTGGGAAATACCTGCCAATTGTACCTTATATTTCACTGAACTTTGGAAGTTGGCATGTCAGAGTGGTAGAGTAGATTCTCCAGGTGTGGAGTTTTTCAGTTTGGGGATGGGCAGGATGAACTTAAACTTGGGTCAGCTTCCAGCGAGGCCTAGCTTGTTTTTTTTTAATCATAATTTTGAAGTAAAAAAGATAACTGGAAATCTCTGGGTCATATGCATCTTAAACATTTCTGATGAGTTATAAATATCTCAAGGAAAAGAACCATCTTTGAAGGGGATTTTTAAGTTATTGAACAAATACTAATTGGCCTTTGAGGCAGTTTGGTATAGAGTTTCAAGGTTGAAAATATTTGGGACTTAGAGTAAGAAGATGTCATTTAAATTCCTGCTTCATCATCACGTGATTCAGTTAAGTCCCCCAGTCTCATTTCCCTCCACAAATACTGTAGTTACTGAGTGGCTGCTGCCTTCCAGGTGCCATGCCAAGTGCATGGACGTGACCGGGGCTGTGCTAGACGCTCAGTCCCTGCCCTCACAGAATGTGCAACCGGGCAAGGCTTCTAAATTCCGTCAGTCCCATTTTCCTGTTCAGTGTTTGTCACATCTTCTTAAGACCTTGTTCTGTAAATACATTTATGGTAATGAGACATTGATACCAGTCTCCTAAGTAGCTGATGAGCAGAAGAGCCAAACTATGTCGAAGTCTGGCTGGGTGCTTGTGCCAGAATGGCAGTCCCGGTTCCCTCCGCCGAGTGTGCGAGGGCTGTAAGCCCGTACCAGCTCCCCGTTGAGGGTAGAAAAGAGAGGAATTCACTTTCTCACTAGGTCCTTTTGAACTCAGATATGAAGATTTTCAAAAACTGATTTTCTCAGTCTGATAGAGCTGGGCTCTGCCTGATGTGGAAGGCTTCACAGGGGAGGTGACTGCCTAGTGGGGTCTGAAAGGACGTTTAGGAGTTGACCTGCTGGATAATTTGGAGGCAGGGCATTCCAAAAGGCCAGTCATAAAATTGCTTTTATTTTGTTGTGAAATGTACATTATTTTATATCTCGTCTGAAATTCTAGAAATTAAAAGACACTTCAGAAAAATATTGAGACTTCACCATGAAGACTTGTGTTTTAGAAGAGCATTTAAAAAAAAAAAAGCCCTGATCAATCCCGACCTGCCCTTACTTTTTGCTGAGGATGAACAATATGACCACTTGGGTGAAGGTCGCCAGCCTACCTACTGCACTTTAGTCCCTGAAATTTGCCTCTCCAGTGTTTTTTCGGAGGTTTGGATTAACCAGTGAGTCAGAGGTTTTAAAGATCTTCTCTTGTAAAAAGTAGTATCATCCATTGGTTGAAAGTAGAGTGTGTCACTCACTTAGGAAGGAGCAAGCCCCTGCCTTCCTGCAGCTTGCTTACACTCCAAGAGGAAGAAAGACTGTAGTAAAATAACCTTGCAAATTAGTGGTCGGAAAGGAGGCTCTTCCTGAGGATGGGAGAAGTGTGACCTGAAAGGAGAGAAGGCTCTAGAAGGAGGAGAATGCTCAGAGACCCTCTGGATGGAGTGGGGAGAGTCAGGCCCCCAGCCTCCCTCCATGGTGCTTCTTTGTAAGGTTAGAATATTTCTTACCATTTCCTGTCTTCTGGAAAGAACTCACTTTTTCCCAGGTAACCTCTCCCAGCTTTGGAGAGCCTGAAATGGAATGCCAGAGGCTGCAATCTAGGACTCAATGTGGCTAATTCCTCAAAAGAGAAGTGCCCTTTGGCTATCGAGCAGCAATATTGAATCTTGCCTTGATAGCTCAGGGTGGGGCAGTTTGGAGATATGTGTATTGGGGATGTTTCGTTATTCCAGCTAATGCACTTGAATAAAAACCTTGGTGTTCCTTTGCATTTTACAATGAATGTGATCGTAAAAAATGAGAGTTTTCCTCCGAACGAGGGCCTTATTGGAAGACACATTCCTCATTTTCCCATAGCATCTGAAGAGTATGCCCTACTAACACCCAGGAATTCCTCGTTTCCTAATGATCCCAACTTTTATAATTTAAAAGTGTGTTTTTGCTACCTACTGGATTAAAAAACAACAACAAAAAGAGGCTGTTGGAGTTAGCCTCCAGGCAATGTAATGCTGCCTGTGGCTTCCGACACTGCATTTAATGTTCCTACAATTCTCTTTTCTTTCCCCACCCTGTCCTGGTTGTGGCAACTTAATACCGCATGTCTGTAGGCATCTGCTCCTTTTGCAAGGAAATGGTGCACAAATTAGATCAAATAGCATTTCCTCCTGACAGCTTGTTTTTTTTTTTTTTTTTAAGTGGCTTTGACAAGAGTCAGAGCCAAATTATTAAATCACCAGGGCGACCCTTTCTGTTCACCAGCCGCTAATGAACTTACAAAATTGGGATCTCATCTGGCAGACAAACTCATTTTGTTTGACAAATAGCTTAAAATTATTTGTAAACAAGAACAAATTGCGGTGTGTATTTTTTCTCCCTCCAACTGGTCTTGTGGTTGGTACGCATGGGTTTTAGAGATCGTTTTTCTCTTTTTACATCTCAGGTCTGTGGAAATGAAGTCCTGGATTTCCTCCTGCTGGGGTTACTTCCATCTGTGTCCTTGTCAGTCTGGGTGTGGCCGTTGCACGCAGCAGCCGTTCTGGAAATAAGTGGTGGGGTGCGTTAGAAAGAACGCTGGGCATGCGTGTGAGATAGGGGTGGGCCAGTTACTCATCCAGTGACTTTAGGAATATCTCTGTGGTCCAATTTCCATATTCATAAAATAGATAGTAAACAGATAAAATAATGAATATATGGGGTTGGCCGAAAAGTCCATCTTGTTTTTTCTGTAAAATATAAGACTCATTTTTCATTTTCACCAACAACTTTATTGATTTGGATATTTTGAGTTTGTCGGCTATCTCCCGTGTGATATAACGTTGATTATTTTCAATTAATGTCTCCATTTGATCACTGTCCACTTCAACTGGTCTACCTGACTGTGGAGCATCGTCCAGCAAGACATCTGCATGAAACTTCCCAGACCACTTTTGACACATCGATCAGTCACAGCACCTCCTCCATACACTGCACAAATCTTTTTTTGTGTTTCAGTTGTGTTTTTTACCTTTCTTGAAGTAATAAAGCATAATATGCCAAAAATGTTGCATGTTTTCTTCCATCTTCAATATTGAAATGGCTACACGGAAATTCACCAATTTTGATTAAGTTTTTTAAAATGCACGCTGATATGACAGTTGTCACAATATAATCAAACAAAATTGTTTCAAATACATTTAAAGACAGTTAGCACTACTAGAGCCATGTTATGGAAAAATCTAAACGAACTTTTTGGCCAACCCAATGTATGGTATAGACGAGGTCTGTCCAGAAACAGTCCTGCCGTTGTTAACCTAATGAGAATGGTTTGTGTGACCTTGATGTAACTGGCAGCCATCTTAGAGAGTGGACTGGAGGGCGCATGTGTGAACAATGACGACTTCACTGTACTAATCAGTGGGGGTGGTAGGCACCATTGAGTGAGCATGTGTACTGTGTGGCTGCCACATTCAAAATGACTGAGTAGAGCAATGAATCTGCATCAAATTTTGCATTAAGCTTGAACATTCCTCTGAGGAAACTATTCAGATGATTCAGAAGGCCACAGCCATGGGCACCTGGTGATTGGCAGCTTCATGACGGCAGTGAGGCTGCTCATGCATTACATCTTATGCAGAGTTTTTTGGTGAAACATTAAATCACCCAGGTGACTAAGCTCCACTACATCCCAGATTTGGTGCCCTGTGACTTCTGGCTGTTCCCAAAACTAAAATTACCTTTGAAAACAAGAGATTTCAGACCATCAGTGAGATTCAGGAAAATACAATGCGGTAGCTGATGGCAATTGGGAGAAATGTGTGAGGTCCCAAGGTGCCTACTTTGAAGGGGACCGAGGTGTCACTGTCCTATGTACAATGTTTCTTGTATCTTGTATCTTCTTCAATAAATGTCTCTGTTTTTCATAGCACATGGCTGGGTACTTTCTGGACAGACCTGGACATAATGTGTATGTATATGATATATACTGTATGTAGCATATATATCATTTGTAAAAATAGAAACTACATATATGTGTGTGTGTATGTGTGTAATGAGCAGTTCATTTTTTGCTTATTAGTGCCTGCAGTTATCCTCCGAAAGCAGTACAGGTTTCTCTGAGGGTAGAATGTCACTTTCACTGTAAATTTTCAACATATTATCTAGTCTTGCATTGAGTACCTAAACTCTAAAGTAGTTTAAAAAAGCAAATTAGGGCATTAGACATCTTTACCTCTACTATCTGTTTCCTCAAACTGAGAAGAAAATTCGGAAATTCTTTAGTTTATTGCCAGGGGTTCCCACTCTGTAAACAGGAGGTTTAGAGGAAAATAGATGTTCGGGAGTGAGATTGCCGAGTTTACATTCTTGCTCTGTCACTTGCTGGCTCTGTGATTTTGGGCAAATTGCCTAGTTTCCTCTTCTATAAAATGAGGATAGTCCTACCTAATTTACAGGGTTGGATTTCAGCAAGACATCATATGTAAAGCACTTAAATGCAGTGCTTGGCAGAAAGATACTGTTCAATATACGATAGAAAATACTACTACTGGTAATATTATTGTTTTATTCATTGGCAGTAAAGCAATTATTGCAATTGTTAAACATAATAAGACATAAAAAAGGTTTCTAGTTAAGTTGACTATTGTTGTCCTCACCAAGAAGGTGACCCCTGAGGATGGGTTGGAAGTTGCCCTGAATCATTACGCACCAAAGGGGAAAAAAGGAAGAAGACAGTGAAGGATTGTCTTAGCCGTTCAGTGTTGATGGATTTTACCAACTTCGGAGTTCCTTCTGAGCACATGAGTCCTCTTTCTCACCCACTGATGAGACGACTGTAACCCCCTCCTCCACCCCTTCTCACCCTCATCTTCCACCAGAGCCTGGTGAGCAGGTGTCTAAATCCCCACGGGGGTTGGGGGGGCAGTTAGAGCTACTTTTCTACACAGGTTGTCAGCATCGGGCAGTGGCACGAACGCTGAGCTTGTCTTGTTCCATGGCCGTGTCCCTGTGCCTAGCTAGGCTGTGAGCACCATTTCTCAAATGATGTAGGCTGTGGCGGGTGTTTGTTTGGTTAGCTTGAAAGACACAACCTCTTGCCTTCGACACCTCTTACTCCTTTTGTGGAAACTCATTTCTCAGGCTTCTTTCCTTCTCTTTTTTTAAATGGAACCTATTGGGATTACATTGGTCAGTGAAATTATATAGGTTTCAAGGGTGCAGTTCTGCAGTACATCCTCTACACATTGCATCCTGTGCTCACCATCCAAAGCCTAGTCTCCTTCCACCACTATTTATCCCTCTTCACTCTCCTCCGCCTGCTCCTAACTCCCCCTCTGTCTGGTAATCACCATACTGTCACCAGTGTCCATGCATTTGTTTGTTTGTTTTAATCCCTTCATCTTTTCAGCCAGTATTCCACACTCCCGTCCGATAGTCTCTTCTCTGTATCTATGAGTCTGTTTCTGATTTGTTTGTTAGTTTTGTTCATTAGATCCCACATGTGAGTGAAATCATGTGGTATTTGTCTTTGTCTGACAGGCTTATTTCACTTAGCATACTACCTCGCCTTCTTTCTCTGTTCCCACCCCATGGCTCAGTCTACTGTCCAGCAAATCCCAGACTGCTCTTCCAAAATTGTTCTTTTCTTGAGAAAGCATAGTCTTTGCTTAAAGGGACTCACTCTCTAACTAAATCTATTTTGCTAAGTGCTATGACAGGAGACCTGGAAGAGAGATGTGTGACCCCCGGTATGACCTGGAGGGAGCTCATGACCCCTGGACTTAGTTTTGTACCTGTAGACTGGAGACAGTGATATTTGTGACATGGAATTTTTGTGTAGATCAAAGCAGGCAAAGCATCATAGTGTCTCGCCAGACATGCTTATCCTTGAAATTGCTCAGGATAAATAAGCGTGACTGGTGGGATCTTTATTTTTACTGGATTATTTTGATAAGGGCTAATCTGCATTATTAAGTCCTGACTGTTCTGATGTCACTGATTATTTTTTTAATTGAGGTATAATTCACACACCATAAATTTCACCCTTTTAAAGTATGCAGTTAAATGGTTTTTCTATTCGGTGCTTTTATATATTTAGATATTCATAAGATGGTGTTATTTTTCACTACTATTTAATTCTAGAACATTTTTGTTACCCCCAAAGGAGCCCCATATCTTCAGCAGTCCCTTCTCATCCCCTCGTTTCTAGAGTCCCATGTAAACGCCTGTTTCTGTGGATTTGCACTGGGAAATTCTTGAAGGGTTTCTCTCCCTCCTATCTGGAATGCTTCCACATCATAGATCCTTCCATGTTTAGATCTGTTGAACAGTTGATAAAATGTGTTGATGGAATGATGATGATGATGATGAAGAAGAAGAAAATGAAACTGAAGCAGCAGAGCAAGACAACAAGAACTGAAGGTTCAGACTTAACTTTGATTTTGCTTCCTGGATGGCTTTGGTCCTGACATTCCTTTGTCTCACAGGCTCCTCATTCAGATCCTTGTATTGGGTTGAGAACAGTTCCCTCCCCAGTCTTACTTTTGAGTCTCTGTGTGTGCTTTTTTGCTTTAAATGTGCTTGTTCTTTAAGTTTCTTGCTGCTTTCTCTTATCCACGAAGCCAAAATTGCCTTCTTTTTTCACTTTCAGTATTACATATAAAAATAAAGATAATGTGTCTATTTACTTGTGTATGTATAAAACAGTGGCATTTTTTCAGGCAGCTGTCTTGTGAGGAGTGATGAGATAATTCATGTAAATTACCCAGCACAGGGCCTGGCCCTGAGTAAGTGCTGGGTAAAAATTCTTCAGTAGGTGAATGATGGGCTGCCCGGGGTCCACCAGTTGACATCTGCCCATGTGAAACCCATTGAATGGGTCGTCCCAAATGACCCCAGCTGGAAACATATTTGATGTCGGGAACAGGGCCTCTGGTATCTGCTTTCTTTCCCTCGTTGCCTGCGCTGGTGTGTGGAACATGTCAGTGTGAAATTATAGATTTGGGAAAACAAATGCCGTGAGGGGAGCCATTCACCTTATCCCGCTCTCCTCAATCGGCATGGGGAATGAAAAAACGTCCAGACGAAGACAAATTTATTGGACACCAAAACCACCAGGTTATTGATTCTTAAAGCCAGACAGCAAGGTTATGAATTGGGTGATAAAAATGGAAAGCATTTAGCTTGACTTCTGAGACGGGGGTGGCTTTGTGTGTTATCACAGCTATTGGGTTCTCCTGACAGCCCCACAACTAATGAAGCTGCACTTATTAACTGGGCTGTTTACACTGTGTGCTGCATCTGTCTGCTGTGTTGTGTGCATGAGAAATAGCTGAACAATTTGATTTTTTCATAGAAGCCTGGATGCCAGAGATTTAATCTCTAACTTTGAAGCTGGCAGGCACGTGAGCTGAAAGTTCTTACCTGGAGGTTGTTAGAAGCCAGGAACAGGTCTGCACTCTTGCAGAGGAGGGCTTTATAGCTCCTTATGGATTTTGGAAGTGATAAGCAGACAACTGTGTTTTGGGTGTTACAGATCAGGTGAGGGACCCACATTTATTTCGATTGGATGCTGAGTCCCAGAGATGGTCACACAGGAAGTTGCTGGTGGAGCGGGACCAGAACTAGGCTTCCCGAAGCCTGGTCTCATGCTCTTTCTTTCACACCATGAGAATGTGGAGACCTGTGGTCAGGCCAGCCTGTCCATCCTCCAGCTACCTTGAGTCAGTCCTGTTGCTCTTTGACAGGCAGCCTCTGGGGACTGAGGATCCCTGACCCCAGGGAAATGAAATGCCTCCTCCTTGTGCTCTGCCTTGTGGTGCTTCCCTTTCTTGACTTTTGCACGCTGGTGAAGGTGACTGTTGCAGGAGGAGTCGTGTCCTCTCTGCACTTCATAGGCTGAAGTGCTAATCCCCAGCGCTGTAGAATGTGTTCCTACTTGGAAACACAGTCATAGCAGACGTAATTAGCTAACACGAGATCTTACTGGTTTAGGTTGGGCCCTGATCCAATATGGCAGCTGTCCTTATAAAGGGGGGATGTGGACCCAGACACACGCACCAGGAGAATGCCATGTGGACACTGGAGGTGGGCGGCCACAGCCGAGGGACCATCTGAAGCTCAGAGACAGGCCAGGAACAGGTCCTCCCCCGGTGCCATCAGAGGTGGTGTGCCTTGCTCACACCTCAGTCTCAGAGTTCTAGCCTCCAGCACTATGGGATGGTGCATGTATGTTGTTTTAAGACACCCCATTTGTGGTCCTCTGTTACCACAGCCCCAGGAAACTCATATGATGGGTCACTAAGCATTCTACGCCATGGAAGCGCAGTTAGTTACGAGAGGGGGAAAAGTCAGGGGTTGACTGTGCCTTCTTACCACCTACCAGTTCCCTTGTTTTTTTTAATTATCAAACTGTCATTATGTACTTGATTAATGATTTCATATGCATTGTGTAGCTGCTGTGTGCCGGATCGCATGCTGGGCTCCTCGGCACGGTGTTGAACTTTGGTTCTACTCCGTACTATGCGTGTGATGTCTGGTGTGTTGTTTAACCCAGACTGAGCTGTGTTGTCTCTGCGGTGGAATGCTCACTCACACACCAAGAACGGGAGTTGTGAGGAGATTGAACGAGATGGAAGCGCGCTCAGGTGCCCAGCGGAGAGCGAGGCATGTTGTTGGCTATTGCCACTGTCACTGCAATAGCTACTGTTGCTTGAGCTCCCTAGGTGCCCGATTCTAGAAATTTAAAATCATTATGATTAATAAAGGAACATCCTTGTGTGCATAGGGCAGAGGGATTTAGAGAACCTTAAGAAAAGCCATTCTTCGCAAGCAAGTACTTGTACACAGGTGTTCATAGTAGCACGATTCACAATAGCCGAAAGCTGGAACTGACCGAGATGTCCATCAACTGCTGAATGAATAAACAAAAGTGGTGTGTCCGTGCAGTGGGATGTTACCCAGCATGAAGAGGAGCAGCATGGTGGTACATGCTAGAACATGGCTGAACTCGGAAACAGTCAGTGAAAGAAGCTGGACACCCAAAGCCACCCAGTGTGTGATTCCATTTACATAAAATATTCAGAATTGGTGAATCCATAGAGACAAGAAGCATATTGGTGGTTGCCAGGGGCCAGGGGTAGGGAAAAGGAGTATGCCTGCTTAAAGGGAATGAGATTTGTCTTTTGGAGTGGTGAAAATTTTTTGGAATTAGATAAGGTAGTGGTTGTACAGCATGGAGAATGCACTAAGTTCCACTGAATTGTACATGTTAGAATGGTTAATTTCATGTTATGTGAGTTTCGCCTCCATAAAAGGAAAAGACCATTTTTGTTTAATTGTGAGGATATTTGTGTGGCCTAACTTAGGGGAATGCGGAATGGGTTGAAATGTATGACTATTGAGGGCCGTCACACAGTACCATTCAAATATAGTGAAATCGGGAGGCGCTTCATGCACTCGGTCATTTTAGAGACTTTTTCTATGATCTGCAGCAAATAATGTTTCTGTCTAAAAGGGAATTTCCTTCATGACACTCTCCCTTCGTGGCTTTGGTGACACTGTGACTTTTCCTTCCTTTGCAGCTTGTGACCAGAACCGGGTCATAGGCCACCCCCAAACCAACCCCTGTCACAGGAGAGTGGTGCTGCTCTGACCCTGAGATCGGCTGTGATTCGTTCCCTGCAGCTGGAGGTCCCGCCCCTCAGCCCAGTGCAGCCTCACTGTCCTGTCCTTTCAGGCTGCTGGGACAGAACACCACCCACTGGGTGGCTTACAAATGACAGAATTTCCTTCTCCCAGTTCTGGAGCCTGGACATCTGAGATCAGGGTTGGGTTCCAGTGAGGACCCTCTTCTGGTGTGTAAAGTGCCAACTTCTCCCTGTGTCTTCGTGTGGCAGAAAGAGTTCCTTTCATAAGGGCATTAATCCCATTCATGGGGGCTCCACCCTTATGACCTAATTGTGTCCCAACCACCACACCTCCTAATACCATCATATTGAGGGTTAGGACTTCAGTATATGAATTTTGAGGCGACACAAACATTCGGTCCATTGAGCCCACACACGAACCAAATCAGCATTGCGGCAACAAGTCCTGTCTCCAAAGCAAGGACCAATATTGCCATCGGGATGGCTCCGAGATGAGTCTGCCAGCAGAACCATTCAGGCTGGCTTCTGGGCTGCACTCTTTCCTCCAGCTAGAGTTGTTCGTTTTCTTAAATGCAGATGCTGTATTTCCTGCTCAGAAATCTTCAGCAACTGCCCAAGGGGCTAGAGGATGAAGTTCAAGTTCTCCTTCACTTACCATTCACAGTCATTCTAATCTTGTTCCCTTCTATCCATCAGCCTCCTTATTTGACTCTGGAAAGGAGTGACTGTTGGCCATTCCCTGGTGCCAGGGCTGCCCTTGCATTTTCCCTGGTGTTTCCCTCTGCCAGGGGTGACTTCTCTTTCCTTCCCAGCCCCTTGAAATTGTGCCATGCTCTTTGGCTCAGCTCAGATGTTTTTTTCCTGAGAACCATGTCTTCCCCAGTGCTGCCTTCTGTTCATGGTCATGGTGTCTGTGTCTGTCTATCCTGAGTTCTCACAAGGCTCCTCAAAGGAAGGCGGCACCCACCTCTGTGTCCCCAGCCTCAAGCTCTATGCGGGAAATAGAGTGTAAGCCCAGTGAATACGTGCCGTGTGGAAAGGGATGAATGGCAAGGAGTAGAGAAAAGGGAAAGACAGAGCTGCCCTCTTTTTGCCATATGCTGCAAGAGTTATTTACATAAAATCTCCATAGGCCTTGGAACGTGGAGGAAAAAGATTCTGTAAGTTGGACACGTAATCCTCCACCAGTCAGGAGGACTGAAGTGCATTTTGCAGTATTGGCCCTTGTTAAATGCTTATGAGTGTTTGCTTAAGCAGAATTGAGAATGTGAAGCTTGCCTGCGTAAGCCATCCTTTTCCAGAATGAAAATCAGAAAGAATGGAGACCAAAACACTCCAACGGGTGGCTTCACGGGTAGCCTCGTGGATGTGATTAAGAGCTGATTAACCATTCAGAAGAAAACGTAAAAATCAGCCTTCCGGAGCTGTGGTCTGACCCCAGGAAGAGTGTACATCCTCACGAAAGATCAATTTGCATTAAAGATCTGTTTGGCGATGCATTGTCAAAGAGGTTAATGCTGTAAGTGGAAATTTTTGATTGCTTCTCGATCTTTTCTCCCTTTTTGCTTCCCCACCTGTGTTACCCCAAGGAGAGCTCCCTGCTACAAGCAACATTCACACCTCCTGCCTGTTGACATCTCTATTCAACTTCAGCTCCTGCCCTTGGAAAGCAGAATCTGGGATGTATGGTGTAATGTAAGGGATGGAAATTAAGGGAGGCACCTGGGATGCAGATCAATGCATTGCACTTCCCCAGGCCAAGGGTGGTGGCTTTGGAGGAAGTGATTTCCACAGTGAAATTTGCACTCCTTTCTGGCATGTACCGCATAGAAACATGCTCTGAGCTGTACCATGAGGGATGGTGGTGCCCTACAGTGTGGTTTCTCAACCTTAGTCCTATTATCATTTTGAGCAAATAATTATTGGTTGTTGGGGGCTGCCTTGGGCTTTCCTTGTAAGATGTTTATCAGCATCCCTGACCTTTACCCACTAGGTGCTAGTAGCACCCGATTCTCCCCAGTCAAAGGCCCCTGGGGAGGGGAAGCAAAATTACCCCCAACTGAGGATCATTATCTTGGAGGCTCACTGTGTAGCTAAGTAGGAGCTAGTCCAGCAGGAAGTGGAGGCAGCAGGAGGAAAGTCAGGGGAGTGTGCAATACATCGCAGGGGTCTTTAAAGCCACACTGAAGAAAGCACATTGGATCCGAAGTCAGAAGGCTTGGGGTTAGCCCCAGGGCCCCTCTTCCCAGCCATGTGGCCAGACTCATTTAGCCTTTTGAGCCTCAGTGCTCCTGCCTGTAAAGTGGAGTCACACAGACTGGTTGCGAAGCCTAAGTGAATTAAGATCATGTGGGAGTATCAATATGGTACCTGGTATCCCCGTTGCCCAATTAAGTGTGGCCTGCTTTCCTGAGCTCTCATATCAGTTAAATCCAGTTCTCTCTAGGTCCGCCTGCTCAGGATGCTAGTCATCCAGCCTGTATCACTGCACAGCCTCCTAGGTTCTCTGTTTCAACTCCATTCTCATGCCTGAGGCCAAGTTTACTGTCCTAAACAGGGTGATGTGAAGGCTCAGAAGATATTGGAACTTGTACTGTTCATCACTGTCGCTCTTGAGCACTTGAAATCTACCAAGTTCAAACTGAGATGTGTGGCGTGCTCTCTTTCTCTCTTAATAGCCTCATCCCCCACCTCCACACCTCGCCCCAGAGCATGCCCGCTCAAGTCTTCTTTGCAGACATACTCTCCTAAGCTCCAAGCATCCTTCTTTTGCCTCTGTAACTTGTTGCCACAGCCCATTTCTTCTATGGCTCACTCTTACTACTTCTGTAACTTTCTAAAGAAACTTTCTCGTATAATTTGAAAAGAGAAAAAGGCGCTCTCCCTCTCAGGAGCAAGCCTGTGCTTTCTCTTCCCCCTCTCTACCCCCACCCCCAGGCATGTGACCTTTGCCTTTCTCTCTCCTGAGCTCCAAGGGCCCTTCTGCCTCTGCAACTTGTTTCCTGAGCCCATGCAGCCCAGCGGGCTCACTTCTGCTACCTCTGTGACTTTCTGAATAGACTTTCTGTTATAATTTGGAAAAAAATTGAGATGGGCTGTTAATATAAAGTGCATCTGGATTCCGAAAACAGTATGAGAAAAAGAGCATAAAATATCTCATTAATATTTTATATTGATTACATGTTACAACATTGATATTTTAGCTATGCTAGGTTAAATAAAATACGTTATTAAAATGAATTTCTATTATTCTAAACTTTTTAAAGGTGGTAATGGAAAACAGGAGTAGTTTTGCAAGAGTAAGCATTGTCTTATCCAAAGAAGCGCATTGATTTTTCATGAGAGACTTATTTCCTGGTATTAACTTTTGACATATAATTTGTTTCAAGGGGCAGTTCCTTTGTATAGAATAAAAATGGTGCTTTTATAAAGAGTAGTAACATGTTGAAAAATGTACTGTTATAATAATCAATGATAAAGCACAGTATTTTTTATTTTTTCTGCTGGTAGATGATAGGATGTTCTTTCCTTTTCAATAGTTCTGTCTTTACAAATATACGCTACCCAGAGGTAGGACCAGGGAAACCCATATGGTAGTGCCTTTTCCTCCTTTGTTATGGATTGAATGTTTGTGGCCCCCTAAAATCCATTTATTGAGTCCTAACCCCCAATGAGATGGTATTGGGAGTGGGGCCCCTTGGCAGGTGATTAGGTCACAAGGGTGGGGCCCTCCTGAGTGGGATTAGTGCCTTCATGTAAAAGAGGCCTAAAAAAGCTCCCTCCCCTTTCCTGCCATGTGAGGACAGAGCAGAAAGATTGAACCAGGAACCGAGGTCCTCACCAGACACGGAATCTGTGGGCATCTTGGTCTTGGGCTTCCCAGCTTTCAGAGCCATGAGGAATCCATATTTGTTGTTTAAGCCATCTAGTCTGGTCAATATGTCATAGAAGCCTAGATGGACTAAGACGCCCTTCTGTCCACTTTGTGCCATCACAGCAAGGGGGCAGTCATCTCTGTGCTGTTCTTAGAATTTGATTGGTCAGGCAGCTAAAATTCAGCTGATTTATTGTAAGGTTGTGATGACTACTACTACAGCTTCTTACGTTGTGTGCGGTCCTATCTTGGACTTCATTTGATCTCCTCCGACCCTTGCAGCAAGTCTGAGTGCTGGCTATAGCCAGGTGCTCTTATGAAAGATGATGGGAGCCTCTGGGATATTGGATGCCATGCTTGGATCCTCTGGCCGACGTGCAGGGCCCAGATCCCGGCTCCCTGTCCTCTACCAATGCTGAGAGGCACATGGGAAACGCAAGTGTGCCTTCGAGTTTGTTTTTAACGTAGCAGAACCAAGATGGGCAAAACTCTCAGGCCGCAGGCAGTGTGTCCTAGTTGTGGAATGGTGTGAAGTGGGCGTTGGCAGACTAGCCCGGAGACCCTAGAAAGGCCTCTGCCGCTTGATCTGGGACATCACAGTGGTTCCAAAGACAAAAGAACATGCTCCCCTGCAGCAAGAGGATTTGACTTCACAGCTGGATCAAGACAAACTAAGTTGGTGGGAATGAACCTTAAAAGACGGCGAACTCTGTGTTTTCAATGTTTGTTCCAAAGCATATTTCATGTGGCTTTCCCCCTTGTAGTTCTCATGATCAGTTTTTAAACAGTGCCTGCGAGGCCAGCTGCCATTGTCCAAATGCAGAAAGAAGTGAGGAGCGCTGGTTTGACAGGCCAGAGAGCATCGGCAGAGTGGGGGGTGGGGGGGATGCTGTGGCACCTAAAAGAGGGAGTGAGGACGTGACTACAAGATCATCCTTCAGGCCCTGGCTGGCGTCAGCAGTTTGAGCGTGGACCTGCAAACCAAAGGGTCACAGGTTTGATTCCCAGCCAGGGCACATGCCTGGGTCGCAGGCCAGGTCCCCAGTGTGGGGCGCACAGGAGGCAACCATACGTTGATGTTTCTCTCCCACTCTTTTTCCTTCCCCTTTCTCTAGAAATAAATAAATAAAAATCTTAAAAAAAAAAAAAAAAGATCATCCTTCAGGACAGATGCTCCAGGCCCAGAGGCAGAGGCCAGTTGCCTCCTGTGTATTTCTCCTTATGGGGCAGAGAGAGGAGGGAAGGTGACCAAAGTGACCTCAAATGAAACAGAGTGTCTGAGGGGCACATCATTGCTATGGGGACCTACTTAGGGTGATGTGAGGACTTTGTTTCTTATATTCTGCATGCTGTGGAGTCAGACAGCTTGTTGGCAGGTTTTTGTCTAAATGGGGCTTACTGAAAGGGTAATGGAGTGACAACAAGGTCCCTGATGGCAGAGGCTCTGTCAACACTTTCATTCATTCAGGGGTTCATCCATTCATTCTGGGCTTGCCCCCTGGGTGCCTGGGTATACATTGAGTATTGAGCAATCGTGGTTTTTGCCCAAGTGGAGACTGAAATCTAGTGGGTGAGGCAGCCACTAAAGAAGTAATCGGATAATTTTATAGTTCCAAAATTTGATGGGTACCTACCTGAAGGAAACAACCAGAGCTCTGTGGGAGATCAAGTGAAGTGGACAGGGCCAGGAGGATACTCGATGGTCTGAGAAGACCTCTCTGAGTCAACAGCATTCAAGATCTAGGCTTGAAGAAGGAGAAGGACTCAGTCAAGCAAGGAGCAGAGCTATAAGCTTTCCAGGGAGAGGGAATATATGTGCAAAGGCCCTGAGGCATATTCCAGGAGTGGCAGGGCCTGTGTGGCTGGAAGAGAGCAGAATTAAAGGGAAAGTGGCCAGAGATGAGGCCCTGAAGGTAGTCAGGAGTCAAGCCATGTAGGTTCTTGTAGGCATGGCAACGAGTTTAAGATTTAAGAGCTGAGGGGACCCATTTAGTAACATTTAATAACTGAACTGAGTTAGGAGGCTACTGCAGTAGGCACAAACATGACCTCATGGTGGCCTGGACTCATACAGTGGCAGTAAAACTGGAAAGCAATAGATGTATCATTGCAGAGAATACATACTGTAGAGGGAAGATGGCAGGACCTGAGGATGCGTGGATTTGAAACCATGAGAGGGGTGAGTGAGGAATTGAAAATGGCTCCCAGGTTTCTGGCTCCAGAAGTGGAGGAGGTGATAGTTATGGCGGCGGGAAAGATCTCAAGAGGAGTGGGTTTAGAGGGGGACATCGGGGTTGAGGTCTGAGACACATGAGGAAGATCTTCATCCACGGAAACCTGGAGGTCTGAGGAGGGGCCAGAGCTGGAGAGACAAATGTGGGAGCCGTCGGCCTGGAGATAGTTTTACAAGCCACTGGATGGGAGGAATAAAGATGGGTCCCACCCTGAATCCTGGAACACTCCTGGAACTGACCATTCAGAAAAGGGGAGGTTTGAGAAGAAAAAGGCATGAACGAAATAACTATCTCAGAGCACACAGGCTGTTAGTTTGCCAGAGAAAGTTAGCATTTCTGAGCAGCTGACTGCCCCTATGAAATCAGAAATGATTAAAGGGAACAAACCTGCCTGCCTGATAGTGTGATTTCCTACCCAATGTTTGGTTTCCCAAGTAAAGGCGTGGAGAGCAAGTGTGGTTGTGTTCATCTGATTCATGGAATTTTCCCAGGCTAATGCGGTTGGGAAACAGGAGGCTCTCGTGATTCCAGAGGGAGGTTATAATAATGAACCATGGCATCTAAGCCAGATTAGAGACCGTAAAGAAAATCTGGACCAGGAGGGGTCGTGCGGTCTGTGATAGTGAAGAATGAGTGTAATGGCAGCCCAGGAAGGCTAACAGATGGTCAGGTGAGGATGATGTTTAAATGTTAAGGTTGTGCTATTTGGGGTGACAGGTTCTAGAATGTGAACCTGGTCCATGTGAAGTGGCAAATGTTTTGAATTGGCCATTTTTGTCAATTTTGTGGAACTTCGGTGAAGAGGCAGAAGAATGTGTGGTGGGAAGTAGAGCTGCCAAATGTCAGTGATGAGGATGGAGGGAGGAATGGGAGGAAGGAGGAAAGGGTCTTCCTAGGAAGAGGACCATTGAGATTCCCTAGTGACAACTGGAAGCCAGGAGGACAGAGACCCACACCCTAGTCCTCAGGTACCTGGACTTGAGGAGTAGGGGAAAAGAGAAGCAGTGATCCAGGCAACAGCTAGACTTTCTCACAAGGGCAGGAGGTAGAAGGAAGGGAGAGGAAGTTGAGGAGAAAGAGGAGTTTGCTGATCACGCAGAGGAAGTGCCACAGAATTCCATTGTTGGGCTTGGGAGGAGGGAGCAGGCTGGAGCTTGTGTGAGGAGTGGTTTGTATGAGAATGAATATCCAGGGAGGCTGCTGGCTGTGGCTGAGATATTTAGTCATTGATCCATTCAATAAGTGTTTATTGATCACCTCTTATATGCCAGATATTGTGCTAGCAACAACAGCAACAAAAACTGCAATGGCCGCAATAGACAAGGTGCCCATCCTGGAGGCATCAGGCTCTGTTGAGGAGATGTGGGCTGGTCATCTGTTTGTATGTCTTGTCACAAAGATCCGTGGTTCTGTTTTCTCAGGGAACACTAGAATTGGAGTCCCAGGGTTTCCGACGACTAAATCAGTGTCTTTTTAGCCTCTCTCCACCTGAGTTTTCCTTTTTATAATAGAGGTATAATGATGCCTCCGTGGGTGGTATTATTCAAAGGTAGGAAAAGTGATTTTGATGGGAATGGGGCAGGTCATCAGAGCCAACTCTAGTCCAGAAGATGCCTTTGCTTAATTAGAAAAAGGCACTTTCCCTTCCAGAAATTCTGCTTCCATCGGTCAAGAGAATTGTTGTAATAAATATGCAATCAGTGAAGTCCAGGATGTGAATGGTTCTCCCCAGCGCAGTGGCCAGCCCCTGCAGGGGTGAGGTGAGGAGGGCAGGTAGGCATGGTGGGAGGCCAGCTCTGTTTTATTAACCAGTTGTTTACTAAGTGCTTTAGTACAGTCACGTGCCACTTAATGACGGGAACATGCTCTTGAGAAATGCGTTCTTAGGCGATTTGGTTGTTGTGCGAGCACCACAGGGTGAACTCACACGAAACCCGATGGTATAGCCTAGCACACACCTAGGCTGTATGGTATACCGTGCATATGTGTCCCACTGTTGACTAAAATGTCGTTATGCGGCACATGACTGTTCAGACCTCTCAAACCATAATGTGCACTCAAGTCACCGAAGATCTTGTTTGGATGCAGATTCTGATTGAGTGGGGCTGGGCTGGGGCCTGAGATTCTGCCTTTCTGATGAGATCTTAGCTGCCGCTGCTGCTGCTGCCACTGGGCCAGGGACCACACATTGGATAGAGATGGTCAAGTGCAAACCTTTGTCTTAGATGCTGGTCTGGTGGGGAAGTTTAAAACAAACCCGATCCTCTGCCCTTCAGGGCTTTCAGCCTAAGGAAGAGAGGCTAGTGCACAGGACATGTTTAGAAGACAACTACGTGATCAGGAATGTGTTGCTGACACTTTAGGGAGTTCAGGCAGGAAGGGAAAGAGGCTCCAGGTCTGGACTTGCCAGAGAGGTTCTACAGCAGCCGTAGGGCTCGAAATTCCCAGTGGGGGAGACAGGACGCTGCAGGAGAGCCAGGGAGTATGTGAGAGGGCGGCTTGGGCAAAGGCGTGAGCTGGCGATACTAACAATAATGCAAATAATGATAATGGCAAAGCTAACTTCTGTTGAGGGTCGTCTGCCATGGAACTTGTTTTATAAGCTCAGTCCAGTTCTTTGTTCTCTTAGGAACTAGGATAGCACCTTGTAAGAAAGGGTCACCGGAGACTGGGGTAACCATTTGTGACTCCTTGGCCCACGTCTGTGAAATGCCCATGGGGTCAGTTTGGGACCCTAAGTGATTCTGAAGGCTTTTGGCCGTTGGGTTCCTTAGACTTTTTGTTGTTGTTGTTGAGGTGACTTAGATTTTTGTTCCTTCTTCATGTGCAGTGTTTCTAGACAATCCACACATCTTGAACACTCTTGAAAAGTCATTTCTAACATCCACGAAGCTAATTAAAAGACAGCCTCTGGTGTTGATCGGGGAGGTCTGGAGCATAGCATTTGGAATGTAGGCTTCTGACTGGAATCTTTCAAACGGTAACCAGCCACCCCTGCAGGGTATGTTCCCAATTAGGATCCTGCTGATGTTAACTCACGGCACCTAGCAAGTGAAGTCAGACTAACATGTGCACACCGCACTGTCTGCGTTGAGGTGTTTCAAATCACAAGTAACGTAACAGGAAGACATGGTGCTTTCAAGCTTTTAAATATTTTTAGATTGTAAAAGCAATGCAAACCCCTTGTATGACATTTAGGGAAATATATTCATATAATTTAAATGACTCATTCTGTACAAAGAGATAAATTTCAGCATTTATACCATTTTCATATCTATAGTTATAGAGATATTTATACATGTATATACCATTTTTATTACACTGGACTGAAGGAAACTTACAATCAGATTTTGTTTTAGCTTTGGATCCTCTTTTTGTGGCTTAATGGATTGTGATCATTTTTCTGTCTCCTACAATGTTCTCTATAAATGTGACATTTGTTTGTTAGGACTCGGGAGGGGACAGATGGCATAGGTGTTCAGGAGGAGAAATTAACCAGCTTGGTCAAGAAATTGGATGTTGGATTTGTGGGAGGAGCAGTTAGGGAGGACTCTCAGACCCCACTGGAGTTAACAGGGGTTCAGTCCCCGTTTCACCAGGTAAGGGCAGGGTAGAGGTGGGTGTTCTTAGGTCATCTGCACACGTTTGGGATGTAATTTCCAGCCCCCCCCCTCGAGTTTTCATCCTTTCTTCTTCATCATGTATTGGTTCCCATGTTGACTTCCTGGAGTAACTTTTGATATAAATGGAGATTTTCCTTTAAAATGCATCTTTAGTGCACAGAGGTGTCATTTAAAAGTCAAATCCGTGAAGGAATATTTTTTTACCTGCTGAGTTTAATTTCAGGTGCCAGTGTTATCATAAAATGCAAGCCAACCTTGACTCTGTTTTAAAACTTTATATAAATTGTGCAAATTGAAATGAACTTATGCAGATAGAGATAGGAAAAGGAGGAAAATAGTGTTTTAAGTGCTTTTTTTAAAATATGTTTTTTTATCCTCAACCTAGGGCATTTCTTTCATTGCTTTTAGAGAGAAAGGGAAAGAGAGAAATGTTGATGTGAGAGAGAACCATCCTGGCTGCCTCCCATACGTGTCCCAACTGGGGATGGGCACCCAGACCGGGGGTCACATGTGCCTGGACTGAGGGTTGCACAGGCCCACACCTTGGGAGGGATCAAACCCATAACCCAGGCATGTGCCCCAAGTGGGAATTGAACCTTCAGCCTTTCTGTTACTGGGCAGAGTTCCAACCAACTGAGCCACACTGGCCAGGGCTAAAGAGTTTTTTAAAGTGTTATTTAAATATTAATGCCACTTGCCCTGGCCGGTGTGGCTCAGTGGATTGAGTGCTGACCTGTGAACTAAAGGGTCGCCAGTTCAATTCCCAGTCAGGGCACAGGCCTAGCTTGCGGGCCAGATCCCCAGTAGGGGGCACACGAGAGGCAACCACACACTGATGTTTCTCTCCCTCTCTTTCTCTCTCCCTTCCCCTCTGTATAAATAAATAAAATCTTTAAAAAATAAATTAATGCCACTGGAGTCCAGTTTTGTATATACATTCCTACTTTCCCCTGAAGTGTAAATTCATCTGTAGCTTTCTGATTATATTTCTGGGTATTACACTTTTTTCCCCCTGTGGTATGAGAACAAACATTGGTGATATATTTGACCCTGGGAAAGATAATACTTGTAGGATTCAATATGAAGGATTGAAGTTAGATCAGAAGAAAAATGCCCCCTGAAGGTCGTTTGAGTCAATCCCCTAGGGAGAGCAGAGCCCGAGGTGTCCCTGCCATAGGTGCCTGGGACCTTTGGCTAGTTAGTTCATCCTTTCAGGCCTTAGTTTTCTTGTCTATAAAATGGGGATGAAAAATAGGTTATTCTGAAAATTAAACAAGTGAAGAAACATAGAAAAGTGCTTGATACAGAATAAGTGCTGCTTACTGCTGGTTGTCTTTATTATTATAAGTGAACTGTTTAAAAAAACAAAAGAAAGAAAGCATTTTCATGCTGTAACTCCTGAAGGAGAACCAAGTAGGTAGGTCGTTTGGGTTTATATCAGCCGTTCAGCATGTCAGTCAGTACCTATTTGTTGGGATCTGTTTTCTCCCAAACCCTATGGTGGGAGAGGGGGAAGGGGAGGGAGAAAACTCTAAGGCTGCTCTTTGGTTCACAGGGAGGGGGGTCTCACCTTGTCTTTTGCTTCATGGGTCTCTGCTAGTCAGTCAGGGGATTTCTCATTTAAGCCTCCTAACCGCCCTTCTAGGCAGAAGGTGTCGCTTCATTGTGTAAATGAATAAAATAAAGCTTATCCAGAGAGGCGGGGGGGGGGGGGGGGGGGGGGGGGGGGGGGTTTGCCAAGGCCATAGCCAGTCAAGTGTGGAGTCATATTCGAATCCAGACCTGTCTACCTGCGCAGCCTTCTCCCCCCGTGCAGCCTTCTCCCCCAGCACGCCCTCTTCCTAAGAGACCACCTGCGTTTCCTCGGTCTCGTTCCTAGTGACCAGCGGAGTGTGTTTGTGGTTTCTCACTCTTCCCCAAGGGCAGACTTTTCTCAAGTCAACATTCTTTGTTTAAATAGAATTTGCTTTTTTTGGCTTTACTTTCCGGCGCACACCCTCTAGACCTCTGGTCTTTCATGTGTTGCGGAAGAGGGCCATTTAGGAACGTGTCGGAGCAGCTGCAGAGGAAAGGCTGGCCTTTGACAGCTCTGATGGGCTCCATTAGGTGTTTATTGCCGGCAACTTGCTGAACACAAACTCCTGAAGCTTCGGAGGGTCTCCTCAGGTTAGATTCTGATTCCATTTGTTTGTTCAGCAGACAATTATCAGGCACCTGCTGGTGACAGGCCATGTGCTAAATCTTAGGGAATGCCAGGTGCATCGGACAGGCCGCCTGTCTTCTGGAAACACCGAGGCTGGCAGGGAAGGGAGACAGTTCAGCCAGACCATCGTGATATCGTGTGTCACAGAATCACATGCTTGCGATCTTGTAAAAAATTATTTTGTAATAAAAAAAGGGGGCATTATTTGTGCCAGACCCTGTGTGTTAGGAGGAGGTGGAGATGGGATTTCATGGTCTGTTGGGTTTTTTTAATAAGGTGCTTTTTAGTAAAGATTTTATTTATTTATTTTTAGAGAGAGTGGAAGGGAGGGAGAAAGAGAGGGAGAGAAACATCAATGTGTGGTTGCCTCTTATGCACCCCCTATCGGGGACCTGGCCTTCAACCCAGGCATGTGCCCTGACCCGGAATCGAACCAGCAACCTTCTGCTTCACAGGCCCGTGCTCAGTCCACTGAGCTACACCAGCCAGGGTGGTCTGTTGGTTTTTAATTCATTTCCAAGTCACAGGAGTTTCTGGTTGTATACTCAGGTGAAAGGCTGGGCCCTCTGCCTCCATCTGTGTTACCTTCTCCCCGCTCTTTTTATCACATTTCAGCCAGTCTTCCACAGTCTAAGGATTGTTCCTCTGCTGACTAGTTACGTGTTACCTCTGTGCTCCTCCCCACACTCTACACATTTCAGTTGTTTCCCACGCCTTTCTGGACGTCTTCTTCCATGTTAGAGATGAACGCTATAAAGGCGGTCCCTGCTGAGTGTGCGTAGGCTTTCCACGGTGAGGGAGACGTAGTCTCCTGCAGGTGATGTTGCGGCCTCTCCGATTGCCTCTCCTCTGACTGTGTTGTCCGTCGGCTCTGAGTGCCTCCCACAGTTCCTGCCAAGGTCATGGGCACTGTTCTGCCGTCCTGACCACACGTGGATCGGTCAGCAACTTTATCGTCCTCCCACAGAGGTTCCTGCAAATCTCAGTCGCCACATTCCAGGAGTTCCTGTGGATGTTTTCTGTTGGTCTCTCTTGTTAGGCTGTGCTCTTTGAAGCCAGCTCTCGTTCTTTTTCAAAACACAGCACCTGATTAGTGCCGGGTGTCTGCCAGGTGCTAACTAAGTGCTTCTTTAATGAGTGTGTTAGTTCAGGCTTCACAAGTAACCTGTAGTATCAAGTGCACGTGTGTGGGGTTGCGTATGCAGATGAGAGGGAGAAAGATTCCTTACAGTTTTTATCATCTTTTATTTATTTTTTTAAAACTGCCTCAGTTTTGACAGATCGCAAGCCTGCAGCATCATCTCCCGGGATAGGAGGAAACTGTGGACAAGTCAGACTGCTCTCAGTATCTCCAGGCAATTTGTCTCTGCAGCCTGCATCCCTGTGCCGTGCTAAGAACTCAGCCCTTCCCCTCTGCTCTTCCCTTGCAGAGAGTATTATGAGGGAGGCCGAGGACTCCACACTCCGGGCAGAGACGCGGTGCTGGGCGTAGGGACTGCCCCCTCTGAGAGGATGCTGGCAATCTGCAGAGGGAGGCGGAAATTCCTGGCTGCCTCGCTGACTCTTCTCTGCATCCCAGCCATCACCTGGCTTTACCTGTTTGCCGGGAGCTTTGAAGGTAAGAGGAAGCTTTTCCAAAGTGAGAGGGTAAGGGGGAAGAAAAAGACCACCGGCTGTCCCAGTATCCTAGGACGAGCCTCCAAGTCATGGAATCCCAGTTTGTCATTGTGTGGAAAGGAATGCCGGTGCCCAGTCACAGGGACAGACGTGCCCAGGTTTACCCAGGTAGTTGGGGGAGGCAGTAATGCGAGGAGAAAAAGATAAACAGAGAAGCAAGATAAGGTGCACCTGGTGGAGGTCACGCAAATGTCAAATACCAGATTTGCGAGTGGAAAAGGTTGGGCCCTCGAGGGATTACTTGGCTCCTCATGGAGCCAGGTGTTTCATTCCTTCTCCTCCCATCTCTTCCTTTATTTGTTCCCATAGTCAACATTTTGTTACTGTTGCTCCTGCTGGGGTCCAACACCTCTGCTAAAGCAGGGGCTGGAAGAACGGTGATGAGGCACCTGGACCTTCCCAGTGCGGTGGAGGACACAGCCGAGCAACCGCACGCTGATTGCTGCACGTTGCTGCATGGGGCGTGAGGAGGCCAGCCTAGGAGGCTGTGGAGACGGATGTCGGAGCTGCGGGGCTGAGCTGGGTGTGAGGCATGATCAGTCATTCTGACGGGCCAGTACAGGAATGCAGCGGAGGAGTGGCCCTCCCCAAACAAGTGAAAACCAAGGCTAATCCCTGCCTCTTTCCAGAAATCAGTAGGAAGACAGGACTTGCAAACCGTTCTTCCAGCCCGCAGTTTCAAGCACAGCGCTGTGTGTGGTGTGTCAGAGGTGATTTTCTGAGCTCCGGGGAGGGAGGCACGGCTGTGTTGTGGAGCACGCTTTCTTCTTCTTCACCCTACACTTGAGTTAAAAGAGAAAAATGAAAGAAAATCTGGCTCAAGGAAATCGCTACTGTGTTTTTAAACATTTTCTTTATGCATAATTTTATTGACAGCTCAAGGCTACCTTTTAATTAGGAGTTCCACTTCGATTTCTGAGATTTGCCCTGAATTAGCCAGACTGAATATAAACGAGGGGGAGCTGTGTGCCCACAGAGCAGGGAGGGGCCCAGTGACACGCCCCTGTCACTTTCCTGTCCCCACTTCCCTGCAAGGGGGTGGAGCTTTCATCTAAGCAGCTGGATGGAGTAAATTATGCCTTGGTGGGATGGATGGTTAATTTTGGGCAAAGGGATCAGAGGAAGGAAGGTGAGTCAGTGATAATCATAAAAGAGCTATAAGGAAGCATTCTCCTAGGGATGATGGAGGAACCCTTATAAAACAAGGCTAAGAACACCCACTGCCAGACTAGGTTTAATACATTAAAATGTTGACTTTCGTAGTATAGCTAGATTGATAATATAGTAGTAGTAGTAGTGTGACAATAATAACAGTAGTAGTGATGATGACAACAATATAAACTGGTAGTATTTTGAGCATTTCTACCTGCCAGGCTTCGTTGTAAGGACTTTGCGCGCGTTAAGTCTTTCTCTACAATAATCCAGTGTAGTAGGTACAGATGAAGAGGTGAGGCAGAGAAACTTCAGTGATCTTCCCAGAGCACCAGGGCCAGTCAAGATGGAGCCTGGATGACTGGACTTGAGAGCTGGACTTGTAAACCAACAAACTGTTGTAGGTTGGGGCTTCAGTGCGGTAGCAGGCTTCAGCAAGGGGTTTGATTGGGTGTCACATGGCGTTTCTGGGTGCCCTGAGGGAAGTTACAGAATGTTGATTTGCACTCATGGATAGAACCTCAACCCTAAAAGATTTGAGCAAAAGGGAGACCTGATAGCTAACAAAACTTGTAAGTTTGAAGACAGGGTAGGCTTCAGGTATGGTTGTATCCAGGGGCTCAAATGATAGTCATGCAGCTCAGTCTCTCTTCATCCTTTTGCTCTACTTGTCTCTTCTGTGGTTTCTTTCAGGGTAGCTTTTACCCTGAAAACATAAGGAGCTTTAGTTTACAACTTATCCTCCCACTCCCTATAGAAAGAGAGGTTCCTCCTCCCCTTAATTCTCCAAGATTGCCTCTGGTTACCTGTCCAGACCCAAGTCACTGTGACTGGGGAGCCAGGTGAGGGCGGCCCCAAGCCCTGTGCCTATTTCTGGTCGTAGGGTAGAGAGGAGTCTCTCATGTGGAGTGACACTGGGGGAGGGGTGGCCCCCAAAGGTAAGTTGTGCAATTTCTCAGAAGACAGACTAGAAGTTGATCTGGTTCCAGAGAATTCATAACTGGCTGTGCTCAGTCATGTGTTGATGTCACCTTGAAGGGTCTTTTCCAGCTTCACATTGTCATGCCCACCCTGGCTGATGGAGTGACTGTGATCCTTGACTTTGAATGATTTTATTAGACTAGAAGATAGATCATAGGAAAGTGGGAGGAGTGAGAAAATATTTGGAAGCAGCATGCACAGACTGGGCGTAGGTGCTATACGTAGGTAATTAAGAAGCTTACCAGTAAATCCTACCCTTGGGACAAAACCAGAAACTGCTTTAAATAGGGGTTGGGTGATGGGCACATGGACAGACGTATTCTAGCTGGAATGATAAAGGTGACATATTTCTTTCTATGGGTAACAGTCCACAGCTGGGCCACTGCATTTATTTCTGGAGGCTATACTTTTAGAGCAGGCTACATAATTCAGCACACTTAGGAGAATCTGGGTGAATGACAGGGCCCATTCAAAGCTTGTTACATTAGAAATAGTGGGAAGAATTGAGGCTGTTTACCTGGGAGCAGCAGAGGCTCCAGGTGTGTATGATCAGCTTCAGCAAATAGTCAAAGGGCTGTCACCTGACAGGGAGATTAGGCGCACTCTGATGTCCCCCAAATCTGTGTTGGAGCCATCATATCACAATGGGGTCCAGTTTATCATAACGACAATCGTTCTGTCCAGTGCTGGACTGAGCTGCCCTGGGAGGGAGTGGAATACGCACCTCAAGTCATGTGCAAACACAAGGCAGTTTGGTGGGAGGGAGCTGAGCGTTGGGGACAATTGGACAGGACAACCTGCTAACCTCCTGACCCCAGAGATCCTGAGACTCTGGAAAAGCTCCTGCCCATTGCCGCAGACATCGGCATGCTTCCAAAGGGTCCTGCGGGGATATTCTTCTCTCTGCAAACACAACTTAGCAATCTATTTATTGACACCCTTGAGCTGTCTGTTTCAAGGCAGGTGGAGCCATAAATAAGGTGCAGAGTTGCTGTCTGCTTTCATGGAAATGCTATTCATAGTTAATGTGGGTTTACTTATTTTTCAACCCTGTAATTGCAATGGATCTCCTGAGAGCAGAGCCGAGAGCTCACCCCGAGATGTGGATGCTCTGAACTTAAGTTTGGAGTTCAATCACACACTGAACAAGGTGTTGAGCGAGCACTAGGTGGGGTCAGGCATCTCAGGCCCTACGATCAGCCAGAGTGCCTGGGGGGCGTGGGACACAGCCCCTCCTCTTTCAGAGCTTCATCTCCTGCTGTGTGAAATGACATGGTAAACATGAAGCACACCTCTTGAGGTGCTAACATTTTACAAGGTTGTGATTCTAAGCATTTAATGTGCATTGGAAGGGGCCTTCTCCAACTCATGGGAAGAGGGAATGGCCTCTTGTGATTCGCTCCTGCATGTGGTCCAGGATCAGTGGGTAAAGTGATGGGGGAGCAGGCATTTCCTCAATGTAAAATGGAGCAGCTGTTCCAACCACCCGATTTTCTAGGTATCGGAGTCCACCACCTGGGAAAGGGGTGCGCACCCCATTCCTGGAACTGTTTGTCAAAGGCTAGCCAAGTGACCACTTGGTTAGGGGTGCTAATCGGGATATTCAGCTGGCACCTAACACCCAAGTTCCTAGTTCTACCTCTTGCTTTGTTTCTTCTCAGGTCCACCTCTCTTCCTCTGCCATCTCAGTTAACATGCCCATCTCCTCGGCCCCCAGGCTGCACACTTTGGAGCCCTCATTCTCTTTTTTCTTCATTCCCTCCATCGCATGGTTGCCTCACCTGGTTGCAGCTAACCTTGGCCTCTGGCCCCACGGTCCTCTGTGATGTGCACTGGTGCAGCAGCATCTCCTCCACCTTCCAGAGGGCAGCCAGAGCTACGGGCTGAATCACAGCACCAATCTGCGTCTTGTTGGCCCCCTGGCCCCACCCTCCTGCTGTCCTGCTCACACTGTCTGTCCAGCCATCCTGGACTTGCACATCCTGGTGTACTGCCCTCTGTGGCCTCAGTTCTCCTCACATGCTGTTCCTTCTCCCTGGAATGTGGCCGCCCCTCCATCCTTCTCCTCTGCCTGGCTCACTTGGCTGCTCCTGTCTCATCTTTAACATGATTGCTCTTCACCCTCAACTCGGTTGGTTTCCTCTGCTACACACACCCCCACTCCTGTACTCCCCCCTCCTGCATAGCACAACCCTTGGTTTTTCTCGTCTATATAAGACCCTGTCTTCAGGACAGGTTACCAGCATCTGGAGGAAAGGGAGTGATTCTCTTGTGTTCTTCTTTCCATCTCTAGCCCCCACTACGGTTCCAGGAGATGAGCTGGTCCCCAGCAGTTTGTTGAGTGACTGCATGAGGGGAGAAATATACTTTCCCCTGGCCTGGAGTGCCCACAGTTCTTCCCATTGCCTCGTGGATTCACCCCACACCCCTTTTTCATGGCTCTCTGGTCTTGCACAGGCTTTTCCCCTGAGCTCATAATTTTTTTTTCACTTGGATGAGTGTCTCATTGAACTCCCTGAGGAAAATTCTACTTTGCTACCTCCTCATTTTTGCTCTTCTTTTTCTCTTCTCGATATACAGTTCTCATCTCCACGACCCTTCCTCCCGGCCAACACCTTCAATGCCCATGTTCAATGTCATTTCCCTCTGGTGTCTGATTCCGCAGGGAAATGTCTGTGACAGCTCTCACTGAGGGATATTTTGCTTGTTCGGTGTCTTTCCAGCCACACACTCACAAATGCCTTGAGACAAGAGACTGTTTTATTCACCCTCACCCTTCCAGTGCCTGAAAATCACTCCTCGTGGGTCCTTAGGAAATGCTGACAGGGAAGGACTGTGGACATCGAGGGAAGCAGGAGGCACGGGTGGGCGAGGCTCCTCCCTGTGTGCTGAGCATCTGTGCCTTTGAGACCTCAGGAGCGGGTGCCAGGAGCCCCACCTTCCTCCTGGCTGTGATGTTAATTCTTGGACTGGAGTGGTTCTGTTCAAATGCTCCTCCGTGGGAATTAGGTCATGCCGCTTATTTTCTACCAGGATCCCCTTTTCTCACGCGCATGTGATTTTTATTTGCGGGTGCAGTTCTTTCTTTTCTGCCCATCAAGGAGCCGGTGTTCAGCTGTTACTGAGTTATCATCATGAGGGAAAAGGAAAGGGTGCTCTTCAGCCATTTGGAAAATTGTTTACACATGCCGCCCTCCCGATAGTTTACGAGCAGCTCTGGGTGGCAGCTCTGTGTGTCCGCTCAGTGCAGAAGCTCCCCCTGGTCAGGGAGTATGCGGGGGCTACTTCAAAGCCAGTGTCTTCAGGAGAGGCACAGTCCTGAGCGTTTAAAACCAGTGTCATGTAGAGGCCCAGATATTAATTTCTGAATGGATTTCGGCTCGCACCCACCTTTTGTTATTCCTGAAGCCTCAGCTCACTGTTCCTGCCACCCAAACTCCTCCTGAAATGAGTTTATCAACCCAAACTCCTCCTGAAATGAATGGTTGGGGAGTCGCCATGATAATTTCAACAGGAAGAAATGGGGGCCCTGACATGTGGGCGCTTTGAGGAGGTGCAGTGAGAACCAGGGAGTTGTAAGTTAATGAGTTTGCTTTGCTTTATCATGATGAGGGATCAGGGGCACGTGAACAGTGCAGGAGGGGTGATGAGGGGGGGTCTCTTATCCAAGTAGAGCTTGTCTGAGCACGACTCCTTTCCCAGCCTCATGTGTGCTTCAGCCCTCCCCTCCCCCCCTCCCCTCCTCCCCTCCCCCCCCAAGCTGAGAGGCTGAGCCGGGAGGCTGGTGGAGCCCGCGGTGCACGGTACCCCTGGATGGAGACTAGACTGCGTGGCAGCTTTGACGGCAGCCAAGGCAGTTTGCCTTTTCGCCGATGGTCCAAATGGATCACTTAATAAGAATGCTATGGGGTATAAGAATACAGGATGCAGAATGCGAAAGGAAATGGAAGGTATGATGTAAACATTGTGAATATTTTTTAAAATCAGAAGTGTTCGTAGCTGTCAGTGCCGAGCTGAAGAGAAGGCCACAGGGAGCCTGCCTGTGTCTGTGGCCCTTATGTTGGGTCAAAAGGTCTCTCCTCAAGGTCTTGGAATCTTAGAGGGCAGTTGAAATCTATCCCGATTTAACTTGGTTGTGAGATGGTTGCTCAGGTGAGTCTACTTATTCTTAGCTTTTTCTGCGTGAGATAATGGCGGTCCTGCCGGGCTGGAGAAGATGACCCTGTTGTATCAGTTGGCTGCTTCCCTGGAGAGGTTCCCGGCCAGAGCCTTGGGCCAGGCAACAGGAAACCTGGTATGAAGTTCCTGTGGCTGCTGTAACAAATTACCACAAATTTAGTGGCTTAAAAAAGCCCCCCCCCCCCCAAATTACCCTACGATTAAGGAGGTCAGAAATCTAAAATCAGCCTCACTGGGTTAAAGCCAAGATGCTGGCCGGGCTGGTTCCTTCTGGAAGCCCCACTGGGGGCTCCACGTCCTGGCCTTTTCCAGCCTCCGGAGGCTGCCATCTATCTTGGCCCTTCCTCCATCTCTACAGTTAGGAATGTAGCACCTGTGGGTGCCGGCTCTGACCTCTGTTTCTGCCTTCACATCTCTTAGTGAGCCTTCCGCCTCCCTCTCACGGGACCCTTTGATCACATTGGGACCATCTGGATAATCCAGGCTAACCGACCCACCTCAAAACCCTTAATTTAATCACGTCCACAAAATCTCTTTTATCCTGTAAAATAGCATACAGGTTGTGGGGATGAAGACATGGACATATTGGGGGGCTATTGTTTGGTCCTCCATACCCCGCCCCCCTGTTCCATTCTCCCACAGCCCCTTCATGCTGTTGTCGTCCTTTAAAGGGGGTCGTACCTTTTGCTTTCTTACATGGACATCTCGTCTTGCTCTAGGAGTCTTGCGTTCTGTCATTTTAATTTGAGATGTAGATACTCGGCAGGACCTGTGACTCATGAAAAAGGCATTGTATTCAGATGTGTTGGTCTGTTTAAACAATTTTAGACCATGCCACTGTGTCTATAATAGGTGCTTAATCAATAACCGATGATTGAAGTTTCCGAAAAGAAAGGCCAGAACTTCTGCTCTTTGGGGTCCTGGTCTTCAAGTGAGTTCATTTCCGATACCTATAGAAGAGAGGGGTTTCCTCCAGAGAGACCTGCTGATGGTTGAGTGGGTTGGTTAATTTTTGGTAAAAGATAGCCATCTGTGTAACTACTTTGGCGTACTCTTCGTTGTTATCCCCTAAAGTTGAGCCCTCCTGAGACCCAGCAGTTGTGTCCCTGCCATAGGGACATGTACATACTGAAGAGAATGTTGTACCGTTGCACAAAAGATATGTGCAAGAATGCTCACATCAGCGTCACGTGGAATCGCCCCTACTGGGAAACTACTCAGACATCCATCCGCAATCACATAAACAAAAACGAGTGGCAGATTTATCTAGTGAAGTACTATAGAGCCGTGAACACAAATATTCTCACAGGTAGTGTTGAGATTAAGAAGACAGGCACAAGTGTACATACTGCATGATGCCAATGATATAAATACACAAGCAGGTAAAAATTAATCTAGGGATAGAGACCTGGGCAGGGCATAAGGAAGATTTTGGGGTGCTGTGTAATAATTTATTTGTTTAACCTATGTGATGATAGTTATATAGGTGTCTTCATTTTGTGACAATTTAAGTTTTTCACTTACTCGCTTTTCTGTATATTTCAAAAAAAATCTATGCAAATCTTAATAGTTAAGAATCTGACTTTGAAGACATTTTGTAGGTTTTGCATTCCATGCAGATAAGAGGAATTTTATGAGCCTTTGGGATTTTTTGAATCTCTGTCACTGTTTAACTTTCAAATTCAAATGCTTTTTAAGCATGAACCTTTCCTTTTGGGATAGATGTTGAACATTTTTATTGAACCGCATTTTCTTTTTTCCTTCCTGATATGCCTCACCATTTGGACCACATCCCCCCTCTGAGGGTCTGCTCACAGTACTGATGGCGAGATGTGAAATTTGCTCGCAGAACCCTAATTCTGAAAGGGTGTGTCCATCCGTTGGAGATAAGCCCACTAGTACAGGCACGCCTTGGAGACATGGCGGGTTCTGTTGCAGACCACCCCCAGAAAGCAAGTATTGCAGTAGAGGGAGGCACCGTGTTTCTGCTGGTGGAGGGTCTTGCCTTCAATTGGTTAAAAAAAAAAAGTGACATCTGTGAAGCACAGTGAAATGAAGTATGCCCGTACTTCTGCCGGAACACTGGTGATGCCAAAGCAATATTATTTCTGGACATGGACATCAAGCCACATTAGATAAATATTCCCACCTGCAGTAGCCAACAAGCATGCTTCTTCATGAATTCCATGTGCCTGGAGAAAAGGAAAACTTTTGGTATTGTACTGTAGATAATACGGAAATACAAAAAGAACATACAGTATGGAGCAAAGTAAGTTTACAGTTGTTTGTGTGGAAAATCACACCATGATTAATACATAACCAAGAATACACTTGGTTTCGTGTACTCACAACTGCAAACCTACTTTGGCCCCACCCTGGATACTACTTAGCAATCACTTCTGTTTACAGCTTGTGAAACAGGATTGGCTGCACCTGGTGCACGGTTGTTATTGGCTTTGGCCTGCCCACTGCTTTAACCAATTTTGATTTTGTAGTGATGGTTAAGCAGTGGGAGATAGCACGTGAAAGTCATGATTTCCGGCCTCCACATCTGTCCTCGTCGGCCCCTGCGCCGTCCCAGGCACTGCTGTTTCACGCGGAGCTGACTTGAGAAGAAAGAACCTCTGGCCTTGGCTTCTGTGGCTTACGGAGAACCTGCCTGGCTCAGCTGGGCTTCCGTTTTGGACCTTTTTACTTACTCTCCGCCACGGGCTGGGCCAGGGGCTTTACATACATTATCTCCTCTATCCCTGCAAACAACTTCACACTGCTCCCATGTGGCAGATAAGGAAACGGAGGCTCAGGGATGTTGAGGTCTTTCTCCAGGGTCACCCAGCCAGGGAATAGGGGCACCAGCATCACACCCAGGCCTCGCCTGAAAAGGCCCGTCTCTGCTGCTTGCGTCTGTAGAAGAAAAATTGGTAGATGACACTTCAAAGTCAACATTCTCAGGCTTCAGATAAGGACAAGACAAATCCTGAGACAAGGGAAAAGAGGCCATCATGGATGAGAAGGCAAACAGTGTCCTGTGGCTTGCTGGATTATTATGAGCCAATATAAGCAGAAAATTCGATTAGTCCTTTAAGGCAATTTGCATTTTGTTTCTGCCAGAGACTCATGCAATTAAGAGCAGGAATGGACGCTGGGATTCATCTAGGCAGCCTTAAGCCTAAGCAGATAAAACCTTTGAAAACTACACAAGGACTTTATCTAGGGCAGGGACTGACGCTGGGGTGAACATGTCCCTCAATGATAGGTGACACTATTTAAATCTCAGAGCGACAATAGACCAGTGACTTAACATCCCCGCAGGTCAGTTTCTTCTCCCCGAAAAGGGGGAATAGAACATGCAGCTCATACACCTGCTACAAAGGCTATAAAGTAGCCGTTACAGAGTGGTAATCACTCACAAGTGTTAGTTCTCTTTTGGTAGTTCTGAGAACGGTGGATGGTCATCCTGGGAGAGGTGCAAAAGGTCACCCACCTGGTCCAAATTAGGCTCTGGGAGGAAACAGGCTAGAGGACGGCCCGAGCTGAGCTCAGAGCCCGAACCAGAGATGTAATGGGAACCACGTCTGATAGCCCATATCACCACTGGGTTCGCAGCTTCTCCCTGGCTTCTTTGTTACCATCTGCAGTAAAGACAGAAGACGCGTGTCACATGTGTTCAGTTCTGTCATCCTCCTTGCAGACACTGGCAGCACTCCCTTGAGGTGTGAGGGGGCAGGCGTGGGAGGGGAGACTGGGGCAGACGGTAGCTGTGATCACGGTGCACCTGCAGCTCACTGTGGGCCCAGCGGCCGTGACTCAGTGATTTCACCTAGGTGACCTGTTGTGAGAACTTTAAAGAGGAGCAAAGAGGAAGGTGATGCAAAGTTGAATCACTTCTCTAACAGAAGATGTGTCTGATGGGGCCGTAGCTGAGTCAGCACACGTGGACCTTATTCTCAAACCTCTGCTTAAATGCTGTGTATCCTTAGCTGAGTGACTTAACCTCTCTGAGCCCGCATTACACCTCCAGAATTGGGGGTGCTGTTCCCTACTGGACAGGGTTTGTGCAGATAAAAAAGGAGGCCACTGTGCCTAGCATAGAGCCGGTTCACAGAGTCATTTTGTGTTCAGCTGTGTTTGATATGCTGCCTGTGCTCTCCAAAGCGTAAAATTGTTCGTGGACTCCATGGAAGACACCTGAGGATGCAGGGCTTCTTCTCTTTCTAGGGTGGGACCTGTAGATAGTGGGTATTTGGCATTTTTGCTCCAGCAGAGGGCACTCTATGTCCCATCTCCTACAATCCCTATATTCTGATAGAGCAGAGCCCGTGCTGGGTGCTCACAGGGACACTGCAGGCCGGACGCCTCTCCATTGCACTCGTGGGTGGCAGTTTGAGTTAGGTAGCATGGCGCTGCTGAACGTTAGCTTTCTCATAAACATTTAGCCCTCCCACAACCCCATTAGGGAGGGAAGGTATTCCCTGTGCCTGTCCCCTCTTCCCTTGGAGCTCACTCCGTGGTGGACAGAGAGGATTAACCCATGAATGCTAGGGTGGTGATAGATGTTACAAAGAGGAGTAAAGCAGCCTGAGATGCCTGTGCAAGTGGCAGGGGAGAGGCTTGGAGAGACATGGGTAGGAACAGTGCTCTTTCAATAGGGCAGCCTGGGCAGGCCTCTCTGAGCCAGGGCCTCAGGAGGAGAGGCCTTTCAGGCAGCAAGTGGACAGTGCTCGGTGGCTCTGTGGAACAGCAAGGAGAAAGAGGGGCTGGAGAAACGGGCAGCTGAGGGGTGTGGTGGGTGAGGTCCAGAAGGTAGGCAGGGGTCAGCCCCACAGGCCCTGCGTGGGTCTGGAACCCTGCACTCTGACTTTATCCCTGCGGTCTGGACTTGGCTTTGGCTGCTATCCTAAGAGGAACCTGAGCCGGTATCTCCTCGTCCTGCACTTAGGGGGGGCCCTAGATCTCCAGCTTAAGAACCACTGGGGGCAGTTGTTTAACAGGCAGGTTCCCAGTCCACCCTGGGGCACTTAGGAAAGAATACACTCCCAGGTCTGCTAACTGAGAGGCTGCAGGTGTCTGTTTGTAACAAGCGCCGCTGATGAGTGGTTGTCTTCTGGCCAATGTGGGAAGTTTGATTGGCTCCAGTGAAGCCTCTTGGGGGCTGATCTCAGGGGCCCTGGACTTGGATTCAATAATGATCAGGTGGGTAAGAGCTGCATTGAGTGAGCGCCTACTGTTTGTCTTACACAGCATCCCGGCTTTGGACTTGATCTCCTTTGACATTTGAATGTTAGTCTTCATGCCGTTCCTGAGGGGGATATAATTATCCTCAGCCAAAATAGCAGTTGTCTGTCGTTCTGTGAATCTCTTCCTGTGTTAATTGCACCTCGCTTACATAACTTCCCTCCTCAGAGCTGTTGTGTAGACTAAAATAATGGGCTGCATTGCTTAGAAAAGTGCTAGATACGTTATTAGTATTCACTGTCTTCTATACCCTTCAGATGGTGAGGCCACACCTTTCTGTAGTCATCTCTGAGCCCTTGGTTAAAAAAATGGTTTTGATTATAGTGAACTACAATATTCTGTTAGTTTCAGGTGTGTAACAGTGATTGAACGTTTTTATACCCTATGATGTGGTCACCACTGTGCATGTAGTACCCATATGTCACATGTCACCATGCAGAGCCATGACATAGGCTTGATTTTATTCCCCATACTGTACACCCCCCCCCACCCCGCCAGCTTACTTATTTTTTAATGGGACGCCTGTACCTTTTATTCCCCCTCAGCTTGTTCACCCATCCCCTCCCCTCTGGCAACCATCAGTTTGTTGGCTGTGTCTGTGTTTCTACTTTGGTTTTGTTTGTTTAGATTTCACAGGTAAGTGAAATCATACAATATTTCTTTCTCTGACATTTCACTTAGCATAATATTTTCTAGGTCCATCCATCCGTCTACCTGTGCTGTTACAAATGGCAAGATTTCATTCCTTTTTATGGCTGAATACCATTCTGGAGTGAGTGTGTGTGAGTGTGTGTGTGAGTGTGTGTGTGTGTGTGTACACACATGCACCAACTCTTCTGTATCCGTCCATCTATCAGTAGACACGTAGGTCATTTTCATATTCTGGATATTGTAAATGATGCTACAACAAACACAGGGTCACTGTTTTCATAATCTTCATTAGCAGCTGTTTATGGGGCCTTTAATTCCTTGACTGGTATTAACTCCTTTGTTCCTCAGATCTGGCCTGCGCGGTACCTACTGATACTCCCATCATGCAGAAGGGGAAACTGAAGCACGGGAAAGTTCAGCACTGTGCTCGAGGGTCAGAGCTAGTTGGTGTGGAGCTAAGATTTAACGCAGGCCGTCACGTTCTCACGCTCTCTCCAAGGTTTTACCCGCCTCTTAAATTGCCTTGATTCTAGGTCTTTCTCTTTTCTACTACGTAAGGTCCTGTGAACACAAGAAGCATCTGAATCCGTGGAAAATTTTCGTAAGAGTTTATTTGAGCCAAACTGATGACAGTTGCAGATCTCAGATGCTCTGGAGAATAACAACTTTGCAGTTTCTTTTATGCCTGTGAAATTAAGGCGGGAACTCAAGGGAAATTGCAGGAAGGTAGGAGAAAGCAAAGTGGAGACTGGATTACAGGAGAGTTAAGATCCTGTGCCCTCTTGAGGGTGGTTATGCCTTGCAGGGCACTCACGACTCCTGGCATCTCAAAGGCTGTTAACCTGGCCGCACAAGGACAATGGGCAGGGCTGCTTTAGAACCTTCCACTGAAGAGGTTATAAGTCTGGGGCGTGACCACCCATCGTGACCTGCCCAGTTAGGAACTGATGGTTTCTTACAGCACCCCTCTTTGTCCACAGTCCCTTCACTCTCCCTGGAGATTGGGAAAGTTGGTCATTTTTATGTATGCGGAACCCATCTCATATACTTGGAAAACATGCTATTCTCCAGACTCAGCAGTGTTCATCTTTTCAAACCAGGGGCTTTCCTTGCTTGCCTCCTGGGCATGTCTGCCGGTTGCCTCTGCTCTATTGATGGTTGAGTCCAGCCTTCAGGGGCAGGCAAGGGTCACCATGTTCTGAGAAGCAGAGAGAAATGACCACCCACCCTTTCCCTTCCCAGAAGCTATACCTGTGATTTATGCTTCCCAGAATGCTGTGCTGGCTCACTCCAGGGAGATTTGGGGGGATTTGGGTTCTGAACCCCTTAAATCAGTAGTCCAGAAGTGAACGCAGGCCCGCGCCTCCATGCCCAGAGCGGCAGGGAGCATGTGGGAGCCCGTTCTGAGGCTGTGGTGAGTGAGGCAGGCCTGGAGAGAGAAGCACATCTCACCCACAGCTTAATTTTATGTTTTGGATAAACACTCCGAGGTGAGTGGCATGAAGGGGCGGATAAGTAAGGATCTCTCAGAGTGAGAATGACAAAATTTGTATGTTTTGCTCTCACCAGTCTCTTAATAGAGTCCTGTTCAGACGTCTCTCTGGTGAACAGAGAGGAGTCCTCTTTTCTCTTTGGTCCACCCTGTGGTCCCCAATAATCTCTGCATTGCTTTTCCATGACAGGCAGTCATCAAAAAGAGACCCTTGAATTGCTCATTGCCTCTCCTTGGTCCCTTGTTCAATGCCCAGGGGAAAGAAGCAGGGCTGCCGCAGGCTTCGAGACAATTCCTGGCACCCAGTCTCCCTGCAGGGCAGTGGACTTGAACGCTGGCCTGCACTGGCTCTGCATCTTGTCCTAAGGACTCACATTTCCTTCACACAACAGGTAGGTCCTATCACCCTCCTCCTTTTGCAGACCAAGTGCAGGATATTAAGAACTTGTCCTGGGTCACAGCCAGTGAGCACAGACCCCGCTTGCCTGGCTCAGAGCCCCTGCGCTGCTTTCTTCCCCCTCTCCTTCCCTTTGGTTTCAGTCTGTACATAGCATGTATGTTGTGGACGGAGATGAGTATGGTATTTTCCTGGATGTGGGGATGGCGTAGGCATACAGAAGTCACCAGGTGTTGCGGGCGGTATGGGGATACGGTGCCCAAGGAACAGTGAGGCCTTCATGGGACACAGGTCAGAGAAGGCTTCCTGGGGACGGTGCTCCTGGAGCTAAGAGTTGACAGGGCAGTAAGAGTGTTCTGGGTGCCCACGAGAGAGCCTTTTGTCCTTGGGGAGGACACAGAGGTGTGTGGGAAAGCCCAGGCAAGAGAGAAGTGGGAAGGCTTCCCATGTGTGCTGAGCCTTGCGGTTGCTTATCAGAGGGGAGCGTCTGTCTGCTCAGAGTGAGGACAGTGAGCTGGTGTGGAAGGTTCGTGGGCTTTGCCCTGGTTGGACCCCTGTCTGTGCCACTCAGCAGCTGTGTGACCACGGGCAGGTGTCCGCTTTTTTCCAAGCCTCAGTCTTCTCGTGTAGAAAAGGGAACAACTGTATCTTCCGTACAGATTTATTTCGAGGTCTAAATGTGATTTATGCAGGGCTCTGAGCAAATTGCAGCTAGTATTGGGCTCTGAGCAAATTGCAGCTAGTTGTCTTCTGACTTTTCTTTTTGATGAGGTCATTTATCAGTACACTTCAGGTCTGTAATTGCAAATAAAATGTAGCACCAAAAAAATCTCTTTAGGCACAGAGTTGTTGCCCAATAAATACAAAGCAAAGGCTTCATTTGCACACGGCTGGGCTGGACTCATTATAAGCAGGGCGTAATGGACACAGGCACAGACTGAGAGTGAAGAGAGCTCTTCCTCCCTTCCAGCTGCTTTTCCAGGCGTTCTGGCTGTGTTGCCGCAGCGCCTTGGGCCCTCATACACGCCCTTCCTAGGAGTCTGCCCCGGCCCCTGGTTTAATGAGGAAGTCCTGGCCTGGGTGTGTGTGGGGGGGTGGTGGGGGGGTGCTGGGTGCCGGTGCTTCAGCCAGAACCCTCTGCTCCGGGGACCCGTGCCAGATGCCAGGCCCAGCAGCGCTGGGTGTGGTTGCTGGCTCTGCCTTTCTGCCCTGGGCTGGGGCAGACCTGTGCCTTCAGGAGGGTCTCCATTCCCCTAGGGGTGTTTGCAACAAAGCCCAGGTGACTCACCGTGGATCTTTCAGTTGCTGGGTTTGTGTGGACATTTACATTCCTATCGGCCTGAAAGTACTTTGGTGGTACAGATGGGCTTCAGGGCCTCTTTAAATCCCCTACTGTGCATTGTACACAGTGGGGGTGATTTAGTAGCTGAGATGGTGGTCCTATAGCAGCCACTTTTTAAATTTGTCTTTTTTAACTGACCTAGGGAAGCATGTTATTGTATAACATATCACTTTTTTTTTTAAAGCTAGGTGAGTAGACACAGGCAACAGTGTGGTGGTTACCAGAGGGAAGGGTTGGGGGGTGGAGTAAAGGGAGCCAAATATATGGTGATGGAAGATGATTTGACTTTGGGTGGTGGACACACAATTCAATAGACATCATATATCATAGAAATGCACACTCGAGACCGATGTGATCTTACTAGCCAATGTCACCCCATAAATTTCATTAAAAAACAGACTGTAATCTACTTAGGAGCTGGGCAGAGAGGCCCGAGAAGGCCCCACACCATGGGAGTGCTCCTTTCACACGCGTGTGCTTCGTGCCCAAGGCGCTATCTGTCGTACACGGCAGACACATGACGATGATGATTCGTCTTCCCAGACGACAGTGCCAGACGAGTCCCCTTTGCACTGGGGGCGGGGGTGGTTTCTGAGTCCCCTTTGCACCGGGGGGCGGGTTTCTTCTACTTGATGAGGTGGTGCTAGTCCTTTCTGTGAACCCTGAGGGTAAGCAGTATTCCGCACAGGGCCGGCCCTTCTGGTCCTTTCACGCCAGTTCCACGTTTCCCAAACCCCTAAGCCCAGATGTCAGACGGCGTGGGATCTGGCAGTCGGGAATCCTGAGCTAACTTGAGATGGAAATTCAGAGTTTGGGTGAGTGAGGATAAGTAGGGAGGAGCGGGGGTTACCCTTTTGCTGCCTGTGTTTGAATGGCCTCTTCCTTGAGAAAGGTCCCAGTACTCTGTGCGGGGAAGACCTGTGTCACCCCGAAGTGTTTGCACAGCCCTTTGTGGACGCTGAGGTTTCCTCTGCGCTGCAGCCAACTGATTTTGGAGCCTTTCTTTCCTACTCCCCTGCTTTCCTGTTAGATGTTGAAGCAAAGATGTATTAACTACCACATATGTTTGATATTGGACCAGAGTCTGAGAAAGACACAGATAAGGTTAAGCCCTGGTCCCTGCCTTCAAGGAAAATTGTTCTCTTGTGGGTCTCAGGTGATAATGACCTTCCTCCTTGTGGTCATTCCTGGGAATAATGGGTCCTTGGAGGAAACCAGGACATTAGGTGATGGAGACTGTTTAATAGGTAAGGCGGATACAGGATGATAAGTGAGAATTTAAGTCTAAGATAATTTAAATCTCTTTTTGAGGAGATGACTCCCAATGGCAATCCAAAATAATTACTGTAATAGAAGGTAGAATTTGTAAAATAATTAACAGGAGTACATATGCCTGTCTTTGGGAGTCCAAAAGGAAGGACATGGAACCCTCCGGGGATGTCAAGGAAAGCTGCAGGAAGAAGGTGCCTCTTGGGCCGAGTCCGGGAGCAAGACCAGGAGTAGGTCACGGTGAGTGGAGTCGGGAGCCCACACCTGAGCTGTCATTGGTTGGAATCACACAATGGCAAGGGGGTGGTGGTCAATCTGTCCACTGAGATCACCCATGACACCCACCGTGGTCGTTGAGATCAGCCTGTTTAACCTCGCAGGTCAGATGTTCTTTGTGGGAAAAGTGCTTCTGAGATTGTAGGCCATCAAGCACGGCCTCAGCCGGCAGGTTCCTGTGTTAACTTCGGGGTCTGCAGAGATTCTGTCTTCACACAGTCAATGCTGGCACATCCTTTCTGCTTCTGCACCACATTTGCGAGGCATTCTCATCCCATCCCCCACCTCCCTCCACGCCCCCATCTTTGGCCCTCAGTGATTCTATATTAATAGCAGCGATTAAGCTGCCTCATCTTGTCAGGGAGGAGATATTAATCTTCATCAGGCCCAGGGAGGAGCTGCATGCTTTTCTGCTCTTCCTGCCCCCCCCCCCCCCCCCCCCCCCCCCCCCCCCCCCCGCTCGCCCCCTCCCCCCCCAAGCCCAGAGCTCAGGGCTGCTCCAGTGCCTGTGGGAAGCTCTGTAATCTGCTTTTGCAGATGCAT